>CM046446.1:44765266-45365266 GCA_025506515.1 Flaveria trinervia
AAGAAACTTCCGGAGAGAAAATAACTTCAGTACTAATATATATGACAATAATAAACTAATGATCATTAGTACTTGTGAGCTGAGATCACCAGTATTGTCACTTATTCTAGCTGCAGCATACCAAGCCTTAACACTAGGTTTTAGAAAGTTGTGCTATCCAAGGGCTTAGTGAAAATGTCTGCGCTCATCAGCACTAGGAACAAATTTTGGATCAATCAGACCTTTTCAAAACAATCTCTAATAAAATGGTGTCTGATTTCAATATGTTTAGTCCTAGAGTGCTGGACAGGATTCTTGACAATACAAAGAGCTGAAGAGCTATCCATTAACAATGGGGTCTTAGTCTCTGTTATGCCATAATCCAATAATTGGTTTTGAAGCTAGAGTACCTGAGATGTATAGCTTGCAGCAGCAATGTACTCTGCTTCAGCAGTTGATGTAGCAACTGAGGTCTACTTCTTACTCTGCCAAGAAATCAAGTAGTTGCCTAAGAATTGGCATCCTCCAGAAGTGGACTTTCTTGTCAACTTACACCTGCATAGTCACTGCCAAAAAAGCAACTATTACCAGAATGTCTAGTAAATACCATAAACCTAGAGATGGAGTGCCTTGCAGATATCTAAACATCCTCTTGACTGCAATCAAATGAGACTCCTTATTCAGCCTAAAATCTAGCACAAACATAGTAGCATACATAATATCTGGTCTAGAAGTTGTTAAGTACATCAAGGACCCAATCATATATCCGTAAAGTGTTGCATCAACCACTTTACCTTTCTGATCTGTATCTAGTTGTGTGGTGTTGCACATGGGAGTAGAACAGGGCTTCACTTTTGTAAATCAAACTTTTCCAAAAGATCTTTTGTGTATTTGGACTGATGAATGAAAATTCCATCAGCCTTTTGTTTGATTTTCAAACCCAGAAAGAACTGTAATTCTCCCATGGCACTCATTTCAAACTTTGTTGCATCAACTTTGTAAAGGCATCACACAACTGTGGATCAGAGGATGCAAAATAATATCAACTACATAAATTTGAACAAGTAGATTATGCTGCCCAGCTTTTTAATGAATAAAGTCTTATCTATGGAGCCTCTAGTGAAATTATTTTCCAGAAGAAAGTTGATAATGTCTCATACCAGCTCTAGGAGTTTGTTTCAACCCATAGAGAGCCTTATCAAGCTTATACACCCAATTAGGATGTTTATTGGTCCTCAAAACCTGGTGGTTGACATACATAAACCTCTTCTTTATTTTCCCATACAAAAATGCACTGTTGACATCCATTTAAAAAACTTTAGGTTGTGATAAGCAGCATAAGCTAAAAACAATCGAATTGCTTCCAATCTGGCTACAGGGACAATGGTTTCATTATAATCAATACCTTCCTCTTGTGAAAACCCCTGTACAACCGGTCTGGCCTTGTTCTTAACAATAAGCCCATTTTCATCAGTTTTGTTCCTAAACACCCATTTAGTGCCTATTGCACACTTACCTGGAGGTAGAGGAACCAGTTCCCACACTTGCTGTTTCTTGAACTGAAGAAGCTCAAGCTGCATGGCTTCAACCCATCCATTGTCCCTTAAAGCAATATGATAGTTCTTTGGCTCTTGCTGACTAATGAAGAGAGCATAGAAGCAGAAATTTGACAATTGACTTCTTGTTGAAACGCCAGCATTGATATCACCAATGATTTGAGACATAGGGTGATTCTTCAGATCTTGGACACAATAAGATCTGTGCAAGTGTTTGTAGCAGGCGTCAGTAGCAACAGATGGTGATGGTGAAGCATTTCCTTGAAACCAATCAGTAGATGGTAATTCAAAGGAAGTTGAAGTTGTAGAAATCTCATCAACATTTGTTGTGGATTGTGCTACTGAAGCTACAGAAACATCAGGTCTAGCTGAATCAGGCAGTTGATCACTAAACTTGAAAAGGTGATTACTGATATCATCATCATCATCAGTAACCCAGATGGATGACTAGCTACAGAAGATGATGGATTCATATGATCTGCAACAGCAGTGGTTTGATAAGGAACATATTGCAGAATGTCCAGATGAACAATCCACAGGGTTTTGTGAATTGTATCCTTAGGGGATTCATTGAACTTACATGCAAGGTTTCTTCAAGTATCTTTGTCCGACAGTTGAATACTCTATAAGCCTTGCATTGGATGAATACCCAACAAAATACCCTGCATCCACCTTAGAATCAAACTTTTGGAGTTGATCCTTTGTGTTGAGAATTAACAGGGACACCAAATACTCTAAAGAATGAAATCAAAGGGCTAAATGATGTAAAACTTCATATGGAGTTTTCATCACCTTTGATTTACTAAGGCTCTATTCTGTACATAGCAGGCGTATTGACAGCTTCAGCCCAAAAGGTCAGTGGCAGACCAGAATCAGCCAACATGGACCTTGCAGCTTCAATGAGGGTCCTGTTCTTTCTATCCACTCCATTTTGCTCTGGAGTCCTTGGGATGCTATACTGCTCTTGATTCCCTTGGACAAGTAAAACTCATCAAGAGTGTGGTTTCTGAATTCAGTACCATTGTCACTCCTCACACACTTAACTGGTAGGAATACTGCTTCTCAACGTGTACACACAAGTTCATAATGGACTGAGCAGCCTCATCCTTTGAATGCAAGAAGAAGTCCATACATATCTAGAGTAATCATCCACAATTACCGACAGTATTTCTTCTTTGCATACTCATTACCTTCACAGGACCAAAAAGATCCATGTGCAGTAGTTGTAAGCAGGCATTAGACTGGATTCTTCTATGGTTGGGAATGAAACTTTATGTTGTTTCCCTTTTAAGCATGCAGTGCAGATTTCATCACAATTGAACTCCTTTATTGGAAGACCTCTCACTAAACTCTTGTGGATGAGCTGATTCATGTTTTTGAGATTAACATGACCCATCCTTCTATGCCACAGTTTAGATTCTTGGAGAGAGGCCTTGGAACAAGCATGGATGGCCTCTTAACTCAATTTTCTTTGACAGATCCAAGCTATACTCTTCCTATCCTGTTGGCCTTCAGGAGAGTATTATCATCCAGTACTTTGTCAATCAGCTCAGACCTTGGAAGACAGAATCCTACAGTTCTGGCTTGTGAAAAGAGCAACATGTCCTTTGTCACACATCTGACTGACACTCAACAGATTGTATTTGAGATTCTCCACATGGTTGACATCATCAAATCTAATATCTCCATTAGACACAAATCCCTTTCCAACGATGTACCTTTAGCATCATTTCCAAATGAGACAAATCCCTTCTTTCTCTGAGAGTAATCATGAAGAAGAAGCTGCTCCCAGTCATGTGCATGGATCCTCCACTGTCCACATACCAGATGCTTCTTTGGCATGCTGAAGCCCTGCACAATCATAAGAAACTAGTTAGCTTTGGAGACCAAACCTTTTTGGTTTTAGGACTGACTTTATCACAGATTTAACCATAGCTGGTTTCTCATGATTAATAGCTGATGAAGATGGAGATGGTGCTGAAATAGATTTGGACCTGGAATTCCTCTCCAGTGGTTTGGTCACAGTGGCTTCAAGTTGGTTAACTCTCCCCAACAGATGCTGAACCATCATAACAAGCTGTGTCTGATTTGAAGCTCGAGCTTTCAGTTCATTTGACACTCCAGAGCTTGTTTTTGATGAGTTCCTGTGACCCACCATTTCCTCCTTCTTAGATTCACAGACTTAGTCCTATGTTTATCATGAGGAACAATATCAGCTGTGTTCTGATAAACCGTATCCTTCTTAGTGATTTGGGTAAGGCCTTGGGTTTATCAGTTGAGATGATTGTGGTACAAACTTGGTCTCAAACTCAGTTTTCATTTTATTTATTTCTAGTTTAATGAGCTCATCCCTTTGGAGCTTTAAACCCTTTTTGTACCAACATTCATCAGATAGATGATTGAATTTACCACAAATTTCACATGGTTTATTCTTCATCTTGGACATCTTTACTGCTGAAGTGGAAACTACTGAAGGTGTATCTTCAGTACTTTCCTCCTATCAGTACTAGGTACTAAAGGATTTGTAACAGCTGAAGACTGGTAATTCAACTGTTTTCCATCCGTCCTAATAGACTGTTTGATGGATTCCTCAGAAGTTGTTAGTCCTTGTATTTCAACTGATTTGAAATGATTTTCAGATGTTGGGTCTCTTTCAGTACTTGGGGTACATGAGGAACAACATCTGAAGTACTCAGCTTCATATGAGTCTCTGTAGTTAGACTCAGTCAAATTATTTGTTGAGATCTTAACACTGGTTTCTTCTTTCTGATCTTAGATTATCATTGGAGAATGACTCGCACGAAATGTGTGGTTTGGAGATTGCTTTCACTTTCAGACTTAACTATGGAGTTAGGAGTAAAGTCTGTTGGTGGAGCAGTATGGTTGTAACCAATGCCAAACTTCACATTTGAAGCAGTTTGCTTGCTAAGAAGCATTTCAAATCCCTTGCATGATGAGACCCAGCGTTCACACTCAACTTAGGTCACTGCAAGTTTTTCTTTGAGACTCCTGTGGTCTTCCAGAATAACCTCTAGCTTGGCCTTTTCTTCATTTAATTGGCATTTAAGCTTAAAATCTCATCACTTTTACTGTTAAGAGCAGACTCATACTCAGCTTTTCTTTTGAAAATGGTTTTGTCGAACTCAAGTTTTTTATTTATTAATGCTACATTTGCCTCTCTAATAGAGACAAAGCAGCTATGCATGATTCAGAACATAACTTGGCTTTAGCCTCTGAAGATACCTGAGTTACCTGTGAAGATGATGCATTTGAACAGGAACCCTCAATACTCCAGGGCCATGAGAGCAAGATTTCCAAAAGGGTGTTCACCACCATGTTGACTAGCACCAGCATAGTATTGCTCAGTGTGACCAGACAAGTTATCAGGTAAGCTACTCCAGTCAACGACTCCAGGTGTGAAGAAGCTGTGATGAGGTTGTGATTGAGATGGAGATGGTTGAGGTTCTGGTAGTGCATGAGATTGTGGTACTATAGGAGCTTGAACTTGATTTGACTGTGGCATATAATAGCAGGGATAAGGATATGGCATTTGACCCTGAGGAACAAAATATGCAGGAGATTGAGGGTGTGATGAATGACTAGAACCAGCAGAATGTTGCCCTTTGGATTGTGAATTTTTATTTGGAAAGTCAGAAGGGTGCAGAAGTGTTAGATCCAGTTGATCTACACTCTCTTGCAAAGTGTCCAAGCCTGTGGCATTTGTGACACTTCAACTTGCTCTTGTCAAAACCGACTTTGGTTTTGTCAGAGAGCCCAGGAAATTTCCTGCCAGTTCTCTTGTAGAATTTCTGAGATCTGATATTGATCAAGGCCATTTGGCTATCCATCTCTTCTAAATCATCATCAACAATGCCCTTCAATCATCCATGATAAAGCATATATTGTCACTATTATTACCAAAATGACAATCAACACTCACAAAGGCATGATTAGAATTGTTCGAGGTGAAATCAATATGCTCATCATAGTGGCATTCTGATCCTGCATACTCTGACTCATGACTTACCAAGGCAGTGTTTCCTGGTACAAAATCATCAGTGAGCTTTCCAATGATGATAGTTTTCGTTTCTGTTCTATCTCTCTCTCAAATGTGAGCAAATTCCCATGGAGTTAGGTGAGAGATAGTTTGTCCAAATTTGCACTAGATCGTAGGACAATAGTATATTGTCCCATCTCTCAGGCAGTGATCTGAGAAATCTGTTATTCATCTGGCTATTTGTGTACTCATGTTTGACCATTTTAATTCAGAGATCAAACAGAGAACCGCTCAAACTGTTGAGTTAGTGTCTCACTCTTCCTATGAGAGAATGTCTCATATTGTTGGGCAAGGATTTCTCAATTATTTGCCAAGACTTCATCTGTTCCTCCAAATTGTTCTTTCAAGGCATTCCAGAGGTCATGGGCAGTTTCATAATGCATTAGCCCAGAATAGATTTCATTGGGCAGTGCCATGGCCAGAATTCCATGGGCTTTTGCATCAATCTCAAACAATTTCTTATCCTCATCTGAGTATTGCTCCCTCTCTTCGGAACCATTTGATTAGTTTCCGGTTATTCACCATAGGCTTGTATGGACCATGTACCACTGATGTCCAACAACCTGAGTTGTTAACAGACAGGTGATGGAGCATTCGTCGTTGCCATATGTTATACTCACTCCTAACCAGCATTGGAGGCTTGGCTGAGGACCAGTATTGTGAGGATCATTGGAAGGAGTAGTCATTTTAGGTCCAAATACAATTTATTCAAGCTTTTAAAAGATTTTACACAGACCACAACAGACTCAATGAAACCAAGAATAAATCTCAGGATGAATGACCAAAACACAGAAAATTCAATCTCTATAACCGTTTCTTGCAAAAATGCTAATTCAATCAAATTTGGATCTTGGATAGCATTTTCAATGATCAATTATTAGATCGATCAATGATTAACCAGCTCTGATACCATTTGACAGGATCAGTGAGCTCAAGTTTGATGGATTAGAGTGTAACGCAGCGGAATAAGAACAAGAATTAGACAAATTATAGCAAAAATTTGATATTCGTATGCATTAAGAACAAATACGGTTGTAACGAGAGAATATATTTTTGTGAAAAGGAATGTTCAATAATATCAAATGTTTCTGCTCAATCATTCACCGATTACAATTAGGTTGACACTCCTTATATAGAGTGCAATCACTGCTGATATCACGGGATAGTGACATCTGGCAGATTTACTACAAAAATAACTAAAACTTAACAAACTACTGAAATGTTCACAACTACTGAGAACATATCAGAGTGCTAAGTATAAAACATAAAACTACTGATACGAAACTACTGAAACTACAACGACTGAAGAACAAGCTCTTCAGTCGTTTTACAAAACTACTGAAAAGAAAAACATAAAACTACTGAAAGAAAACCATCACAACTACTGAAGAAGACCTCTTCAGCTATTGTGACAACGTCTGATACTTGGTCTTTAGCACTTGTGTCTTCAGACTTTGTCTTCAGCACTTGTGTCTTCAGACTTTATCTTCAGCACTTGTGTCTTCAGACTTTGTCTTCAGCACTTGTGTCTTCAGCACTTGTCTTCAGACTTTGTCTTCAGCACTTGTGTCTTCAGACTTTGTCTTCAGCACTTGTGTCTTCAGACTTTGTCTTCAGCACTTGTGTCTTCAGACTTTGTCTTCAGCACTTGTCTTCAGACTTTGTCTTCAGCACTTGTCTTCAGCTGTTGTGGACTTCAGCAGTTGTTGTGATGTCTGTGGGACTTAAGGTTTTTCTGATCCAGCTCATTGGTTCTTTTGGTCCAACAACATGTGCAACAGAAATACTCTAAGTGTGAAAACTTCCAAAGCCAAGACCAACATCTTCCGAAGCCAAAGATGAAGTCTTCCGAAGCCTCAGAGACAAAGTCTTCTGAAGCTTCAAGTTCATGAAAACAGATTTCTTTCGAAGACTTTTAGTAACATGCTTATCTGATGTACTGTTCCATAAAGCTGGACACCTTTTGTAGCAACTCTGCAAGTCACCAACTAACATGGTTTGGTGAAAAGGTCCATGCTTTTGTAACTGTACATTGAGGTCTTGAGTCTGTAACTTTCTACTTTATGTACTTATCCTTTTTGTAATATATAAGGATGTGAGCTATGGCATGTCATAGTCACAAGTCAAAAGGCAATCTGCTTTTTGACTCTACAATTGATTTTGTGTTTGTCTAGTCAATTGTATTTCAGCTGGCTTTCAAAGTATAGCCGGCTGTAGGATGTTGTATAAATATCTCACGTTCTTGTATATTTCGAATATGCTTTGTAACACTTGTAATAGAACATAGAGAAGGCAATATACTACATTCTTTAAAACCATACACTTGGGTTCTTTGTGTTCTGTCTCTTGCATTACTTGTGTTCTTAGTATCTCAACACTTGGTTAATCTAGTTTACTATTTGATTAAAGTTTTGTTAATCTCTTCTTTGTGTTGTTGTGTTGTAACTTATAGCCTTCAACATTCCTGCACACACAAATACTAAACTTTTCAAATGGCAGCCATTGCCAAAACTGATATGGAAACTGGAACCATGAACAAGTCCCCACCGATCACTCTTGATGAGTTTGACACCTGGTGTTTAAGAATGGAAGGTTTCATCAGGTCTCTTGATTCAAGAATATGGGAGTCTATTGAGAATGGACCTTTCATACCCAGCACACTTTCTACTACTGGTGCTGGTATGATTCCCAAAGATGTGGCTAACTACTCTGATGAAGATAGGAAGAGAGTAGAGATAGACAGAAAAGCCATGACAGCTCTTCAAACTACCCTTCCAAACACTGTGTATAGAGGTTTCAAGAAGTGCAAAACAGCCAAGCAGCTGTGGGATGCACTGAAATTGATGTATGAGGGTTATTCGAAGCCAAGGAGAACAAGAAGGATCTCTTGAAGCAGCAGTTTGAAAACATGACCTTCAAAACAGGTGAGACCATGACTCAGCAGTACTTTGGGTATGTTGAGATTGTGGATACCAAAGGAGAACTACACTCAAGGAAGCCCATTCCAAGAGACAAGCTCTTCTCAAGCTTTTGTGTCTTCTGATGAAAGCTGTGGCAACTCTCTTTTCACTCTTGAAAACCTGGATTGTATCCATCCAGACGATTTGGAATATATGGAAATAGTCCTGCAGATGGCTCTTCTCACTCACAGAGCCAAGAAGTTTTACAAGAGGACTGAAAGAAAGTTTCCAAGCAATGCAACCAGTGGAAAGTTTGGACTGGACAAAGGCAAAGTCAAGTGTTACAACTGTAACTTGATGGGCCACTTTGCCAGAGAGTGTAAGGCACCTAGAACAAATGGTGGCCAAACACAATCCAGACCAAACTACACTAACAAAGCTCTCCATAATGAGAAGTCAAACTACTGATGGCAGATCATGATGAAGCCAAGGTATTGGAACATCTCTGTACTCCTGAATGCATTACTAAAGTTAACATGTACAGGTCCCACAACTTTGAGCTGAGATCTGATGTTGAGTCCTTAAACATTTTAAAATATGATTTTAGAAAGTCTGAAAATGATTATAAGCTGAAAATAGAGAACTTAGAGAAAACCATTTCAGTTTAAAACATGAACACACAAATTTTAGGACTCAATTAAAGATCTCATAACCAAGTTAACTGAGTGCTAGGCTGAGCTTGTGATCAGCAAAGCCAGGGCAGAAAAGGGTGTTCTTGAAGAGGAGACCTTCAAGAACATGATATCCTCATCCCTGCACAACAAAGTGTGCTATCAAAACAAGCAGGGACTGGGATCAAATGAGATAGCTCCTCCACACACAATCTTGTCAGTAAGATCTCCTAGGTGTGGAACTTGTGTAGATGAGCTTCTTCTCGTAGATCCAATGAGTGAGGAGGATGAAGAAGAGATAGTGAAGAATCCCTATACAAAGAGTGAAGAGGAGGATTCCAAGAAGGGACACTATCCTTTTGAGGAGAAAGTGAAGACTGTGATCACCAACTCCATGAGAAAGAACTTGATCAGAAAGAGCAAAAGAAAGCAAGGAAGGCTCAAGAGATCAAGGCTACTTTTGACTCTAAGAAGAAACAATTTTTATTTGTTCAGGGTTTAAAGTGGTAGGACTGAAGACATCAACCAAAACTCTTATGTTGCATAGCCTGGACCATCAAACTCCAAGCACAGTCGTCAGCCCAAGAGGACTGTCTCAAGCATCTGCAAAGATGAAGGTGGAGAAGGGAAGTGACCAAAGACAGTCTTACTCTCAAGAAAAGGCTCTTGTGAAGAGGAAGATGAACTGTGTTATGTGTACAACACCACTCACATTACCAAGGATTGTCCCTTCAATCCTAAAGGTACTGTCCATATGGCCAAAACAAAGGATTCAAAGAGTTCTAAGAGGATTCAAGCTTCGGAAGGAAAACCAGTTTCCTTTGGAAGTTCTAATATAACAAGAAGGGAAGTGGAAAATTCTCTTCGGAAGAATATTTGGTCTCGAAAGAAAGGAGTCCTTTCGAAGCACTGAAGTCTGCTGCAGTGTCTGCAGAATCTTTCGACGGTTCAGTCATCAAAACTTCTGAAGTTCCAAAAGCTTATAAAGTTTTCAAGGTCAAGTCCAAGACTCCAAAGGTGGTGTGGACGTCTAAGAAAGACCAAGTGACTGAGATTTCTCCATCAACAACAGCTCAAGATCCTCTTACTATAACCATAGGATCTAATACTGTTGAATTACCTTCTGCAAATGACCCAAGACAAGCAAGGCTTGGGTTTCCAGATGTAACTAATCATTCTCCTTGTGTAGGGATAGCTGAAGACAGACAGAAATGTTTGGATCATAGACAGTGGCTGCTCCAGGCACATGACATGCAATAGGTCACTACTCCAGAACTTTGAAAGGATTGATGGAGGACTAGTATCTTTCGGAGGAGATGAAGGCGGTTACATTTCTGGAAGGGGCAAGGTCACAAATGGTAAGCTTAGCATAGAAAAGATAAACTTTGTAAAGGATCTTGGATACAATCTTTTGAGTGTATCTCAATTTTGTGATCAGAGTCATAACATGCTCTTTACTGAGCATGAGTGCATTGTTCTTAAGCCTGGTGTGGTCATTCCTCATGAGCATATCCTGCTTAGAGCCCCCATGAAAGGAAACATGTACAAGATGGATTTGCAAGAAACCTGTCCCTCTAGAGAAGTTTCATGCTTTCTGTCTAAGGCCAACAGTGATGAGTCTTTCTATGGCATAAAAGAATGTGCCATGTAAACTTTAAGAACATGAATAAACTGATTAAGCATGATTTGGTAACTGGAATGCCAAAGAAAGAGTTTACAAGTGATAACCACTGTGTTGCATACCTGAAGGGAAGCAACATAAGGCATCTCACAAGCCTAAGGAAAAGAACTCCATCACTACACCTTACACGTGTTACATATGGATCTCTTTGGCCCCACCAGTGTAATGAGTTTAGGAAGGACCTTATACTGTCTAGTGATCACGGATGACTTTACAAGATTCACTTGGTTTTCTTCCTTAGAACTAAGGATGAGACTACTGAGATTCTGAAGAATTTCATCTTAAAGATTGAGAATCAATCTGATCACAAGGTCAAGATCATAAGATGTGATCAAGGAACCGAATTTAAGAACCATATCCTTGATACATTCTATGATGAAAAGGGTATTACAAGATAATTTAGTGCTCCTAGGACTCCTCAGTAAAATGGTGTTGCTGAGAGGAGAAACAGGACACTGATTGAAGCTGCAAGAACCATGTTGTCTGACTCGAAACTGCCCATCACCTTCTGGGCAAAGGCAGTCAACACTCCCTGCTATGTGCAGAACAGAGTTTTAGTAGTTAAGACTCATGGCAAAACTCCTTATGAACTTTGGCACAAGTGGAGACCTTTCATTGTTTTCTCAGGTCATTTGGATGTCCTTGCACCATCTTCAATACCAAAGATCAAATTGCCAAGTTTGCTAGAAATCATATGATGGACACTTTATTGGATACTCTTCCCAAGCTAAGGCTTATAGAGTGTACAATCTCAGAACTAGAATTGTTGAGGAGTCAGCCAATGTGACTTTCCATGAACACACATCTTGTGTTGCTGGTTTTAGTCCGGATTGGTTGTTTGATCTTGATTTGGTTACGAACTGTTTTAACAAATCTTGTGAGAATGTTTCAGGATCTGCAGAAAATTTAAATACAGAAGATCCTGATCCAAGATTTGAGCTAGGAAGATCTTCAAGACATATATCTTCAGCTCCAGTTGGAACCACTTCTGCAAATGAGGTTTTTCTCAGCCCAACAATGACAAATTCAGCAGATACATCTGGTATGCCTTCAAATTCCAGCTTAGAGGCTCTACAACAGATAAGAACACCTCAACTGTGGAAGACAATGGCGATGGTAACACTGACCAAGAATTTCTTGATGCCACTAACCACACCATAGATGAGAACATCAATGATGTCACACACTGCTTGGATCAGGTTTCACTTGAAAAGTGTGCTGATGTGGTGGGAGAAATATCTACTTGTCGTGATCCCTCAGCTTAGGATCCACAAGTCTCACCCTACCACAAACATCATTGGAGATGTTGTCTAAGGGGTAAAGACAAGAGGACAAACCCATGAAGCAAATGTTTGTCTTCAATCTTTTTTTCTATCCTAGATAGAGCCAAAGAAAGTTGATGAAGCTCTAAAGGATGGAAGTTGGGTTGAAGCTATGCAACAAGAGCTGCTTTAATTCAAAAGACAGAAAGTTTGGAACCTTTGTCCTCTTCCTTCTAGGAAGACTACCATTGGAACCAAATAGGTGTTAAGGAACAAGAAAGATGATAGAGGCATCATCATCAAGAACAAAGCTAGACCGGTTGTTCAAGGATACACACAAGAAGAAGGGATTGACTACACTGATGTCTTTGCTCCAGTGGCAAGATTAGAAGCCGTTAAGATATTCCTGGCATTCGCTGCATCCAAGAACTTCAAGGTCTTTCAACTTGATGTGAAGTGTGCCTTTTTGTATGGAGTGATAGATGAAGCAGTTTATGTCAAACAGCCACCTGGTTTTGTAGATCCTGATCATCCTGATTATGTCTGCAAGCTTGACAAAGCTCTCTATGGGCTGCACCAGGCACCCAGGAAGTGGTATGAGACACTGTCTGAGTATCTCTGTAAACATGAATACAGGATGGGTACTATAGAAGGAACTCTCTTCATCAAACGACAAGGAAAAGACATATTGCTAGTTCAAGTATATGTGGATGACATCATCTTTGGTTCAACTAATCCAAAGCTTTGCAAAGACTTTGAGAAGCTGATGAAAGACAGATTTGAAATGAGTGCCATGGGGGAACTGAATTTCTTTCTAGGAATTCAAGTGAAGCAAGTTGAAAATGGCATCTTCATAAGTCAATCAAAGTATGTTCAGGACATACTCAAGAGGTTTAATATGACTGACTGTAAGATTTCTAAGACACCAATAGTCGGAAACCATTCTCTTGGTCCTGATCTTAAGGGGGAGTGTGTAGATAAGAATTTATATAGGGCTATGATTGGGTCTCTTATGTATCTTATTGCTAGCAGGCCTGATATCATGTTTGCTACATGTATTTGTGCAAGATATCAAGCCAACCCTAAGATGTCTCACCTTATCACTGTCAAGAGGATTCTAAGATACCTCAAAGGTGCATCAACACTTGGACTATGGTATCCCAAGAATTCCGACTTCAATTTGTATGCCTATACAGATAGTGATTATACTGGTTGCAACATGACTGCAAAGTCTACATCTGGGGGATGTCAATTTCTTGGTAGAAGGATTGTCTCATGGCAATGCAAGAAACCATCATGTGTCTCTGCACAACTGCTGAAGCTGGATACATTGTTGCTGCAAGCTGCTGTGCTCAAGTACTTTGGATTCAAAATCAGATGTTGGACTATGGGTTAAACTTCAAGGAGACTCCCATTCACATAGACAACAACAGTGCTATCTCAATCATAGAAAACCCTGTGCAGCACTCAAGGACAAAGCACATCAACATCAGGTATCAACTTTTCCACTATCACCCCAAAAAAACCAAACTCTGCCTTACGTAAAGTTGCCAGAGTACGATTAACCTCTGGATTTGAAATCACTGCTTATATACCCGGTATTGGCCATAAAGGCGAAACTCTCGTCGTAGTTTGGCGACCTAAGGGGCGGACACTTTTTGTTATCTAAAGGCGAAAACCGGGCGTACTTTTTGACTTTACTGCTCTTTATACCTTCAGAAGAGTTTTCAAATTTATCTTCCGATGCTAAAATACTTGTCTTAGACACTTAATCATTTTCAAGGACCATTTACTTCCGAAGCAAAATTAACTCTTGAAAGCTTTGTTAGTTTATACACAAAGCACTCAAGTTTTAATTTTTCTTCCAAAGCAAAATTTTCAAACCTCTCAGGAAATTCTTCCGAAGTCATTTTTTCTTTGGAAGCTTTTTAATTAAAACTTCCGAAGATAATTAACCTTCGGAAGCTTTTTGTTTTCCAAGAAAACTACTTTTTGAGCAACAAGTAAACTACTTCTTCAGAGGTGGGACCGACATCCGGATTTCAAAGTTTATCCTCTTTCATTAAACTTTATCTGAAATCCTTCTCACATATAAATCCAACGGTTTCCCCCCTCTTTCTATCATCTGTTCTTCCTCCAAACCCAAAACCCCAAATTTCTCTGTGAAATTTCTTTCTTTCTTCTTTCTTCGTCCCTAAGCTACTTCAAAATGGCCAACCTTGCTCACATAAATGATCCTAACTTTACCATGCAGCTACACAGACAACACAATCAAGTTGCTCTGTTACGCTCTGAGAAAGATCCTCATTTCTCAGAGGTTTGCCGTTTCTTATCTCTGTCCAACTACTTCACCTCCCTAACCATTGATCCTCCACTCTATGAGGATCAGTTGCTTGAATTCTGGAAGACCTGCCAAGAGGTCATTATGGATGGGGAGAAGGCATTGTCTGCCACAGTGCAGGGGAGAACAATCTTCATCACTCCAGCCATCATCAACCGACATCTTCAGCTGGATGATGAAGAAGGTGAGGTGTTTTTCCCAAAGGAAGATGTCAATCATTCCTTTGAGCAGATGGGGTATGAGGGAGATTTCTCTGTAAAGACCTTGAGGAAAGGGAAGGTCTCATCCCAATGGAGATTCCTGCTCTATGTGGTCATCCACAGCTTATCAAACAAGCATGGTGGATGGGACCAGATTCCTGAAGATCTCTCCTTCATAGTCCATGGAATGGTTGAAGGGGTCAAATTCAGGTACTCTTAGTTTATTTATACAAATTTACTTGCAAATTTAGACTCCTTAGAATATTACATGTTTCCTAGATATGTCCAGTACATTCTTAACTGTGAACTGGGCTCACAGTTAAGGGAAAAAGGTAACATTCTTAAATTGGGACAGATGAAGCCCGACATCTTTAAAATACTGAGAAAGTCCACTGTTGGATTCTCTGGGTTAGAAACAGCCCTAGTCCCAAAAATGTTAGAGCTCATTGCTCAAGGTGACAACCTAGCAGCACAAGCTAGTGTTGAACCCACACCTGCTACTTCCCAACGAACCAAAGAAAATCCAAATGAACCCCTGCTCATACTATTCAGTCTGTGGAGGCCCCATACTCACCCATACAGGAAGAAGTGGACATTGGAGCTCCTACTTCTCCGGAGGAGCAAACCACTCCCATCTCTTCAAGAATTAGTGTTGAGGTTCCTCATGCTCAGCTTGATGAGCTCATTAGCCCTACTGCCTTAAGCCATCACTCTGAGTCTCAACACTCAAGTGATCAACCTTCAGGGGACAGTTAGCATTCCCAGCCTATAGAACTAAACCAACCCATTCCCAACCTTGAGTTCTATACTGATGAAGATATAGGTTTGAATGAGTATAATGAATCTCTCTTCTTTCCCTCTACTCAAAGAGAGATGAGTACTTCTGAGTCTCCTACATCTATCCCACATCAGTCACCTACAACTGAGGTGGACACTCTTGAACTTGTTCAGGATGTCCATATGGAAGAGGCTCTCACTTATGAAAGTGATTACATCATTAAGACCTCAACCATGGCTACTCAGCCCACTGCATCTCAACTGAGACTGCCAGTGAGCAGAGGAAATCCAGTAGCCAAGAACTTAGAACTGGTCATGAGAGAAAGGACTCTTGTCCAATCTTCTCCACCCCTAGTGATTCTTCTGATGAAGATGAGGGGGATCTGAGACTAAAAGTGCAAAAACTGTCTAAAACATGCACTTACCTAGTCTCAAAGGTCAGTCACCTTGAATCTCAGGTGACTACCTTACAAAACAGGATCAATGATCAGCAACTTGAGATTTCATATCTTAAGGAAAAACTAGCTGGGAGACCCTTAAGGAGAGCTCAATCAGGAACACAAGAACCTGTGGATGTGATTGACCTATCCTCCAACTCACCTATGCAAGTGGGTGATGCTAACAAAAAGGGGGAGAAAGTCATTACAGCCACAGAACCTGGAGTTCCTCTGAGAGAATGGACATTAAGGACTCACCATCCTCACTTGCAACTATGCGTTCTTAGCAACCTCCTCTAGTTCACATTGATGTGGACTACACAGACTCCTTCATACAGAGTCTGTTTGAGGATGGGATACCAAGGATATATCACCTTCACCATCCTTCAATCACATCATTGGGTGGAGGTATGACAACAACAGGAAGGCCCTCATCATCATAAGAGTTCAAGGATAGCAAGAAGTCTTCAATTTTTAGAACTTGGACTACTATGAAGGTCTGGATCTAGTCAACATGCCACTTGTCAACCCAAGCCAATCAAGACAAGCTGACAGACTAGCTAAAAGAATCCAAGACAGGATCATTGCAGAGTTCAGCCTAAGAAGGAGACTAAGGCAATCAGGCAATGTCATCGGTCAACTGGATGTTAAGGCAGACCCTAAGATTAGCTTCATAGGGGAAACCTTGACTGAAGGCCTAGTGACGAACCTGAGAGCCCGGTCTCATCATCTCCAACTGTTGCAGAGATCCATATTCCTTCTGAGACACCTGCTAGTGAAGGTGCTTCTCAACCTCTCTCTGGCCTGAGCTTAGATGCTGCAACGAGCAATGAAGGCCAAAGCTCACTCCACCCTGGGTCAAAGGTCTGTGAGTGACAAAAGGAAAAGAAAGATGACATCTGAGGAGATTGAGAGGAGGAAAGAGAGAGGAAAAGGAGGCTAAGGGGAGAAAGTTCCTCTACTAAGTCTCCAAGACTCATGGAGTCTGCAATCAGGGCTGCCCCCAGACCAAATACTCAGAATGATGAGTTAAGGGCAGTCAGGATTAACTATCTGCAGACTAGGAACTATGACATAGATAGTGTCATTTTTCTCCCCTTGGATGAATTGAATGAGCTGGTTGATCTGGAAATGTCAAGAGAGAAGAAGGAGACAGAACATGCAGAATTCCTAGTACAAGTCAAAGAATAGAGAAGAAGAAAAAGATTGTAGAAAAGTATGCCTACCCTCTCACCAGTTCAAGAAAGTCCTGAACAAGAGGATGTGGTTCAACAAGAACCTCAGGTAGATAAGGAAGAAGACAGAATCAAGATGATTAACTACCAGAGTGCCACAGGCCTCTATCAGGCAGATGCACTCCTTCCCTTACCTTATGACTATATTGAGTTTGAGTACTTAAAACAACTTGAGCTTGAGTTAGTCAAGGAAAGAAAGCAACAAGAAGAAGCTGCAAAATCAAGAGCCATCATCCAAAAGAGCATGAAGAAGTCTGCTAATAGACAGAGGATGATGAGCTTCTTGAAGCTGTATGGATTCTCCGGAAGGAGACTTGGACCCATGTCTCTATCCACTATGGATGAACATATCAAGGTAATCAAGAAGAAGATTAAGAGTGGAGAGCTCACTGACTTACACTCCACTCCAAGTCAGCCCCACCCGAAGTGGAGGTAAGGTTGAACAACCAGACACAACACAACCCGGACCTCCTGCTAATGCTCAGCAAGCTTCATCTTCTGATCCACAGCAGGGTCAACCTCCCTCTCCATCTGAACCTGAGAGAGAGGAAGTCCCAATTGAGAAAGACAGTGAAGATCAATCTAGTGTTGCAGGCCAGTCTTCTCAGTTAAAATTTGGAAAGAGAAAGAAGAGGATGGCTTCTAAACCAAAGTCTAAGAAGAAGAAGAAGCTACATCCCCTTCTGAACCTTAGGATGAATCAGAACAGCCTGCGGATGTGCAGCCAGAGGATGCTCAATCAACTCCAACTTCAGTAATTCCTCTAGCATTAGGAAGACCCATCTTGTCTCGGACATACACCACAAATCCAGAAAGGTGGAATGTTATTAGAGATCAAGGCATTGAAGACATTTATACATGGAAAGATATGTTTCAGTTGCCTCTGCATGACCTCTTTGACATGAGAAGACACTTTGACAGCCAAAAGGATCCTGATCATCTTATGAAGAATGGAATGGTGATCATCCTAATGAGGACTGTTAATATCTGAAGTTTTCTAAGTGTTTTGGTAGCATCAGCCTAGGGGGAGTTTGTAGAGTCTAATGAAGAGGCTGATGCACCCTAAACATCTTTAGTCTTTCCTGCATGCTGCACAAGTGCATTGAAGTAGAATGCTTCGGAAGTTTCACATGTGCAACAGAAATACTCTAAGTGTGAAATCTTCCGAAGCCAAGACCAACATCTTCCGAAGCCAAAGATGAAGTCTTCCGAAGCCTCAGAGACAAAGTCTTCCGAAGCTTCAAGTTCATGAAGACAGATCTCTTCCAAAGACTTTTAGTAACATGCTTTATCTGATGTACTGTTGCATAAAGCTGGACACCTTTCTGCTGCAACTCTACAAGTCACCAACTAACATGGTTTGGTGAAAAGGTCCATGCTTTTGGTAACTGTACATTGAGGTCTTGAGTCTGTAACTTTCTAATTTATGTACTTTATCCTTTTTGTAATAGGTAAGGATGTGAGCTATGGCATGTCATTGTCACAAGTCAAAAGGAAATCTGCCTTTTGACTCTACCATTGATTTTTTGTGTGTCTAGTCAATTGTATCCAGCTGGCTTTCAAAGTATAGCCGGCTGTAGGATGTTGTATAAGTATCTCATGTTCTTGTATCTTTTGAATATCATTTGTAACACTTGTAATAGAACATAGAGAAGGCAATATACTGCATTCTTAAAAACCATACACTTGTGTTCTTTGTGTTCTGTCTCTTGCATTACTTGTGTTCTTAGTATCTCAACACTTGGTTAATCCACTTTACTGTTTGATTAAAGTTTTGTTAATCTCCTCTTTGTGTTGTTGTGTTGTAACTTATACCCTTCAACGTTCCTACACTTACATTCTGGGCCAATGCCATGTGCTATACCCTGAACATTGTGCACAAAGCGGGTTACTGGGCCTAAGTCTATCAATAGACCCCAAACATTGTGCATGAAGTTGACTTGAGTACCGAGGGAAACCAACAAGGGTCCCATACGTATGGTAAATCACAAATATTAGATCACTATGTGTATCCATCTGGGTTAGCTAAACCACACAAAGTTGAGCTAACACCATTCATTGGATGTGAATCTCTTTACATTTGCATGCAATACTTTTCATTCGTCCATTCATTCTTCCTTATATTCCACTTCTCCTCGTCATTAGTTTCCAATTTAATTACATAATACTTTACATTCATTGATAATAACATACAATGCAAAGCCACAGAAATATACATAATAAGGAACATAAAGAAAACACAACATAAACATACATAACATAAGCATGTCTCACAACATCATACATCATCATAAGACATCCTATATCCTACTTGGGAACATCCCAAGTCCTATACAGGCGCATGGGAACACTTAGGTGCATGGAAACATTTAGGTGCATGGGAACACTTAGGTGAATGGGAAAACTCTTAGGCTCATAAGCACTATATGGGCGCATCGCCAACACTTAGTCAATTAGGGCAACTTTATTGGTGCATGGGCACTATGCCGGCGTATCAGCTTGACTTAGGCGCATGGGCATTTTGGGCATTCGAGTAATATTTTGGTGCATGAGATTTGGGCATTTTGGGAACACTTAGGCAGTTTGGTAGTTGGGCGTATAGGCTATTGTTCAGGCAGATGGGTAACTACTTATAACTAACATTATGAGAATCAGTCCCAAATCTAGTTCTAACATGTTTTAAGCTTAGTTCTAACATTCTAAGCAAATAAAACATGCCAATAACACAAACACAACCATAATCATCCCGAACGTACTCCCACCCACAATTCACACACACATACATACGGGTATACACACCTAAACTTATAGAAACGTTTAAACATATATTTCCAACCCCAAAATCAATTAAAACATGTGAAAGTAGCATTCTAGAACTCACCTTTGGCTATCTTTCGGATAGTCTTCCTCAAACCCAAATGCACTTTGAGTTCAACTACCTAAACCCACCAAAATACACGAACAAACAAACATAAGCATAAACCCAAGACTAAAACAAGCCAAGAACACTTAAAAATACCAATTTTTTACCTTGAACTCAGCCTTCTTCTTGACCTTCTTCAAAATCCGAGAGCACTTTCTCTCTCTCTCTCTCAAAACCAATTGCAAAAAGGTGATGTGCAAGAAGTGGACGACCATGCCCGCTTTTGTTAAAAATATATATTATTTTGTACCTTTTACACATTTAACCGCTCCTGTTGGTTTATTGCATTTCTTTCTTTTTCTTCACTTTAATACTTTATTTCTCATCGTTTTAAAATTTCGGGTGTTACAAGTCCACCCCCTTATGTAGGTTTCGTCCCTAAAACCTGTCATTCTTCGAACAGATGTGGGTAATGCTGTCTCACCTCTTATTCAGTCTTCCATGTAGACTCGGATCCCTTTCTATGTTTCCAATGTACTCACACCAAGGGAATCACTTTATTTCATAATCTCTTCTTCTTTCGATCAATGATTGCCATTGGTTGCTCCATGTAATTGAGCCACTCATCTACCTTGATGTCCTCCAGTGGTACAACCATATCCTTATTATCTAAACACTTATGTAGATGAGATACATAGAATGTCATGTGAATTCCACTTAACTCATTCGGTAGTTCCAACCTATAGGCCACCTCTCCCAATCGAGCAACGATTTGGAAAGGCCCTATATACCTCGAGCTCAACTTGCCCCACTATCTAAACCAATGATACCCTTCCAAGGTGAGACTTTCAGCATAACTCTATCACCGACTTTGAACTCAGTTGGCCTACATCTCTTATCAGCGTACGAATTTTGCCTATATTTGGCTGCCTTCATGAATGCCTTGATCTTTTCTAGCTTCTTAGTCATAACCTCAATCACCTTAATGCTCCCTAACTCTTTCTAACCAATAGCACCACAACATACAGGCGTTCTACACCTCCTACCGTACAACATCTCATAAGGGGGCATACCAATGCTGGCATGATAACTGTTATTGCATGAGAACTCGACTAATGGTAAATAGTCATCACAACTTCCTCCAAAATCAATCACGCATGCTCGAAGCATATCCTCAGTGTCTGAATGGTTCTCTCTGACTGACCATCCGTCTGTGGATGACAAGTCGTGCTAATGTGTAACCTCGTCCCCATAGCATCATGAAATCTCCTCCAAAACTTGGATGTAAACCAAGTGTCATGATCAAACACAATAGACACTAGTACACTATGAAGAGTTACAATCTCCTTGATGAATAAATCCGCTAACCACTTAGAGGAATACGTCTCATGGATCAGTAGGAAGTAAGCACTCTTCGTCAAACGATCAATTATCACCCATATGGCATCATACCCCTTTGCAGTATGCGGTAACTTCGTAATAAAGTCCATGGTGATATGTTCCCACTTCCACTCAAGTATATTCAAAGGTTGGATTTTCTTGTACGGCTTCTGATGCTCTGCCTTCACTTGCAAGAAAGTAAGACACTGACTCACATACTCCGCTACGTCGTGCTTCATACCCAGCCACTAATGATCTTTCTTCATATTTTGATACATATTTGTAGCACCAGGATCAATGGAGTATGGAGTCTTATGGGATTCATCCATGAATTGCCCTCGTAGATCACCATAACAAGGAATCCACATTCATCTAAATTGGGTTTTAACACCGAGAGTGTTTTCACCCAACTCCGCGATTAGGCCATTCATCCTTTTGGAGTTAAGGCAATCTTCTTTCAACGCCTCATCTTGCAACTCCTTGACCTCCTTCATCATATTTGAGGCCATTACCAATTGATAAGCCTTCACCCGGATCAATGCAGGTCTCTCATTTTGGCTAAGGGCATCAGTCACTACATTGGCCTTGGCCGTATGGTAATGGATCTTACAATCATAATCGTTTATAAGTTTCAACCATCACCTCGGCCTCATATTCAAGTCCTTCTGTTCAAAGAAGTACTTCAAGCTCTGTGAAGATAGTGCATTTTTTCCCGTATAGGTAGTGCCTCCAAATCTTTAATGCAAATACCACAACTACTAACTCCAAGTTATGGGTAAGGTAATTAACCTCATGTACCTTTAATTGTTGGGATGCATATGCTATAACCTTTCCTCACTGCATCAACATACAACCTAACCTCAAGTAAAGAGCATCTGAATAGACCACCAAATCCTCACTTCTTTTGGATGACATCTTTGGAGACTTCCATTGCATCACTGCTTCTACTTTTGTCGGGTCCACCATAACCCCTCAGGATTTATTATATGACCTAAGAACTGAACTTCGCGCAACTAGAACTCGCACTTGGAGAACTTGGCATACAACTTCTCCCTTCTAAGCATCTCCAATACTTCTCGATATGACCGGCATGCTCCTCCTCGCTCTTCGAATAAATCAAGATATCATTAGTAAACACAATCATTCATTTATCCAACATCGGCTGACACACTCGATTCATCAAACCAATAGAAGCAACTGGCGGTTGGTTAAACCAAAAGATATCACAAGGAACTCATAATGTCTATAACGCGTGTGGAAAACTATTTTAAGAATATCTTGCTCATTGACTTTCACCTGATGGCAACCAGATCTGAGGTCTATTCTTGAGAACCAACTGGCACCTTGGAGCTGATCAAACAAATCATCAATTCTGGCTAGGGGATATCAGTTCTTCACCGTAAACTTATTCAATTAATGGTAGTTGTTACACATCCTCATACTACCGTCCTTTTTCTTGACAAAAAAGACCGGAGCACCCCAAGGAGAGATACTCGGTTTAATGAACCACTTATCAAGAAACTGTTGCAGTTGCTCTATCAGTTTATTCATCTCAGAGGGAGCTAAATGATACGGTGCCTTTGCGATAGGCTGAGCACCAGTATCAAGTCAATCTGAAACTCGATCTCATGGTCCGGTGGCACCCCTGGTAAATCTTCTAGGAACACGTCTAGGAAGTCACACACAACTGGTACATCGGACAATTATGGTGTTAGTGTATCTACATCCTTCACGTAGGCCAGATAGGCACAACATCCATGCCTCATGCACTTTCCCGCCACCACCATCAAAATCACCTTTGAAATAGTAGTGACTCGATCATCGTAAATCGTCACTGAACTCCCATTGGGTGTTGTCAGTCGAATCATCTTCTTGTGGCACATAATATTCGCCTTGTAGGCCGCTAACTAGTTCATTCCTAGGACTACATCGAACCCGCCTAAGGTCATCACAAGTAGTCTAGCAGGAAACTTATGACTTTCTAACTCTATGTCATAATGTTCTATTAGCTCAGAAATCCTAATAGACTTACCTATGGTTGTTTCTACATTGAAGGGCTCGTCAATATTTCTACTTCTAACAGGAAATTTATCATAGAAAGCAGCATTAATGAAACTCTTACTAGCACCAAAATCAAATAACATAGAAGCAAGAGTTTGGCTTACTAGAAACACACCTAACACAACATCGGGGTCCGTCCTAGCCTCCTCATGGGTCATTATAAAGGCTCTAATGTTCACCTTCTGCCCTTCAGTCCCGATAGTATTCTTCACTCTAGAACTCTTTGCCTTTGGCTTCTTGCAATCCTTGCTCATGTGGCCCTCTCCACAATAGTTAAAACACCTTGCCACCTTGCACTCTCTCGTCACATGGATAGGTTTTCCACACTTGAAGCACACATTCATTCCCCACCTACACTCACCAGTATGCTCCCTTCCACACTTACCGCACCTTTTCGACCCTGCACCAAGTGTGACCACACACCAGTCATCCACCCTCGCAACCTTATTGTTTGGGGTGGCCCCACCACGCCAAAACCTCTTCTCTTTCCAATTTCGGTCTCCACCACCTTTCTTGCTCACCTCAGCCACCACCACCTTTCTTGCTCACCTCAGCCACCACCACCTCTCGCTCATCATATAGCCTTCCCACTAGATCAAACACCAACCTAAACGTACTCGGCCAGGTTGCGATCATGTGCTTGTGAATGTTCGCCGGCAAGCCCTGCATGTATTTATTAATCTTTCCTGATAGAGGCATCACCTGATCTGGCACTAGCCTTGCAATTTCATTAAACTTGGTGGTGTATTTTCGGTGCATCATGGTTCCCACTGCCGGCTGCAGGAACTCCCTCTCTACCTTATCAAGTTCCCTGTGACGACAGATGTCCTTAAGCACCATTTTCTTCAACTCCACCTATTTCATCCTCCCAATAGCCCTGCTGCCCTCAACCTGGACAATATTGACCCACCAACACAGGCTGAGTCCATAAATGAGTGAGCGACAAACTTCACCTTCTGGTCCTCTCTACACTCGTTCATATCGAGCACCACCTCCATCTCTCTTACCCGCCGATGAGTAGTTGTGCCATTTCCATCAAAAGTAAGGAGCTTGCATCTCTGAAATGCCTATAGTTACAACCTCGTGTTATCTCATGCACAAGCTCCTCTTCCTCCTCCTCGTAACTAGAGACAACCGTCTTAGTCTTCGGTCGCTCTCTCTCCCCCCGGGCCTATTCCTCTCCTTCCTCTCACCCTCCCTCATAGCCTTAATCACTTCGGTAACCATAAATGGAAAGATCATTTGCATGACCCGGTGAACCTCCTCAAGCACATCTTCTTTCACTAAGGCCCTCAATTCGCACTCTCATCACAACCCTCTGGATGAGCAGTCTTTGGCTCTTCATGAGCCGTCTCGGAACCTTTAGCCTTTCCTCTCATGACTCTTGGTCCAACACCACATCTACCATGGCCTCCACCTTGAGAAGCCATTAAAGATCTACCTCCAGCCATCCTTTAAACACACTATAAGATCCAAACACCAACACAACCATTCAAGATAATAACTCAATTTATGTTAAGTATGGTAAGTCACTAATTATAGTTCCAGTTGTGATTACCCAATTACTTTACTCTTCATACCACAAGCATCTCCTATCCTAACTACATTAGTATCTATATATACTAAAAGCACATAAACCACATAACATGCACACATAATACTGGCTAACGTTAAAGAAAATATCTAATGGCACGTTGTTACTCGGACTCGTATCCTTCCATTTTGTCCCCTTCTTGGTTTAAGTTTAGGTTTTTGAAAATATTTACCTGTTTCTCTTAAACTTTAGATTTGATACTAACTTGTAAGGCCCCGTTCTCGGGATGCTCACAGTTGGACAATCATCGCACACAAAACATAAAAACATTCATTTACTTTTACTAAAATACTGCAACAGAATCGTATAACTAAACCATTTCATATATTAGTAATTTCTTTTGCAAAACAATATATGATTGTTAAAATACAAAATATCATTTGTTACATTACATCACAAAAACATTAACATAATACAAAATGAATGCCATCCTTAGCAACTCTTACCTGCCAACTTGAAATACATAAAAAGTCAGTGTTGCTGAGTGAGTTCTAGTGTTATAAAACATAATATACTTTACTTCTGTTTAAAACCATTATTTACTTTCATTCGGATCACGCATCATACGTACAAATAGATAATCTTATTATCTTTCATCATCATTCTTTAATGTTCTTTCATTCAATGTATGTCATCGTTATCTTTCATTCTCATTCATTATCTTCCTTACCACACATTTTGGACATTCGTCATCATTCTTACTTACATTCCGGACTAGTGACATCTGCTATACCTTGATCATTATGCACGAAGCTAGTTACCGAGCCTGAGTCTATCAATAGACCCCAAACATTGTGGACAAAGCTGACTCTAGTACCTAGAGCAAGCGACAAGGGTTCCATACGTATGGTCAACCACACACATTTGAGTTAACACCCTTCATTGGGCGTGAACCTCCTTACATTTGCTTGCAAGACTTTTCATACATTCATTTATTCTTCCTTATCAATAATTTCCCCTTTCATTACATAATACTTTACATGCATTGATAATAACATACCACGCAAAGCTATGGAAATATACATAATAAGGAACATGAAGTAAACATAATATAAACATTCATAACATAAGCATGCATCACAACATCATACATCATCATAAGACATCATATATCATCCCAAGAACATCCCAAGTCATTGCCTTAAACTTCCTTTTTCCGATAAATTCAAAAAATAATTCAAAGGTATTAGGCGCATGGGCACTATACAAGCGCATGACCACTATGCAGCCACAGGAACCCTTAGGTGCATAAGAACACTTAGGCACATAGGAAAACTGTTAGGCGCATGAGCACTATACGAGCGCATGGCCAACACTTAGTCAATTCGGTCAACTTTCTAGGCACATGGACACTATGCAAGCACATGATCCTGACTTTGGAGCATGGGCATTTTGGGCATTCGGATACTATTTGGGCGTTTTGGGAACACTTAGGCAGGTTGGTAATTGGGCGCATGGTTTACTGTTCAGGCGCATGGGTAACTACTTATTAGTTACATTATCAGAATTCAATCCCAATCCATATTTAACATGTTGTAAGCTTAGTTCTAACATTTGAAGCAGCAAAAACATGCCCATAACATAAACACAACCATAAATCATCCCAAACATACTCCCGCCCATAATTCACACACACATACTACGAGTATACACACCCAGACTTATAGAAACGTTTAAACATATATTCCAGCCTCAAAATCAGTTAAAACATGTAATAGTGGGGTTCTAGAATGCACCTTTGGCAATCTTTCGAATAGTCTTCCTCAAACCTGAATGCACTTAGAGTTCAAACACCTATACCCACTAAAACACACAAACGAACACATACAAACACATATAAGCATAAACCCGAGACTAAAACCATCCAAGAACACTTAAAAACACCAAATTCTTACCTTGAATTCAGCCTTCTTCTTGATCTTCTCTAAAACTAGAGGCCCTTTCTCTCTCTCTCTCTCAAAAGCGGTTGCAAAAAGGTGATGTGCAAGAAGTGGGTAGCCATGCCTGCCTACTTCTTGCACAAAATATATATATTGTTTTGTACCTTTTACACATTTAACCCCTCTTCTTGGTTCTTATTGCATTTCTTTCTTTTTCTTCACTTTAATTCTTTATTTCTCATCTTTTTAAAATTCCAGGTGTTACAGTTAACTATGTTAAATCTGTTTAAACAAACTAGTTAATTCCTTGATTAGGTTACCCTTCTAGTTACCGATATGGTAATAAAGTATGTGTCTTACTTCTGATCATATTCCTACTCAGCTATTGGATCATATGCTAATCGTAAAGCTTTAGGGATTTTCTCACTAGCCTTATCTTTTACTAAGGACTATACCTTTTGAAGTAGCATTTTGGATTTGTCGTTTCCGCATCCAAATATGGTAAGGTGCTTAATAATTTGCTCCAAAATGTCAAGGGGCAAATTCAATATTTCATTTTCATGGTCAGAGTACATGATCACCCTATTTTCCCTCTTGACACTAAACTTGTTCATTTGATACATACGTCTAACATGCAAAACCTTGGTTCCTTTGAGTATCTTTTCCTCCACTTCTAGGTCAATACCCTTGCCTTTATAACTCTTTTTGGCACTATCTTCATTTTGGCAAGGCCTGATAAGATTGGTTGATTGTCATCTGAGGTAGTGGAGCTAGAGTCAGGAGATGCTAGAGGCTCAATTAGCAGATAGTTAGACTTCTAAACTAATTTCTTGTTCTAGTTCCTATCTTTCTTATTGTTCCTTAGCTACTTCATACATTGGGAGCTTTCCAGCTACAACTCTCCTTTCGATTTTTCTAAATATTTAGGTCAAGAGGAGACATACTCATTGGCCCTACTTTTCTATGATAGAAACCATAGTATTTGAGGAACGTCTTTATTTGTTGCTTATTGTGGTCTCATGTCTAACTCTTCAGCTTGAATTCTGGCTAACTTTGTTGATTTCTATATTTCAACATGAGTTGTAGCTATCAGCTTTGATCTCATATTAGCAGGACTCTTTTTCATGACCTAATTAAAGTCAAATCCTTCCAACTGAAGTTAAGATGCTATGACACTTCTTTCATGATCTTTCTTCTCCTTTTTATGAGAAGATGTCATTTGAGTAGGTTGAGCAGTTGTAGTTAACAAAGATTGCTGAGTGGTTGTTCTTTAAGAAGTTCCTTCGACATTTATCCTTGATGAGTTACTCGGCGCCTTCTTAACAACATTGGTCTTCGATTTGGGTGGAGTTATTGGTTTTGTGTTGCTTGATTCGTCAATAGGATTGATTCTTTTCTTCAAGCTCAAGAATCTTTGCATTTTTAATTAAAGTAATGATATGCTTCTTAACTGAAGATTCTTGAGCTCTACCAGTGTGTAGTTCTATGAGTTTATCTTCAACCTTCTTTGGAACTTCATATTCTTAGTAATCAGGACTTTAGCTCTTCTTTCACGTGACTCATGTTCAACTTCCTCTTTAGCAGTCATAGGTCTCTTGCCATTATCTGAGGTAGAGAATGTAGTAGGTTTGACTGCTAAAGGTCTAATCGATACACTTGATGCCTCACCAGCTAACTTGGGATCATTAGAAGATGCCTGAACTCTCTCAGCATCCTTGGCAACTTATGGGCCATATGTTTCCATATTAACCTCAAAGCAAATTAGGCTTTTAGTTTCAACATCTGGTTAATTAAATATCACCTTAGCTAATTTTATGAGTTTAGACTCAGGTGTGTCCTTGTGTTCATTATGAAATGGGGATGGTTTAGCTTCAAGAGTCACCCCATTTCTTTCCATGTTATCTTCCATGGTTGAGGTCCATTTTGTGTAAACCACCATTCTTCCTAAGGGTTCATATGCTAAAGAAGCTTCTTGTCTAGTACTGTTTGCAGTTGCATTAGTAGCTGATTTGTTCAGCTCATCTGTAGTTTTGAAAGCACTTTGAGTAATGGTGCTTCTTCTTTTGCAGATGCCATGGGGGAGACTTCATGTCCTAGAACCAACTATCTCATTGATAATTCTTCAATAGATCTTTTTCTTTGAGATGGACAAAGGAAGAAGTGTCGGATCCTCTTGTTGCAACTATTCTTCTCTTCCGAAGTTGAACTTTTTGGTTCATCATCCTTATCACCCTTCTATGTTTCACGTTCTTCTCTTTCGAGTTATAATAGCCATACATATCTAGAAGCTTATTTAGTTTGAATTTAGCTTCAAATTGAAGATAATGAGATTGGCTGTGCAGATTTTATAACTTGATCAGCCAAACCCTAAAGGATGTATTTAAGCTTTTGTGGGCACATCTTTGTCCTTTTTGGTAGCATTATCTAAGATTCGATATGGCACTAAGAATATAGAGGAAGGCACATCCAAAGGTTCTTTTAGTGTTGATACTTGGAGGTTTAGGATGATGGATTGTCGATGATTGGTGGTCTCCAGTAATGATTCAACTTTATGTTCAAGATCTATAGTCATGGCTGCTGGTTGTTAAAGAGTTATCAGTTGTTCTAGTGAAGTAACTCTTGCAGCCTAGTTTTGTAGAGTCTTGAGTCAAGCCTCAACTTGAAGGACCTTATTTACTAATGTCTTCAACACATAGTTCTCAAATTCGAGAACTGTGGCTCTTTCAGCATAACCTTAAAGCCTTGCAATTTTTGCTTGTAAGGCATTAAGTGTTTGAGAAAGCTTAGGGTTATGGGTCATCAATTCATTTATTTTTTAGGATTCCCTCATCCATAGGTGTGGAATCCTTAAGAGATGAGGTCCTAGGCTGAGGCTCTGCACCCTCACCATCGGATGTGCTTTCTTGGTGCCCTGGATTCCTCTATTAAAAGATGACTCTAAGGAGACATTCTCAAGGTAAGTTGTGTGGTTGAGGTCCTAGTTATAATGTATATGTCTTATTAATCTATTGATGGATTAGCAATAAGGATAACCTTTTCCCTATTGACCATTTCACCCCTCTTCAAATTGAGGATAAGGGTCAGATTTTTGAGCATACACTATTCTCTGCTATTTGAAATGTATGGGATAGGGAAGATAGTGGGTCATGCTGAATGGTAGCTTGAACATCTTCATGATGAGGTTATAGAGATATGGATGGGAGTATGAGGAGTTGTGTCTAATGGCTTGAAATATGTGCCAAATCCTAATGAGATTTCTTTCTTAGAAGTTGTCTTAGTAGAGTGTTGGGACTCTATTTGAGGGTTAATAGAGGTGGTGTGGGTCTGTTATGAAGAAGGAAGATAAACCTTTTTCTTTAAGCATGGTTTATGTGTGGCTGACACCTTTGGCTTGGCTGGGACTTAAGTTTCCAGCCGTGCCTTCTTTGGTGGAGATGATTTGGGGGCCTACATCTTCTTAGCAGAAGATGCAAGGGTTCTTTTCTTCAAGGACACTTTAGGCTTTGAAGTGGAGGGTGTGGGATTAGTAGTGGAGAGTGTAGACCCTCTCATAACATTTGATCCATCTATGTTGAGTTCGGTACATTTTTAGCGGGGGATTTGATCTATGCCCTACTTTATTTCCCTTTGGGATCCTCCGATTCTATTCTTTATAACAGCTCCTCTTAGACATTCCAACCAACCCTGTTGAGTCAGAGTATTCGAACCCCTATTCACCTAACCATTAGATTTCTCTAGTACCATCTTCGCTTTTGGATCCATCTCATTTGATCTTGGGGAATTAACCTCGAGGAGGGAAGCCTAGGATCATAGTTGGTCTTTGTGCCAAATTCAATGCTAAATTGTGGATTCAAGCGTTCTATAGCTCATATCATATTATGGAAAATGAGGTGTGTGAAAATGGCACCAATTCTGTCCAACAACACAAAAAACTTCTTTTTAAGTCCTTCGGCCTTTGCAAACAAACAACTCGACCAACCCAAGTAATCCACTAAAACATCAATCAATACCACAAAAGGCTGAAATCTAATTCTCTTGTAGTTGCAGAGCGAGGGATACATAAATAGTAGGATTACAACATTGCATAGGATAAATCAGAATGCGGGGGCATAGAACCTTATGAGATAGGGGTCTAGGAGCACAATACAAAAGACTAAAGACTCTGTCCGGTTTTTCATGCAGATTCGACCACAACATGCACCCCCTTATTTTAACCCCTATTATGTAAAGGGGACATTCAGTGGGATAAAATGGAATGTGGGAAAAGCTGCTACAGATGCATGACTAAAGAAGGAATGGCGTACTTAAAGAGTAAAATAGTACATCGCAAAACAAAAGAGCAATCCACAGAAAGTGCCAACTTTTCTGTCTAGCTAAAAAATAGAATGCAATAGTCTAAGATGCTTAATAGGTCCAATAAGCACAAAAGCCACCACGCTGTCTCCCTAAGGCTCAGTAACCTTAAAGCATCTATGTATACCTCCTTAATTTTAAGTTTGCTACCTATTTCTTCATTTAGAATTAGTTGTATAAATCTTGGGTACATTAAAACTTAATTTTTTTAACAACTAACACAGTCTTGCAAAGATTTTAAAAAATAATGTTTTAGAAGATGTAACTCTACATATAACAAGCCCATGGATAACCCATGCTAAGTCAAGTGGAACTTGATCCCATCCTCCAGACTTGTTAGACAAGCAATGTAATAAGATATGAAGGATAATTCTCCAATTGTAAAATACCATTGATTTGGAAAATGTGGATGTTAGGAGAGGTCCTTCATAACCTATCTCCTTGAAGGTGACACTCACCATTTCTTTAAAGAAGGAAGATACACCATTTTTTTCATTGAATTTGAGATGCTGAGGAATTGTTGAGCAAGAGATTATGAACGTCGTTACTTGAACCACTGCAGTAAGAACTTTGTTCCATGCTCTCTTTGAACAAAGCATGTACTCCAAAATTGCTAGAGGTGTGGTGCATAAATCACAGGATCAATCGTTATTGCAAAAGTGTAGTTGTTGTTGCATAGAAAATCAGAAAAGGATCATAGACTAAGTTACCAGTGAGTTCAAGTGACGTGCCTATGTTGTGATTTGGTTGGAATTCTAGGTTAAGAGCGGTCATTTGGAAGGATATTGATGAAGTATAGGGCTTTGAAAGGATGAGTCTTTTTCAATATTTTTGCTTGTGAGTAAGTGTAGAAGATGACAACGGTGGGAAGAAGTTCAGACATATAGTTTGTGGATAACATATAATAGTATTATTATGAAACTTTTACCATAGCAACTATAAATTCAACTACTTATGATGATCAAATAGTCTTTTTAGGATATTACAATGGCGACACTATACATCGGTAGATAAAAATGGGTCCTATCAGATATTTTAAAGGACTGTGCTGAAGCCTTTTTATCTGCCAAATTGCAAAAGTCGGTAGATACCTCGTTTTACTCATTTTTGTTATCAACAAATCTTTTTTTTACAATTTTTGACATATGTCATTATGTAAGTCATGTAATTATTTAAAGTTCATAATCCCAATAGTAGATACAAGATATTTAAACCGTGTTTCATCAAATGCTTTTGTGAAAAGATGTGCATATTATTAACTTGTAAGGACTTAATTATTCTAATAATTTTCTTTTCTTCACAAGCGCTAATGAAATGATACCTGATGTTAATGTGTTTTGTCTTTTAATGTTGAACTGGATTGTTGGTGATTGAGATGACACTTTTGTTGTCAATGTGAATTGAAATATTTATAAATGTTACCCTATAATCTCTAAGTTGAGTTTTAATCCATAGCAACTGAGCATAACAACTAGATGTAAAAATGTACTATAGGTTTGCTTTTCGCATTAACATGAGACCAATCTTCTTCCTAGAAATTGACATCTTCCTGAGATAGACTTCTTGTTGATATTGCATTCTCCATAGTCATTGTCTGTATATCCATAGAAATTAAAGTCAGCAATCCGAGGGTACCATAATCCTAACTTAGGTTCCGTTTTAAGATACTTCAAAATCCTCTTCGCAGCCATCAGATGTGACACTTTTGGATCATCATGGAATCTTGACCACAAGCATGTGGAAAACATAATATATGGTCTACTTGTGGTGAGGTACATGAGAGTAGCTATGATGGCTCTATATTATTGTTGATCAACCTTCCCCCTTAAGATCATGAATTAAAGAACATGTTTTAAGCATAGAGGTTTTAGTAGTTTTAGCATTAGTACCTTGAAACCTCACAAATATATCTTGAACATAACTAGATTAATGTATAAATATCCCATCAGGTGTTTATTTTCACTTGTCCAATTTGGACCAACCAAATTCATAAAGAAGGAGTCATTTCAACAGCTGCTACAGTCACTCAAAATGACATAACTGCCAAACTTACAGAAACAAACTTCTTAAATTTTGACCAAACAAACTCATGTGTAATAGATATAAAGGAGTTATGATGAATACACTTCTTTGGGCCTATGAGAAGATCTATGTTGCTTTGTTCTTTTGACAAACAACCCAATGGTCAGTACATGTACCTTATTCGGTAGTCCAGTGACTAACTTATTCCAATCTAGTTTTTTCATGTTTTTTTATGTTTACACGTGACAATCTTTTGTGCCAAATGGTGGATCCATTTATTGAAGCTTTGAAAATAAAACATGATACATGTCCTAAAGTTGATGCATTCGGCATGTTAAGCATGTACGTATTGTCTCTCTTGGGAGCTCATAAAAGTATTTTATCATTTGATATAATGAATCTAGAGGTAGAACACTACATCCATGTTTTGTGAAAAGAATGTTTTGTTTTTTAACACATAACAAAGCTAACCTTGACATTGTTGACTATCCTTCTACGATTAATCTATCCTCCTCTTATATCACTTCTAAATGCAAAAGATCTGCCATCATATAGTTCAATATTCAGCAGGCATGATCTGTTACATGTCATGTACCAAGAGCATCCACTATCAACAATCCATAATTTATTTTTGGTCTATGGATGTTCCGGCATACAAAAGAAGTTGGTTAGTCATGAATGGTGACCTGTTAGATCTAGGAACAATAGTTCTAGATCATTTTTGTATAGACTTAGAACTTTAACCAATACTTGTAATGAATATTTGTAATTTATTATTTTCATGTATGCATTATGTATATAGGTTAACACATGAGTGTTGTTTTATGTGTATGATTGCAAGTACAAACATTATACTTGGTCAATTTTTGAAATTGATTAAGTGTAAGAAACATCTACGGATAAACGTTTTTGTTCTTCTGTAGATATCTTTCTTACAAGACTTTCATCTGAAGATATTCTATGGATGAACATCAGCACAGAGGACTACAAGATTAAAGACTCATTAATGAACATTTCACAAAGTAGCTATGGAAGACCAAACACTTGTACTTAAATCATATAAGTGTTTCAAGTCAACAAGTCAATCACAGACTCAAGAGATTTGCTATTTCCTTAATAGAAATATGCATGTCTATAAATATAAGTCCTAGGTTTCACATCAAGTAAGAGCAATAGATGGAAACTTACAAAGCATCACATCGTTTCACACGATCAATCAAACACAAAACCCTAGCAGCCGACATATCATCACATAAAAAATTACAAACATAATCATAGAATAGAACATTGTTAGTAATTATTATTTGATTCCGCAATCATTAAATCGAAACCAATCTAACACTGATAATTCCTGACTGTGATCCATGGATTCATAGGTGGTATCAAAGCCAAGTGCTCATTGATTTAGATCAATTGATATATCAGTGTTAGAATTGTTTAATTGTTTGCATAAAAACATAGAAACAATTGTTTGCTTATTTCATTAGATTTATCAGTTCCTCTTATTAGATCTATTGTTTTTATGCAAAACCGTTTCGGTGTGAATAAAATTTAAACAACAAAAGCAGTGATTTATCTTTCAACAAGTAGTGTTTCATTGCTCGATTAACTTAGATCTATATTCATATTAATTGAATCATAGATCTATGTTATTGATTGATATTGATTAATATATATTAACAAAATCCTTGGGTTGATACTTAATTATCATTAAAGGATTGACTGGTTTGTAACCTTATTCACTTAATTATATATTAATTAAGTTTTCTCATTAAGTAGTGCATTACTCAGAAGAATCTCTGTTTTAGTTGAAAGTGTAATACTTTAACTAAAAAAATGAGTAACTTTGTCGGTGGATGTTCATATCAACCTCCAAAATTGAACACAAAAGCGGATTTCAAATCCTAGAAAATCAAGTTTAGGAATTATGTGAATTACACAGATAACAACTTATGGGTATCAATAACTAAAGGTCTGTACATTCCACCCACTCTTAGGCTAGATTACAATGACAATAGTCAACCTATATGTACAAAAGATCTAACACCTGATGATGTTAAAAAGGTTAATATTGATATTCAAGCATACAGTCTGCATAGTATGGCTTCACCTGAAGAAATATTAATCAGGCGTGACAACTATAAAACAGCAAATTCCTTATGGAAGATACTTTATACACTCTGTGAAGGGAGTGATGAAATCAAAAGCATTAGGAAGGACACTCTTCGCTCATAATATGAAACATTTCATCATATTGATGGTTAATTAATTCCTTAACAACTTCATAGGTTAATGCATTTGTTAACTGAGATGAACATCATGGAGTTGAAGTATACAAATGAGGAATTAAACAAAAAGATGCTCCATGCTTTACATGAAAGTTAGAAGCAAACTGTGTCCATGTTCAAGAACATAATTGATCTAAAAGCAATAGGATTAGATACATTAGTAGCTAAAGTTGAAGCTCTTGAAATGGATGAAAAATCAAGAAACAAGAGTGTGAGAACACATGTCACACCTTATCATTTTAAAGAAACCAAAAGTGCTATAAGTGCTTTACTTTTAACAATGATAGTGACAACTCTTGTACTTTGAGTGAAGATGAAGAAGAAGTGCGTTTCTATGCATCAAAGCCTTCTAAGAAATATTCTCAAAGTAAATCAGGAAAGGAAAAAGGAAGACCTGATAAGAGAAAAGATGCATCTACATCAGCAGCAAAGTCTTCAGCAAAAAACAACCGAGTAGAGCCCATCACTGTGATTCTGGACTCTGAAGAAACAAAAAGTAGCATTCACAGCTTTTAGTTCAAGTTCAAGCTTACTTTGGAAGCACTTTAACACTTGCCAACATCTGCTAACAAGACTTGGAAGAACTACATCCAGATGTAGTAGAGGAGATGGATCTTCAATGGAAAATGGCAATAATTGCTTATAGAGCCAAACAGTTGTTGAGAAGAAACTAAACTTTAGCTGCAGCAAGTAAAACATCAAAGATCGGTGTTGATAAGTCAAAGGTAAGATGTTTCAAATCAATCTCTATGGACATTTCTCAAGAGAATGTAATCAACAATCAACTCCTGACATGAGACAATAATAGAAACATTAGTCTCATCAGCATCAATCTTATCAACCAAAAACATCTCAGAGAACCTACAAAAAACCACAACTAACCAGTTCATCCCCACCAGCCACAAATGCATCAACAGGGCCTAGTAATTCCAAAGAAACTAGGCTAATCATACTCCAATATTGAACCTATGACTGGAGCATGTATGAGAAGGATGTTTTGGAAGAAAATCAAGCTTTAATGGCCCATATGGAGACAAAAGTTCCACCTACGGCTAGAGAGGTAAGACATAGATTGTGTTTATCAGTATGTGTTAAGGAAGTTGAAAGATATAGAGTCCATGCTTAACAACTAGCTGCTAAAGTAAAAGAAACAATTATTTTGAATGAATTTAATGTAAGAGAACATAAATTATATCAAATCGAAATTAACTCTTTACAAAAGGATTTAGATAAACTTGTTTTAGAAACTTATAGCGTAAAAGCCCAAGTTTAGCATCTGACCACTTCTTCAACTAAATCCATGGCTGATCATGCATTAACTGAAATGAAACTTCAGAAGTTTCAACTTTTTCTCAACAATATGAGAAATTATTTAATCCTCATATTTAATCAAAGATAAGGTATTGCTTGGGATATAATGTTGTTGCACCTCCTCTGAATGATAACTATACAACTTTACCTGTAACAATGACAAATATATTGTCAAATCATTTTGTCACATGCACCAAGTTTGAAACAAAATCTAATGAACAAGTTAATAACATTGAATTTGAGGTGAGTGAAACTAAGTCTTCTGAATAAGATAAAATCAAACAAAATTACTCAATATTTGACTTTGATGAATGTGATGACTTGGATGATTCTGATGAACATGATGATATATACGCAGATCAATTGCATATTGGTAAGAATGTTTCATTTGAAACAATAATTCCCAAAGTTCTTGAGCAAACAAAGTTGCCATATCCTCCAAAGTAAAGAAACATGTTCAAGACTATTTGCAAGAGAATAGCTCAGCTAAATAAAGGTCTTCAAGTACTTCATCAACAACAAAAACATGCAACTGAAGTGATTGAAAAGTGTACCTCTATTGAAGCACACAATATTTCATAGAAAAGGGAAAGAAGCAACTATGAGCAGAACTTCTCCGAAAGAAGAAACATTCTTCACTGGCAGATCTGTGAAAAAAACTATTGAGTCAGTAGATGATTTGTGGAACCCAAATGCAGGATCGGTTTATGTCACTAAACACTTGGTTTTCTCTCAAACTCATTTAACAACACTTTGATGAAAGTAAAGTCTTTAAGAGTTGATAACAATATAATAAGTAATATTCAAACACAAGAAGTAATTTTCAAGGTACTTGCATATATTGCTTCTCAACTCAAATATTACAAGACTCATACAAGCATGTCATTATGAGTTACAATGAGAAAGTATATATATACTACCTACAACGGATATACTTTGATACCAGCTGGAATCCTATAACTAAAGAAAATACTATAAAGCTATAGTTTAGATATGGTAGTTAGGACATGTCCTTGACTTACCTTTTGTCACCAACTAAAGTTGATAACTTGTACTAACATAAAAAGGTGAACAGTGGAATAAAGTATGGTCAACTACATGGCTCTTTGAGAAAACGCCATGCAGTATCAGAGGTCTGCAATGGAGTGTCAGAGACCATACTTATGTCCACTGGTTCATAGCAGTGTCTTCCGAAGGTAAATGGCTTCGGAAAAACAAGTACTTCTGAAGCCACTTATACTTCAGAAGAAACTACTTCTTCCGAGGCTTGAGGAATTCTTCTTTCTTCATACTTCGTAAGTAGTCTTCTGATTTCTTCTTTTGAGACTTCATCTTCGGAAGTGAATACTTTATCTTCAGAAGTAAAGTTTTTCCTTCGGAAGTAAGACTTTCACTTTGTCATTGGAAGAACTCTACTCCCTTCTGAAGTTCCACACTTGGCTTCGGAAGCCTTTGTAAGTAGCACCAAAACTTGTCTAAGTGATTTGTTTTTTGTTGCACCAGCCTTCTTCTCGATCCAACAAATGCCCCTAGGCTGATGCTACCAAAACCTCACTTGTTTCTGCTCCTCAAAACTTTCAGCACCAAGGAGAGTAAATACTTATCGGTTTCCTTGTTCTTCCCTGATGTGGTGCTGAGAAGTTTGTACAAATCTTTGGTTGACAGGAACTCCATTTTGTCACCCTGAATGATATGTACCCTTTGTTGTGGCCCTTTGAAAAGAGTTAGTTGATGGGAACTATAATCATATTCCCATTGAACTATAGGTTCCAATTCAGGACCTTCCACCATCTGTAGAAAGGTTGTGCCCTTAGTGGGAGATATATCCTTGGCTTCCTTTCTTCTCAATCTCAACTCTTCTTCAATAATAGCTTTTGCTATTAACTCAGCCAGATGAAGACTGCTGAGATGATTCTTGATGTGAGCAGTAGTTTCAGAGTAGGAGGGGTTAGAGAATGGTTTCTCTGCTAACTCAACAATATCAAATATCCTGGAGTGTAGCAGAGAGGTGGCATTCAGCCTGTTGACTTCACCATTCTTTCTTTCCATAACAAAGTTATGAGTAGCTTCATCGAACCTCTACTGGAGTATATTCTTTCTAGGCATAAGAGATTGGCTAGGAATCTTGCCCTCTTTCCTTGTATTTAGTAGAGTCACCAGCTTCTTTCTAGTCTCTTCTCTTCATCATTTAATGATTCTGAATTAATACCTAGAAGTTCTGTAGCCAGGCAGTGTTCCTCTGGGTAGATCAAGAAATTGATCTCTTGTGAGGGAACATGAAGATCTGTCAACATAGGTTAGTTTGATGGAGTCTTCCTCACGGGAGATATCGCTCAGGGTTGTGCAGTTGATGAACCTAGTCTTGATCTTCTTAAACTCTTCTAGAAAGAGATGTTTAGAGGGTTGAGGGGATGGTTGGGAAGGTTTTTGGGTAGGATGTGGTGAGGTGGTTTTGGTAAGAGTTTTGGGTAGAAGGATGGGCATTTTTGGTGGTTGAGGTGAGGAAGTGGATGAGGGTAAAGGTGTGGGTTCAGGAGTGTAAGGTTCAGTTTTGATGGTGAATGGAGAGGGAATTGGTTCAGGTTGGGGTTGAGTGGTTGGTGTGAAGGTCATCCCATGTACTTTTCTGTACATCTCTCTCCTTTTGCCCAAACGAATGTCAGCCTTGATTTCACTGACAATTCGTTGGAGTGTCCTTTCAGACATGGGACCCACCTGCCTTCTAGAGAAGCCATGAGCCCGGAGATAGTCTTTCATCCAGGCTTTGTCACCTGTCTTCTTGGTTGCAGTGACCCTTGCTTCTTCTTCTTTCTTCTTCTTCTCTTTCAAATTTTCTTTTGCAGCTCTTTTTCTCTCTTTCTTCATTTGATCATGCTCTTTTTTGAAGAGCCAAAGGATCATTTCATCATTATGTGGAGACAGTTCTTGAAGAGAGAATCCTCTGGAGGTTAGGAAGGCTATCCTTTCCCTCTTGAGTTGTATGTCAACTTCCCTCTGTTCCTTTTTTCTCTCTTCCTCTAAGGCTAACTGTGTTGCTTCCTGATGCAGCCTGGTTGCCTTTTCCAGTTCCACCAACTCCTCTAATGGTAGCATGAGTGTTTCTTCATTGGCAGCTCCAAGCTTGATGAGCTGGTCAATGATCTCCCATCTCCTTTTGTTGTTGACTACCTCCTGGTTGGCTATAGCTACTTTTGTACTAGCAGCTAACAGCTTCTCAGTTGGAAGTCTTCCTTTTCTTTTAGCTTTTCAATATTTTCCTCTTCCTGAAGCTCTTCCGCAGTCATCTTGTGTTTTCCTTTGTTATCTTTTGAAGAACTTGACTTTGGTGGTTCTTGGAGAGTGGATTCTAATTGTGAGAGAGGCAGAGAGGGTGTCTGGACAGGAGGTTAATCCATGAAGTCCTTACTATTCACCTCAAATGCCAACTCTAGGATTGCATCTGTGATGATTAGTTCGTCAGACATTATGAACAGTCCTTTCGCAGCTTCCATTTCAACTTCGGAAGATTCAGCTTGTTCTTCCGAGGCTTTAACTTCAGCTTCGGAAGTTTGAGGGAATTCAGATTCTGTCCCAACCATTTCGGTTGCTGGGCCATCAATCCCCATTTCCCCTTCGAATTTAATCTCAGGTTCCCTGTGGACCTTAGGTTGACCGACTTCTTCCATAGTGGTAGAAGGTGCACTTATCCTCTGAATTCTCCAGCTCCGAAATACATCATTGTTGCATCAGGGCTTGGCTGATTGGGAGAAGATCTCAACAGAAACTTGGAGAAGAGTCTGTAAAGATCTTTGAGCACGCTTTGTTCAATTTGCAGTAGGACCTGAGATGGCTCAGAGAAAGTTGTGATGGGAGCCGAGAATTTTGAAGTTAAAGTTTGGCTTTGTGGTTCCTCAGATGTTTGTCTCTAAACACTCTCCCTCTTTTTGTAGCATCTCTCAATCTGTTTCTAAGCTAGTTGAGCCTTGAGATTGTCAATCTCAAGTTATTGAGTGGCATACCTTTCTTCTAAAGTCCTAACCTTGGATTAAAGGTTTGAGACTTTAGATAGTAGGTCTTGAATGAAGAGTTGCATGCTTCCCTCATCTTCTTTTGAAGAATCACGGGGAGATGAGGTAATATACCTAGTATGTTTAGCCTCACCACCAGACGTGGTTTCTTGGGACCCTGGTTTCCCTTGCTTAGTGATGTCTCTTTCAGAGTCATCAAAAGGCATGGTTGCCGAAGATTCAGACTCAAAATTGTTACCACTATCCATAGGGTCCATTGAGGCACCTTCTATAGTGGTAGCTGAATCTGCATGAGTCCCCTCCACATCAGTGGGACTCACCTCAGTAACGGTTTTCTGATGGGGGCTAGAGATAAAAGGTCTCTCTAGGCTTTGTTTATCTTCGAGAGGGTGTTGTAGATCAACATCATTGCCATGGAGATATGTTATCTCTTTATTAGTTTTGAAGAGAAGGTTAGTGAAAGATAAGGAGGTTAAACCTATTGACCCGAGACCTTGGTCAATGTCTACATGCATTCAGCCTCTGATGGGGTTGTCCCTTGTTGGCTACTCAAAGGAGTGTAAATACTCACCCTGAGGGCTTTCAGATTGGGTAAAGGGCTCATGGGTTTGAGACTAAACTCAAGACCCATATTGAGGTCAATGGTGAAGGAAGGTGAGACCTCAGACTGAGTGGGAGCCCAATGTTCCACTTATGTAGGAGGAACTTCCAGTTGTAGGAGAAATTAAATTTGTAGACAGTTGACTTACTCACGTCTCCACCATATCCCATGAGGATGTAAGTGCTATCTAAATATGCCTTAGGGAACTCAGTAGGGGCACCTTCATCATTAAGCCCCAGATGCTCCCTGATGAGTTGATCAGTGATGACCAAATCTTGGCCATAAATGCGGGATCATATTACACGAACCCCATTTAAGGTTTCAACCTGACCGTTCCCCCAAAATCAAATCATGTGATTGAGGTAAACTGTGGGACTAATAGTCAAGGCGGTGTAGTAGGATGATTGGGTGAGGAAGGAGATGATTTGAGAGAAGTCTGCATCTCTTGAAGAGTCAAGAAGTGTGACTTGGTTATGTTGAGGATTTAGGGCCATTGGGAAAATATGAAGGTAGAGCAGTTTGAGCTTGGGTGAATTTGGTTAGGGCTATAAAAATTTGTGGTAAGAATATGAGAGTGAATAGTCGGGATTATTTAAAAGAGAGTACAATAGTGGTAATGTGTTAGGATAAGGTGAAATGATGTTTTAGTGGATGAAGTGACAGGGGTGGTAAGGATTAATTCAGTTAAATAATCCGACATCATTAATAAAATCTTTACTTTTTACATTGCGGGGCCCAAGAGATTTTCGTTACACAGTAACATATCTCTTCCGAATATAAAACATTTCCGAAGGTAATTTGTCTTCCGAAGGCAATTCCTACTTCCGAAGGTAAAAGGTTACTTCCGAGAGTAGAGATTGCTTTCTGAATGGAGAGGTTTTGTAAGCTTCGAAAGTAGATTTGATATGAAATCAATCGCTTCTTCTGAGACTGAAAACTCTTCCGAGAAGAAAAATTATCCTTGGAGAAATTTTGCTTTGGAAGATATGTAAAATATCTTCCAAGTGTTAATTTCTCTTTGGAAGAAATTTATACTTAGAAAGTTGCAGAGACACTTTTTGTAACAGGGCTTAGATTGTATTGACATAAGACATTACATATTAAAAGATTTTAAAAAGATTAAGCTAATTAATGTTTATCATCCCAATAGCGGTTATGAGATACTTAAATCTTTGTTCATAAAAAGCTTTGGTGAACAAATTGTTAGGATCATGTACTGGACGAATACTAACAGATTTACGCATATACCAAATCAAATAATGCGGAATCCTATTTAATTGGCGATCCAATCAGTGAGAACGTATGTAGAATCAATTAAAGATTGAATCTAAACATTAAGAACGATTAGCAATCGATCTACTACGATCTATGAAGTTGGAACAGGTTGCTAGAGGTCTCTAGACAACTAGTGTATGTGAAGGTATCAAAATATTCAAAGTGTCTTGTTTTTCCACGATTTAAGTGGTATTTATAGGTTAGGGTTTCTCAATTGTGCGACTGGACCATTTGCATGGTTCAGTCGTGCGATTGAGTCATGCGGTTGATCCATTCGCATGACTGAGTGTTCAGTCGTGCGACTGAGTCAATCTCATGTTTCAATCATGCGACGAGTCCAGTCTCCTGGTTCATTCGTACGACTGGTTCATTAGCATGAAGTTGTTCATGCGTATGGTCCATTAGCATGGGCCAATCGCATGAAAACTTCACATGATTAAGTTTAACATATTTATTAGTTATCATTTAACAAGATCTATGCAAACACCCACAACCTATATAACTAGTTCAATAAGCGTTATTACATACCAAGCAATGAAATAATTAACATTATAAGCACAACCACACATTGTATTTCATTAAGTACCTGTACAATCACATATGTAAGACAATAAAGACATATTACATTAAGTTTAGAAACTAGGGACACATGTATCTACACAAATCAGCATATTGTTCATTTGAATCACCTTTGATTAGCTTAATCAGATTCTTCTCATGAATATCTCTAATGAAATGGTACCTAATATCAATATGCTTTGTCTTGGAGTGCTTCACCGGATTTTCAGTGACGGAGATAGCACTGTTGTTGTCAATATGGATAAGAGTACTCATAAAGTTGAATCTATAGTCCAACATCTAATTTGAATCCACAGCAGTTGAGCACAAAAACTAGTAGTAGCAATGTATTCAGCTTCAACAGTTGATGTAAAGACACATGATTGTTTGTTACATTGCCATGAGATGATCTTTCCACCAAGAAATTGACATCCTCCTGATGTTGATTTCTTGTTATTGTCGCAGCCACCATAGTCACTGTCAGAGTATCCATAGAGATTAAAATCATTGTTTCGAGGATACGAAAGACCTAGTTTAGGTGCTCCTTTGAGGTACCGGAGGATTCTCTTGGCAGCAGCTAGGTGAGACACCTTTGGAGCTGCCTGATATCTTGCACAAATGAAAGTTGCAAACATAATATCAGGTCTACTAGTTGTGAGATACATCAGAGAACCAATAATTGCCCTATACTAGATGTTGATCAGTATCCTTCCCCTCAAGGTCAGCACAAAGATTATGGTTTCTGGGTATGGGTGTCTTGGCTGGCTTACAATCTTTCATCTCAAATCTTTCTAAGATGTCAATGACATACTTAGATTGATTAATGAAAAACCATTCTTTCAAGTTTCACGTGAATTCCAAGGAAAAAGTCCATTTTTCCCATAGAACTCATCTCAAACTTCTTCATAATGCTTTCAAAGTCCTTGCACATTTGGTCACTTGAAGAACCAAATATGATGTCATCAACATATACTTGAACAAGCAAAATGTCCTTACAAGACTTCCTTATGAATAAAGTCTTGTCAATGGTTCCTCTGGTGTAGCCATTCTTAAGAAGAAACTGAGACAGAGTCTTATACCACAGCCTAGGCTCTTGGTGCAGCCCATATAGAGCTTTATCCAATTTGCAGACATAGTGAGGATGCTGTGGATCTTCAAATCCTGGAGGCTGGCACACATACACTTCCTTATCTATATCCCCATATAGAAAGGCACAATTGACATCAAGCTGGTAGATAGTAAAGTTCTTGGATGCAGCATAAGCAAGGAAGATCCTAACAGCCACAAGTCTTGCAACAGGTGCAAAGACATCAACATAATCAATTCCTTCCTCTTGAGTGTATCATTGAACTACCAGTCTTGCCTTGTTCTTGATGATCAAGCCTCTGTCATCTCTTTTGTTCTTGAAAACCCATTTAGTGCCTATTGGTACTTGACCAGATGGTAGCGGACAAAGGTTCCAAACCTTCTGTGTTTTGAATTGAAGCAGTTCCTCTTGCATCGATTCAACCCAGCTACTCTCTTTCTAGGCATCTTGCACCTTCTTGGGTTCCATATGGGACAAGAAGCATGAGTGCAAGCAGACATTCCCATGATGAGTCTGCCCTCTTGTTCTCACACCTTCAGAAACATCCCCAATGATGTTCTCAGCTGGATGAGTGTTGTGAATCCTTAAGCGAGGCATCACTTCCAGTTGCAAAGATAAGTCCAGATTAGACATATTTTGCTCAGGAACTGGAACAATTTATCCAGTTGTTGTTTCAAATTCATTCAATGAGGACTGATTGAATGAATGAGAAACATCATCAATTGTTGGCTGTAAAGTAGCATTAACAGTTGCCTATTCCTTCAAAATGCTACCTCCCTCAGCTTGGTGTGGTGTTGGATCACGTGATGAGTTTTGAGGATCAACAGGTGATTCACTGGTTGAACCTTCACTATTCCTTGATATAGTTATACTTTCTGACTTGTGAATAGTGGGAGCTTGATTTGTTGCATCTCTTGGAGAACCGGGAATAGGTCTGGGTAGCTCAAACAGTTGATTAGCATTAGCATCAGCATCATCATCATTTTGAGCACCTGTTCCAACTAAAACATTCTCACAAGAAGGTTTAGAATTGTTTGGAAACAATTCTAAATGAAAGATATGATGAGGGCCATTCCCCCTAACACAAGGAGTGTGCTCATTAACAACTATATTGGATGACTCCTCAAATTTTTTATTCTTAATGTTGTATACTCTGTAAGCTTTGGAGCTAGAATAGTATCCAACAAAGATAGCATCATCCGACTTTTTTGAAAATTTTGCTAAATTGTCCTTTGTGTTAAGTATGGTACACCTGCTGCCAAAGGACCTTAGAAAGCCAATAAACGGTGGCCTCATGTTCCATAGCTCATAAGAGGTTTTTCCATTTGGATTAACTACAAGAACTTTGTTCTACACATAGCATGCAGTGCTAACTGCCTCTGCCCAAAATGTTAGAGGTAGTTGGGAATCAGCTAACATAGTTCGAGCAGCCTCAATAAGTGTCATGTTCCTCCTCTCAGCAACACCATTTTGTTCTAGGAGAACTATATTGTCCGCAATCCCTTTTGAGTTACAGAATGAGTCAAGAACAAAGCTCTTAAACTCAGTCCCTTGATCACTTCTAATAATCTTAACCTTATGATCAATTTGATTTTCTATTTTAAGAATAAAAGATTTTAATGTTTCGGCAGTTGCATCTTTAGTTCTTAAAAAGAATACCCATGTAAATTTTGTAAAATCATCAACTATCACAAGGCAGTATGATTTCCTTCCAATGCTCATTATACTTGTGGGACCAAAAAGATCCATGTGCAATAAATGTAATGGAGTAGTGATGGAATTAACACTTTCGGATTTATGAGAGGCCCTGTGTTGCTTCCCTTTCAGGCATGCAACACAGTTGTTTTTGTAGAAAAATTCCTTTTTAGGCAAACCATGTACCAAGTTATTTTTATCCCAGTTTATTCATTGTCATAAAATTTACATGACACATACGTTTATGCCAAAGTGTGGACTCATCACTATCAGCTTTGGAAAGAAAGCATGATACTTCACCCATTGGGGAAGCATTGTTCATATCCAGCTTGTACATATCCCCTTTCCTAGGAGATCTAAGAAGCACCAATTCCGGAGGAATTGTCATCCCTGGTTGAAGATAATGCACTCATGCTCCGGGAAAAGCATCTGGTGCTTTTGATCACAAAACTGAGAAACACTTAACAAATTGTGTTCAAGCTGTTTGACAAAGTTAACTTTGTCAACTTTTAACTTACCATTGGATTTACTCCCTCTACCAGAAATATATCCTCTGGCCTCACCTCCAAATTGGACAGGACCTCCATCATAGTTTTGAAACTGTTGAAGGACAGATCTGTTCCCTATCATGTGCTTGGGGCATCCACTGTCTACAATCCAAACATCGTTGTTCTTGTCATATGGATGTCCCTACACATAAGATGAGATTATTAGTTTTCATTGGGGACCTAAGCCTTGTTGGTCTTGGGTTCTTCCAAAGATAGTGACATAATTGAACCAAAAGTTAAGCATGTGGGTTCAATTGATGTCCTTGAAGAAGAGGCTTGGGTTGCTGCATCTTTCTTGATCTTCCAATCCATCCTTTGCTTGATCATAGAAGATGTGCTTGTAGAAGCTTTTGCAGCATGGCATTCTTCCGAAGCTTCTTTCTTTTCGAAAGACGCTTTCACCACCTTTTTTCCGAAGCAGTCTTCTTCTGGATGGTTTGAAGGGAATTTTATTTTTCTTTAGATTTTAACGGCTTTTGCTTCCGAAGCCATTTTCCCTCAGAAGAAGGATTTTCTTCCGAAGACAACCTAGCTTCAGAAACTAGCTTTCCTTTTTCATCACTTGGACCATCTGATAAGGTCCAAATGAGAAACCTTCCCTGACTCCTTCATTTCTAACATTATTTGCATAATGTGTGCTAGCAGGATTGTAGTAACAATCTTCAGCCATGTGGTTTTGCAGACCCCACATTATGCATGTAATGTTAGTCTTTTGGGAGCTTGTAGGTTGTTGTTTCTTAGTCTTTCTCTTTTTGTCAGCAACCTTTGCTTTAACTTCTGATCCTTTGGTAGGACAGGAGTGCTGGTACTACAATCCTTTCCTAAATCAGAAGTACCTATCACCTGGAATCCAGCTAAGATAAAGACACCCTTTTGTTTTTGGTTTTCACTAGGAGAGGTGGGTGGATTTACATGTTCCTTCCCTGTGATGGCCACTATTGTTGCATCATCCTTCAACTCAAGTGAAGAAGGGTCAGCAGGTGGATTTACATGTTCCTTCCCTGTGATGGCCACTATTCTTGTTCTTCAGTACCACATCTAGTTGTCTTATGGACTCATAAGAATGTGGTGGAGCAATTTCATTGGTCCCCAACCCTCCTTTATTCTGATAACAGATTTTGGAGTGGGAGAATGATGCAATAATAGCTTGGAAGTTCTGCTCAGAAATAGCATACTTCCTGGCTTGAGTCACAACGGTGACAAGCTGGGCTTGAGCCTCAGATAATTTGGATATTAAATCCTTTATTTGAGTCTTGTAATTAGTGTGTTCATGTTTTAATAGGGAAACAATTTTCTCTAACTCTTCAATTTTCTTTTGGTAGACTGATTCAACCCTTTTAAAATCAGATTTCAAAACATTTATGGACTCAAGATCAGATTTAATTTCCCTATTGTAGTCCTGATATAATTGAACCTTAGCTATATGGGAAGGATTACAGAGATGTTCATATACCTGGTTATCATATGTTCCGACCATGAGAGCTTGAGCAGGAGTCACATCCTGAACCATAAAGCTCCAGTCGACTTCTTAAGCCATTGCAGTTGTTTCGGTCGACTTTCTAGTGGGCTTTGATGTAAAGGGATGTGTGGAGGCCTGTGGGGTTCCCAGGTTTGATTTGGGAGCCTTGCATTCCCTTGCAAAGTGACCAAGTGGGTTATAGTTGTAACATTTGGCCTTGGTCTTGTCAAACCCAAACTTGCTGGCAGTTAGGTTTTGAGGGAATTGCCTTCTAGTTCTCTTAAAGAACTTCTTCATTCTGTAGGTAAAAGAGCCATTTGTTAGATCATGTCCATATACTCTACATCATCTGCACTGAAACACTCTAGATCATCAAAACAATATTCAAAATCACCAGAGTGCCCACTTCTTGAGACAAAGGCATAGCTGTCCTGAAAGGACTTGTGCTAAGCCTGTTAAGACCTTGAAGTCTCGGGAAAAGTTATGTATGGTCCAAAAGAGCAACATGGCTGTTGGTTGTATGTTAGGTATTGCTGAGGTTGTGGGGGTACTGACCCTTGAGCAACCATTAAAGCATTGCTAGCAGGAAGGCTCAGAGGTCTGCTTGTTTGGTGGCCCTTCTTACTCTCTATCTTTAACCGGTATCCATCAAGGATGCCATAGAGTTCAGTCATAGTAAGAGTGTTCAAGTTATCTATCCTCTTGATAGAGACGCAGTAGAATGTCCACTCATTTGGAAGAGTACTCATGAACTTTCTTGTGAGATCTCTAAGTTTAGGAGTGATCTTCACAGACTGAAGAGAAGCAATAAGATCCATATACCTAAAATACTACTGGCTGAGGGTCTCTCTAGCGATATAAGTGAAGTTCTCAAACTGCTGCTTCAGTTAGTCCTTTTTGAAGTCATTAGAGCTTGAATACATTTGAGCAAGTGCATCAAACAATTCTTTAGCAGACTTACAATGCTCAAACCCCATCATGATGGAGTTGGGTATTGCAGTCATCAGAATGGTCATTGCATTGCTGTCAACAACCATCTTCTTCTGATCTTCGTCCGAATGATTTTCAACAGCCTTTTCTATCATGGCACCATTTCCACCAGGTGCTGCCACGTTGGGTTTATACGGGTCGTGGACAATAGAGTTCCACATTTTGTTATCTTGGTATCTGATGAAGCCTTCCATTCTTCTGCTCCAAGACCTAAAGTTTTCAGGAGTAATGATGGGAGATTTGGTCATGATTCCCATCTCTACTTCAGATTTGTTAAGAGCCATTTTTGTGAGAGTTGTAAGGAGGAGTGAAAAACATGTTGATTTGGATTGTTAGATCTCACAATCAAGAGCCTAAAAAGCTCTAATACTAATTGCAGGATCGGTTTGTGTCAATAAACACTTGGTTTTCTCTCAAACACACTTAAACAACACTCTGATGAAATTAAAGTCTTTAAGAGTTAATAACAATATAGTAAGTAATAATCAAACACAAGAAGTAATTTTCAAGGTACTTGCATATATTGCTTCTCAACTCAAATATTACAAGACTCTTACCAGCATATGGTTATGAGTTACAATGAGAAACTATATATAATACTACCTATAGTAGGATATACTTTGATACCAGCTGGAATCCTCTAACTAAAGCAAATACTACAAAGCAATAGTTTAAGGTATCTCAGATAAGACTTTATCTGAGTTATGGTAGTCAGGACATGTCCTGACTTACCTTTTGTCACCAACTAAAGTTGATAACTTGTACTAACACAAAAAGGTGAACAGTAGAATAAAGTATGGTCAACTACATGGCTCTTTGAGAAAACGCTATGTAGTATCAGAGGTCTGCAGTGGAGCGTCAAACACCATACTTATGTCCATTGGTTCACAGCAGTGTCTTCTGAAGGTTAAATGGCTTTGGAAGAACAAGCACTTCCAAAGCCACTTATACTTTGGAAGAGACTACTTTTTCCGAGGCTTGAGGAATTCTTCTTTCTTCATACTTCGGAAGTAGTCTTCTAATTTCTTCTTTTGAGACTTCATCTTCGGAAGTGAATACTTTATCTTCAGATGTAAAGTTTTGCCTTCGGGAGTAAGACTTTCACTTTGTCGTTGGAAGAACTCTACTTCCTTCAGAAGTTCCACACTTGGCTTCGGAAGCCTTTGTAAGTAGCACAAGAATTTGTCTAAGTGATTTGGTTTGGTTGCACCGGCCTTCTTCTTGATCCAATACCAAAGGAAGCAACCAAGAAGAAAACAAATAAAAAATGTGTGCATTTAAAGCAACAAACTTCATCTGATAAACATAAACCTTTTGACATCATGTCAGGAAAAGGAAAGGAGTCGACTGCTGCAAAGCTTGAAAAGGAATTAAAGACTCAAAGACAACAAAAAAAGAAAAAAATTGATTGAATCTGATAATGAGTTAGAAGAAAAGTATTGTTGTAAGGCCTCATTCCCGGGACGCTTACACCTGGCCAATCATTGCTTACAAAACAAACAATTACATTTAACTTTCATAAAGACATCGCAGCGAAACATTTAAAATAACATTTCATTCCAAAATAACTACTTTTGGAAGTTAATACAATCATTCATTACACATTTTCATTTGTTCACATTACAATGCAAAAACATTAACAAAAGATTGCCATCCAAAATGCCAAGTAGCTGCCCCGTGCCATCCTCAGCAATGCTCACCTGCCAACTGGAAAATGCATAAAAAGTCAGCATTGCTGAGTGAGTTCTAGTTTAACATAAAAGCATACTTTACATTCATTAAACCATTCTTTACTTTAACATGTGATCACACATCATACGTACACATAAATAATTTTATTGTTATCTTCATCATTCATTCATTAACTTTCTTTCATTCATCGTACCTCATTATCATTCACTTTCATTTCGTTCATTCATTCGTTAATCATTACTTCATGTCATTCCATCAAACCATGAATCTTACCCTACCGTCACGCATAAGCTGGTACCGGGCCGGGGTTCATCATAGACCCCCCGTCATGGCGCACAACAGCCTGGCCACAGTACCTAGGGTAAGTTCAGGTGTGCCATTGTCATATGCTATACCCTCCATCATGCATAAAGCTGATACTGGGTCAGGGTCCATCATAAACCCCCCGTCATGGCGCATAGCAGCCCGGCCACAGTATCTCAGGCAAGAGACGAAGGTTCCATACATATGGTCAATCACAAAGAAAGACCCCTATGTGCATCCTTCTGGGGTAGCTAACCCGCACACCGTTAGGCTAACACCCTACAATGGGGCGTGTCCCGACATACAAGGCTTGCAAGACTTTCTTTACTTCCATCATTCATTAATGCATGCATTCATTCATCATGTTCCTCTTTTCATTATCTTCCACTTTACGTTACATAATACTTTCATTTCATTCATTAACATCTAACGTAAAGCCAAGGAAAAATAAACATACATAAAAAGGAACATCATCACAATCATCATCATCATACAGGGCATCATACATACATAACATACATCATACATACCATCATGCATAAGCATCAAACATACATCATAACATGCCCATCATAACATCTATGACCTCAAAAGTCAACTTACATAACCTCCCAGGAACATCCCAAGTTAAACCCTAAATCTCACTTTTCCCCAGAAAGTCAAACTATTCTAAGTGTTCATCCGCATTCGTTCCACTTCATCCACATTTGTCTTTCTTTATCCGCATTTGCTATAGTTCATCCACATTTGTCTTTTGTTCATCCGTATTTACCTTTTTGTTCATCCGCATTTGTCATACTTAGTCAATGCTCATTCGCATAAACTTTCCATCCGCATTGACTTGATTCGCATTTCCCACTACTCATCCGGATTTCTTTTACTTAGTGGAAAATGTCCATCCGCATTGATTGTTCATCCGCATTGACTTCTATGTTCATCCGCATTGACTTTCTATGTTCATCTGCATTTCACATACTTAGTCAATGCTCATCCGCATTGACTTTCCATCCGCATTAACATTCATCCACATTAACTACACTTAGGCAATCATTCTAAATCCATTCACACCTAAACATCATATCTCAGCTCCCAAGCACCATCAATATGTTCTAAGCTTAAATCTTACAATCTAAGCCACAGAAACACCATCATACATCATCAAACATGAACATAGCCACACATCACATCATAACATCGACATACACACATTTAAACATACGGGTCTAAAACCCAGTTAAAGAAAGCATACATTCATTCATTTCCAGCCCCAAAACAGTTAAAAACCAGTAAACGAGGGGCTTTAGAAATAACCATAGCAGCTCTTGAGTATGGCTTCTTCCAAACTCGTTTTCAATTGAGTTCAACCACCTAGAAACCCACTAAAAACATACTCGAACACATACAAACACACATAAGCATAAACCCGAGGATAAAACTAGTCAAGAACATCATACAACCATGAATGCTTACCTTGAATTCGAATTCCTTCTTGTTCTTTCTTCAAAACCGAGAGTTTCAGCTCCTTCTCTCTCTACCAATATCCGATTGAAAAAGGTGTGGTGTGACCATTTGGGCGGCCATACCACCTTTATCACCAACTTTTTAAACATTTTGTCCTTTTGGACACTTTTTACCCCTAAACTTGGGTTTTGTTTCTTTTCCTTCTTTTTCTTCACTTTATTCTTCTTTCTTGCCTTAAAAATTAACCGGGTGTTACAATTGTAAATGGTGTGACTTGAAAATCACAACACTAAAGACTGTTACTTCAATAGCTATTGTTCCACTTGCAAGATGAACAATCACATGACATCAAACTGTTACTTCTACAAACACTATGCTATTTGTAGCAAAACTAACCATTCAACTCAGGATTGTTATTTTAACAAAAAGAATAAGACAACAAGCACAAAGAAGAAATAACCTATGAAGGATGAATCAGACTCTTAATCCATTGATGATAAAAAAGATTCAAAATTAAATAAACAACAAAAACAAAAACAAAAGGTGACAAAACTAAAGGAGAAATCATCAGCTGATGGTTTACCTTTGAAGAAAAGACAACCTCATCAGCAATCAAAGACATCTCACAAATAGGTGGATTTGAATAATAAGAAGTCAAATGATGATGATAATTTATTTGGTAATTTTGAAAAAGGAACTCATGTTTCATATTCAAAATCAAAGGATGATGAAACTTTCAACAATCAAGGATCATCATTAAAGTCAAAACAACAAACAAAGAAAGAAAAGATGCTTGAGGAAGAGATTGAGAATCAGAACAAAATTCCATAAGTTCATCATCAATAAAATCATCCTCACCACAAGCAACACACAATGAATCAATTGAATCTAAAATTAATACTGAAACTTCAAGACTCATTCATGAGGGAGTTACAATTTTAGACACCACCGGAACACCCTAGATCATTAAGGCTTGGGTTTCAAATTCTAATTAATTTCTTTAATTTTGCAAGAACAATCGTGGAGAGCTGACAACAAGTGGTATGTTAATAGTGGTTGTTCCAGACATATGACAGGAAATTGTTCTCTTCTTCATGACTTCGAACATAAAAATGCTTCTTATGTGGCATTTGGTGTAGGATTCTATATGCCCAAGACACGTAGAATATTGATGTGGTTAGTACGTTATGATCCAAGTCGGGTTATACCCAATAACAAGCTTTACAATCACGAAGAATTATTTAATTGATGATGGGATCATGCAATTGAATAATTGCATCATGTTTAGAAAAAGGGTTTTCTAAACAAAGGCATTAGTGATGGAACAAATTATAAGGATAATTTGTTGATGGGTTTATTATTATTTTGTTATTTAAAAGGGTTTAAATAACACTAATAATATAAGAGTATACTTTAATTAAATTATTTAATTAGAGAAGACTTATGTCACATTTTAAATAAGTCTTGTAGATGACTTATTAATGTGTGACAAAACACTAGTTAATATTAAGTAAGTGTGTTAATTAAGAGGGAAACTATCTTATTTTGAACACATTTTGGCCGCCCACTCCTTGGAGGTGATTGGGTCTTATGTTGTCTTGAGAAGACACAAACTTAACTAGTGGAAGCTCTCTCTCATTTTTTCCAATTAGAACACATGCAAAATCAGCAAAGCTCTCCTTTTTCTCTCCTCCATCTCACGGAAATGGCAGCAGAAAATTGTGAGTTTTGGTTTTGATTTAGTGTTCATTCTTCCTAACAAGAAGGTGATTGTAACTAGGCTTGGGGTATAAACACTTGAGGGTTCCTCTTCTTGGAACCTTGGGGTCGATTTCATCTTCCTACATCATCAAACTTGCTGCTGGAAACTCACGGTTTTGGAAGCTCTTTTGGCAGCTCTCTTTCTGAGTTTTGGGGTTCAAAATCAAGCAACTAAGAAGCCTACTTGAGGCTTGTGGGAGTAGTCACTTGAGGACTTCTACACTTGTGTTCTTGGCTGTTTAAGCATCTCAAATCTCCTTCTGTTGGACGTTTTTCTTGCTGTTGGAAGGAGGTAGTTCATGGCAGCCCTTTGAGGTTGCCATATTGTGTTATTTTATGTACACATAGCATGTCCATTCACATATGATGATCCTTTTGTTTGGGTTTGTTTTACCATCTTAAAAGATCACTAAAGAACATACATTTGAGCTTTAAAATTGGTTTTAGAGACATATATATCCGCTGCGCTTTCTGAAAGTTTAAAAGGTTAAACTATGTTTTAGTGTTTTAACAAACCCATTAAATGGCATCTAGAGCCGGTTATGTGGATGACTTGCTTGTTTATCCATTGAAATTGGTTTTAAAGGATGGTTTTAGACTTGTTATAGGCTGTTTTGGGCTGCTATATTATGTTTTGTTGAATCCCCAACTTTCAAGGTTACATTACACATGCTTGTGATTAAACCTTGAAAGATATGTATGTTGATATGTAGATTGTTTGGACAATATTTAAAACCAAAAATTTCAGTTTATGTTGGCTGAAATTTTGAAGGTTTTAAGTGGGGTTTCATTATATATTTTGATGATTTGATCATTGGATGTTTTAGTGCATAACCTAGCCTTTGACCTTGTGATTGTTTGGATGTTTGTGATGGTTGTATTGATTCATTCAATTGGGTTGTATATTTTGTTCTTTGTGCTTTGTTTCATATGTAATTTATTTATTATTGGGTTGTAATGAATAGATTAGGTGTATTTTCATTTTACTAGATATCTTGTATTAGGACTTTATATCTTGTAATATGAAGACATACACTTTGGAAGAACAAAGGAAGGTCATAAGAGAAACATGGAGCACTTTGGATGTGGTTTCAAGTGGGAGACTTTTGGAAGTCTTCAATATGCTTTGTTTGTGACCCTTAGGAATGTCCTATGGACCACACTTGTGATGGCAAGCAAGTGTGGACCACTTTAGATGCTATGGTTATGCACATATGCACATATAGTTGTTTATGTTTGGTTGATATTTGGATATTCACAACAAACTCATTAACAAACTTAACAAGCTGAAAAATTGATGGTTAATAAAAGGTTATTAAAATGATTTAATGATTTCAAATATTAAAATAGGTTTTAATCAAAGAACCATAGGGTACCTTGTATTTGAAAGCATGCAAATACAAGTACATCGAGTTTTCTAAACTCGGATTATGGGCCCTCTAAGCTTTTTTCTTTCAAACAAGTTTAACACCGTCCTTTTACACAACACTTAAGTCATTTGGAAACTCTTAATGGGATAAAGGTCACCTAACCATTTTGAGGGAACTTGTGACTTAAGGTGGGAATACCACATTGGTGGGATAAAGGTCACCTAACCACTTATGTTGGTAAACTCACATGTGTGTGCAAGTAGGGTAACTTGATTTGCAAACCATGTTAAATGGATCACCTACAATATGGTTTCCAAATGGTGTTGATGGGATTTACATGCCGACTTTACATATGATGTTTCAAGTCGATCCCATATTTCTAGAAGTTGCAAGTGGTTGCAATCATCAAACGTTGACCACCTTATTAATTTAAAACGTGGGATAAAGGTCACCTAACCACAATTTAAATGTAATGTTGGGTTCTAGATTTTAATATGAAAGACCTTAAAAGTCATTTATTATTAAAATTACAATATCGAAAATACTAAAACAAAACTTTGTTAAAATTTGTAGATGGCCTCAAATAATGATAATTCCGATAACTCATCCGCGTCCAACCAATCTCTACGAGCGATCCTCCAAAAGGAATGTCTAAATCATAACAACTTCATCGATTGGTATCGAAACTTGAGAATCGTTCTCAAGCAAGAAAGAAGATCGTATATTTTAGACGACCCTATCCCCGATCAACCTAGCGAGGATGATGAGGAGGCCTATAGCGATTGGCTAAAATACACTGAGGACTCCGTCCAAGTGTCTTGTCTCATGCTAGCGAGCATGACTCCGGATCTCCAGAAGGAGTATGTACATCACAGAGCTTACGACATGATTGCCCAGCTGAAGGAAACGTTCCAACAGCAAGCTAGGGTTGAGCGCTTCGAAACGGTTCGAGCACTCCATGCATGTCGTATGGACGACAACCAATCTGTTTCATCTTATGTACTTAAGATGAAAAGTCACAATGACCGCCTCGAAAGGCTTAATTGTCCTGTCTCGAAAGAATTGGCCACGGATTTGATCCTAAATGGCCTTACCAAGAGGTTCGAGACATTCGTGTTGAACTACAACATGAATGCTTGGGACAAAAGCATTGGTGAGCTTCACTCAATGCTCAAAACGGCCGAGGCGGCCATGGGTAAAAGGGTTTTACCCGTTCTCACCATCAATGAAGGTGGGAACAATAAAAGGCCTCGTCCCGCACCCAAGGCAAAGGTTGCCAAGGGTAAGGGACCCGCTTGGGGAAAAGGGAAAGGGGTGGCAAGGGTGCCACCCAACCACAAGAGAAAAGGCAAAGGTTGCCACTAATGACCCATGCTTCAAGTGTGGGGAGATTGGACATTGGGCAAGGAATTGTCCCGTCCATCTCCAAGAGTTGAAAGCGAAGAGGGATGCCGGGCAGACCTCAGGTACAATATACATGATTCATATTGATCTTAATGTAACATCTTCTAACACATGGGTATTGGATACCGGATGTGGAACTCATATTTGCAATTTGTTGCAGGGGTTCACAAGAAGTAGGGACTTCAATCAAGGGGATGTTAGCCTCTTCATGGGCAATGGAACTAAAGTCTTAGTTGAAGCTCGTGGGGATTACATCCTAAAACTTCCAAATGGCTTGGATGTTATTTTGAAGAATGTTTTGTATGCTCCTAGTTTGACTAGGAACATTATTTCTGTATCCCAATTAAGACATTATCATTATGTACTATCCTTTATTGAAAATGATATTCATGTTTCTTTAAATGGTATGTTCTATTTTAAAGCTATTCCCATTAATGGTATTTATGAATTGGTTCATGAAAATACTTTAAATAGTTCACTGTACCAAACTAACACCAAGAAGCTCAAGTTGGACTTGAGTGATACCTATCTTTGGCATTGTCGTCTTGGTCATATAAACAAGAAACGTTTACAAACACTTCAAAAGAATGGTCTTTTAAAAACAAATGAATGTGATTCATTTGATGTTTGTGAATCTTGTTTACAAGGGAAGATGACTAAGGCACCTTTTAGTGGAACTAACGAAAGGGCAAAAGATATATTAGGAATCATACATTCGGATGTATGTGGTCCTTTTAAGCCAATGACTAGGAATGGTGAAAGATACTTCATTACCTTTACCGACGATTATAGTCGCTATGGGTATGTGTACTTATTAAGGCACAAAGATGAAGCTTTTGAAATGTTCAAAATCTTCAAGAATGAAGTAGAAAATCAACACAACAAGTCAATTAAAGTTCTCCGTACCGATAGAGGAGGTGAATACCTAAGTGAAGCTTTTCAAGATCATCTTAGGAGTTGTGGGATTGTCTCACAGCTCACTCCACCTGGAACACCACAACATAATGGTGTGTCTGAGAGGAGGAATCGAACCTTATTGGATATGGTCCGATCTATGATGGCTAGAAGCTCATTACCTCTATCATTTTGGGGTTTCGCTTTGCTCTCCGCGGCCCGTATTCTAAATATGGCCCCAACCAAAAAGGTGGAAAGGACACCTTTTGAGATATGGCATGGAAGAGTTCCATCCCTATCATACTTAAGGGTTTGGGGATGTGAGGCCTATGTTAAGACTCCCACCCCAAACAAATTAGAAGTCCGATCCACCAAGTGTATCTTTGTTGGATATCCTAGAGATTCTATGGGATATTATTTCTATGATCCATTGGAACAAAAGGTGTTTGTTGCCAGAAAGGGTGAGTTCTTAGAAGCAAAGTTCCTTATGGAAGGAGCTGGCAGTAGAACAGTGGATCTTGAAGAGGATCAAGAACCACAACCCAATGCACGGTTGGTTGAAACTAGCACTCAACATGAGTATGTTGAGTATGATCAAGGGGTTGATCAATACACACAAGATGTTCGCAGAAGTGGTAGAACTAGTAATCCACCTGAAAGATACGGATTTTTCGTGGATGGGTGCTATGTGGTAGATTCAGACGAACCAACCACATACCATAATGCAGTGTCCAATTCGGATTGTGACAAATGGCTTGAAGCCATGAACGCTGAGATGCAATCCATGTATGACAATCAAGTTTGGGAACTTGTTGAACCACCTCTTAACTCCAAGATAGTTGGAAGCAAGTGGGTTTTCAAGAAGAAAACCGATATGCATGGAAACTTGGATACTTATAAAGCTAGACTTGTAGCAAAGGGTTTCACTCAAACTCAAGGGGTGGATTATGATGAAACTTTCTCACCTGTTGCGATGCTAAAGTCTATAAGGATATTGTTTGCCATAGCTGCTCATTATGATTATGAGATTTGGCAAATGGATGTCAAAACGGCTTTCCTAAATGGATATCTTGAGGAAGATGTCTATATGGTTCAGCCTGAAGGTTTTGTCGATCCAAAACATCCTAATAAAGTATGCAAGTTAAAGAAATCAATCTATGGATTGAAACAAGCATCGAGAAGCTGGAATCACCGTTTTGATGAGGAAGTAAAGAAATTTGGCTTCATAAAAACGCTGATGATGCCTGTGTATATAAGAAGGCTAGTGGGAGCACAATAACTTTCCTAGTATTGTATGTTGATGACATACTACTATTGGGAAATGACATTCCAGCCTTGGAAGGTGTAAAAACCTGGCTTGGAAGTTGTTTTTCCATTAAGGATCTTGGTGAAGCCGCCTATATTCTGGGAATAAAGATCTATAGGGATAGATCAAGGCGGTTGATTGGTTTGAATCAAAGTGCATACATTGATAAAATCTTGAAAAGGTTCAAGATGGAGAACTCTAAGAAAGGTACGGTACCTATTCAAAGAGGAACGATATTGAGTACGACTCAATGTCCAAGCTCAAATGATGAGCAAGATAAAATGAAGGCAATCCCATATGCATCTGCTATTGGATCCATCATGTATGCGATGATATGCACTCGACCGGACGTGTCATGCGCCTTAAGCATGACAAGCCGATGCCAGCAAAATCCTAGAGACAATCATTGGATGGCTGTTAAGAACATACTAAAGTACCTAAGGAGGACAAGAGATATGTTCCTAATCTATGGATCTGGTGACGAGGAACTTGTTGTAAAAGGTTACACGGATGCGAGTTTCCAGACCGATCGTGATGATTCTCGGTCACAATCGGGATACATTTTCATTCTGAATGGAGGAGCGGTTTCTTGGAAGAGCTCCAAGCAGGATGTGGTGGCTCTATCAACTACAGAATCAGAATACGTCGCCGCCTCATTGGCAGCTCAAGAAGCTGCATGGTTAAAGAAATTCATTGCCGATCTAGGGGTTGTCCCTTCCATTCAGAACCCCTAGAGATCTTTTGTGATAACGAGGGTGCGATTGCTCAAATCAAGGAACCCCGTGCTCATCAAAAGACTAAGCACATTGAGCGGAGATTCAACTACATACGAGATGAAGTTGAAAAGGGAAAGATATGTATTCGCAAAGTTCACACGGATCAAAACATTGCGGATCCTCTCACGAAGCTCCTTGAAAAGGCAAAGCATGAAGGTCAAACTTGTGCCATGGGACTTCGATATTCTAGTGATTGGATTTGATCTGTAAAATTTTGTATTTGGATATGTGGAACTCTTCATTATTTGAATAAAATTATTTGGTTATAATGTTTCAATTAATGTTCCAATTTAGCATGTTTAATCCATGAGTAAATTGTTTACTCTAAATGTCCGTAGTCGTTTAAACTTGTGGGAGCAAGTTTGAAGGTAAGACTATTATGAACTTGGATTGGTTGATATTCATAAAGATGAATATAGAGCAATGGGTTTCTACCAAGGTTCATAGATATTTGTGGGATACAAATATTGGACTAACCCGCATCTCAAATTTTACTACATGGAATCTTATTGATTGATCATAAGTAAATTTGAGTAAAGGTGAATATCATTTGGTATCCTCCGACCTGAGATACATATAGGGTTTTGATATTCACCAAGTGTTATACCTTGAGCTAATTCTTCACTGTCCTGAAATAAGACAGTACATAAGGGTATGTTCAGGTATAACACGAGGTGTTTGTGAGAAACGTATGTAATCAAGATGAAATTTGTTCCTCTTATTCGTTGAGAGTTAGATGTCTAAGGCCTGATTAAGTTAAATCAACAAGAAATGATCATTCTATGTTCTTGGATTTAACATGACATCTGTAACAAAAGGATAGATGATGATTCACCTAAATCATTTCAAGTAGGGTACTTGAAAGGGATGATGTTATTGAATGGCCATAAGTCATGCGTATTAAGGGCAGTAAACCGTTGTTAGGTGGTATTTACTGATTGCATCAATCTTCTATGAATGTTGGGCAAGTGGGAGATTGTAGGATTCTATATGCCCAAGACACGTAGAATATTGATGTGGTTAGTACGTTATGATCCAAGTCGGGTTATACCCAATAACAAGCTTTACAATCACGAAGAATTATTTAATTGATGATGGGATCATGCAATTGAATAATTGCATCATGTTTAGAAAAAGGGTTTTCTAAACAAAGGCATTAGAGATGGAACAAATTATAAGGATAATTTGTTGATGGGTTTATTATTATTTTGTTATTTAAAAGGGTTTAAATAACACTAATAATATAAGACTATACTTTAATTAAATTATTTAATTAGAGAAGACTTATGTCACATTTTAATAAGTCTTGTAGATGACTTATTAATGTGTGACAAAACACTAGTTAATATTAAGTAAGTGTGTTTAATTAAGAGGGAAACTATCTTATTTGAACACATTTTGGCCGCCCACTCTTGGAGGTGATGGGTCTTTTGTTGTCTTGAGAAGACACAAACTTAACTAGTGGAAGCTCTCTCTCATTTTTCCAATTAGAACACATGCAAAATCAGCAAAGCTCTCCTTTCTCTCTCCTCCATCTCACGGAAATGGCAGCAGAAAATTGTGAGTTTTGGTTTTGATTTAGTGTTCGTTCTTCCTAACAAGAAGGTGATTGTAACTAGGCTTGGGGTATAAACACTTGAGGGTTCCTCTTCTTGGAACCTTGGGGTCGATTTCATCTTCCTACATCATCAAACTTGCTACTGGAAACTCACGGTTTTGGAAGCTCTTTTGGCAGCTCTCTTTCTGAGTTTTGGGGTTCAAAATCAAGCAACTAAGAAGCCTACTTGAGGCTTGTGGGAGTAGTCACTTGAGGACTTTTTTCTTGCTGTTGGAAGGAGTTAGTTCATGGCAGCCCTTTGAGGTTGCCATATTGTGTTATTTTATGTACACATAGCATGTCCATTCACATATGATGATCCTTTTGTTTGGGTTTGTTTTACCATCTTAAAAGATCACTAAAGAACATACATTTGAGCTTTAAAATTGGTTTTAGAGACATATATATCCGCTGCGCTTTCTGAAAGTTTAAAAGGTTAAACTATGTTTTAGTGTTTTAACAAACCATTATTGGTGGGGATACGAAGGGAGGTAAAAGTGTTGTTGAAGGAATGGTAACTAATGGTGTGCTCAAATTTGAGAAAGTAAATTACTCTGAAACTTTTCAATATAATTTATTGAGTGTGTCTCAAATTTGTGATCAAAACTATATCACATTATTTGATAACACTAATTGTTACATTCTTAGGCCAGGTTTTTAGTTCCAGAAGATGGATCCTTCTTAAAGCATCAGAAAAGGAAACACATATGTTTTGGATATGAACAATACAACACTCACAAGCAATGAAACATGCCTGCTATCTATGTCATAAGAAGATGAATCTCAGTTGTGGCATAGAACGCTTGTTCATTCAACATGAAGAACATGAATAATTGGTGAAAAATGTGTAAGGATTCCAATAAGCCTGATACAGTCAAAACATTCAAAACATCCAAAGTCTCTCTGCATGCATGCACTGAAGTACTAAAGTAGAAATGCTTCGAAAGTTTTACATCTTACACAAGAAATATTCTAAGTGTAAAATCGTCCGAAGCCAAGGCCAATATCTTCCGAAGCCAAATATGAAGTCTTTCGAAGCTTCAAAGACAAAGTCATTCGAAGCTACTTTATGAATTCATATTTTTTTGAAGACTTTTATGTACATGCTATTATTTGATTTACTTTTCCATAAAGCTGGACCATCTTTCTGCTGCAACTCTGTTTGACTCACCAACTTTCACAAGTTGGTAAAAAGGTCCATGCTTTTGATAAACTGTACATTGTGGTCTTGAGTATGAGCTTTCTGCATTATGTACTTTATCCTTTTTATAATATATTGTGATGTGAAGTATGGAATGTCATAGTCACAGGTCAAAAGGCAAACTGCCTTTTGACTCTACATTTGATTTTGTTGTCTAGTCTTATGTATCTGGCTGGCTTTCAAAGTATGGCCAGTTGTAGGATGTAGTACATGTATCTCAAGTACTTGTAACTTTCCTTAATGTTTTTGTATCACTTTGTAATAAACTTGAGAAGCAATATATAGCATTCTTGAAAACCAAATACTTATGTTGTTTGCTGTCTTGTTCTATCTCTCATTTACTTGTGTTCTTAGCATTCTTTACTTTGGTCAACCAATTCCTTATTTGATCTGTTAAGTGTTCTAAAGAACTCTCATAATTGTGTTGTTGTGTTGTAGAGTGCATCACCCCTTCTAAAGTAAAGAAGACTATAACATCCACCATTTTCAAGTTATAAACCTAAACGCGAAGTAAAATATAACTTTCATATGATATGAATTTCTTTATTAACTTATTTTATTTATACTAATGAATTATATGGATTAGACATATAGTTTAATCAGTATTGTGAATTGTGTTATTCAATTAATCATTTAAACAACTGATAACAACTTATTGATTTATAAATAATTCTTTTTCATAAAATTATAAAGTTTATTAAACATGTTACAATAAATAACTAAATGGCAAATTTTTATATAAAGTTGTATAAACTAGTTATTGATTCAATAAAATTTATAAAAAATAATTTGAATTGTTTTAAAACTTGGGTTTTAATAAGTTTGGGGTCAAACTTGCAATTTTCGAAACATATTTTAAAAGTTTCTTACATGAAATAATAACTATTAAAATTACAGGGACCAAATGTGTAACTTCAATCTAAATCAACTCAAACCCCCACCCTCGGTCCCAATCACTAGGCACATCTCCGGCCAACACCTCCATCGACCTCGAATGCCTTAAATTCGATCATCTAGTCCAATTAAAATGACTCAAACTGTTTTTAGACTGTTTTGAAACCTAGAACATTATTTGCAAATGGCAAATGGAAATGTTGACACTTCGAGCCCGGAGATTCATGGAGCGCATCGGGAGAAAGAATTTTGAAGGTCAAAACTCTTACTCCAAACTGGGATTTGATAAGTCCAAGCTGAGGTGTTTTATTTGCAAATAGTTGGGACATTTTAAACGTGAATGACCATTGCCAATCGTCACTGATTCTAGTAATAGGAGTTCCATGACTAACTACAAATGGGGGGAAAGGAGGATATGAGTCACAAAAAAGAGACAACTTTGATTTCAAACTTTAATTGGAGTGCTGAAGCTAAAGAGATGAGAGGTAGGATTAATCAAGCTCTGGTGGCTGAAATTGTGAAAGGAAAGGAATGGTGGATTGTAAGCATGAATTTGATCCGTTCAAAGATCTTAGAAGTGAAGCTGAGGGTCTGCAAAACTAAAGAAGGATAAAAAGTTGAAAGGAAATGAAACTAAGGGTTCGATGAAGGTGAAGGAGGATGAGAGGGTGAATGAAGGTAAATTTGAGGAATTGTGGAAGGAAAGAAGTCAACCCACTGAGCAAGGAAAAGAAAAAGATGATGTTGTTATCACTGTTGAGGAAGCAAGTCGAGTACTCTGGTGTGCCAATGTGAGAAGGCCTTAGCAGCTGAAAAGGTGGTGATGGGACTTCCGTATGAGGTAATTCAGGATATATGTTCTTCTGCATGTAAAATCAGCTTATTTGGAGTTTACAAAGCTAATTGTTTATTAATTGATAATGAGAAAGATTTAAAACGAATTAATGAGGAACTTAAAATAAACGAGTCTAAATATTTTTTTCAATTAAACGAGGCTTTAAAAGAGAATGATCACCTAAAATGAATATTTTTGGAAAGAAATGTTAAGATTAATACTTTGACTGAAAGGATTGCACTTGCTGAATTTGAAACAAGCAAACTTCAGTCAAGGCTTGATAAATGGACAATATCAGGAATGAAACGTGATGATCTATGTAAATCTCAATCGGGCTAGGATTAAAATGGGATTGGGATATGAAAATGCTAAGTTTTGTCCTCCTCCCAGTACTTATGGTTATTCTCATGTGCCTGTTCCTTGTCCATCTAATGATTTGATCAAAACAGATACTAACAGTATGTCTGCAGGTTTAGAAGTGTAAATCCTAAGCATGTTCGTGAGGACTACAATTATGGACCGACTAGTGGGCTTGGATGCACTAGGCTTAGTACACTTGAATCTCATCATTTTGTCTTAGATCATAAATCTAGTTTAAATTTTGTTTTTGTTTCTAGTGAATCTATAATAAACACTGTCTCATCATGTTCTCGTGATGCTTCTATCTTATCTTTAAATTCTTTGGATTGTGATGATGCTACTATTTCTGATAGTGTTAATAGTGTGAATGATTCCACTGCAAAGAGTAACGAGAAAAATAAAAGTAATTGTTTTGATAAATTCTTTTCTTATCGTATCTAATCTCTTACCCCAACGAATATTTCGTTATCAAATGAAATGGTATAGGCTTCATATGAAGCTAGTACAAGTGGTACAAGTACTACTGGTACTTCAGACGATAATTCATCTTCTTTTTTAAATAACCATTTCTGTTCAAATAATATAGACCTTGTTGATACATGTGTCCCTAGTTTCTGATCTTTATGTAATATCTTTGTATTGTCTTACACTTATGTAATTGTAATTGTACGGGTACTTAATGAAATACAATATGTGGTTGTGCTTAATGTTGAATATTTCATTTATTGGTATGTAATAACGCTTATTGACTTAACTATATAGGTTGTGGTTGTTTGAGTAATAGCTAAATCAATTAATGACAATGAAACATATTCAAACTTAATCATGTGAAGTTTTCATGTGATTGGCCCATGCAAATGGACCATACGCATGAATAACTTCATGCTAATGAATCAATCGTACGAATGAACGAGGAGACTGGATCAGTTGCATGATTGAAACATGAGATTGACTCAGTCGTGCGAATGGATAAACCGCATAACTCAATTGCACGACTGAACCATGCAAATGGTCCAGTCGCATGATTAAGAAACCTTAACCTATAAATACCAATTAATTCGTGGAAAAACGTTATCATTGAATTCACTTCGACTCCAGACGTACCCTAGCCATCCAGAAGCCTCTAAGTTCGTACTCCAAGTTCATAGAACGCAGTAGATCGATTCCTATTCGATTCTTGACGTTAGATTCAATACGTTATTGGTTCTACGTGCGTTCTAACTGATTGGATCGCCAATCAAATAGGATTCCGCACTATAGTTGGTGTTTCATCAAATACCAGATCCTAACAAGTGGTCTTAGAGCTTTGTCTCTTGATTACGTGTTGATTCAATAGTTTTGACATAAAAATTGTGTTTTTGCATAAAAAACGCAATCTTTTTGTGTCTAACGGAGTCATAGACGTTTCCTGATCGAAAAGTTGAGTTTTTGCGGCATACGGCTATTAGGGTTTGATAACATTCGAGTTTTTATGGACAAATCAAGTTAATTCTACGAATTATCAAACTTCAAGTTCAGTCGCACGATTAGACCAATCGCACGACTGAGTTTTCATTCACACTCTCCAACCGTACGATTGGACTCAGTCGTACCTTCAATCGTACGACTGAGAACTTCATTCGGACTGTTCAATCGCATTTGTTCATTCGGGCGACCGATTCATTCGCATTTGTTCAGTCGCACAATTGAACCATCCGCATTGTTCAATCGCACAAATATGTTCAATCGCATACCTCCATTCGCATACATTAACAGTTTGTTAAACAGTAAAGTTAGACCTAATGGAGGACCAGTTTTCAGCATACAAAGCAAGTAGAGACACACGTATTCAGAATCTACTGCTATTGGAGAACGAAGTAGGGATTCATAATAAACCCCAAAAACTTATTACGTTAGATGACTACCCACAATGGAAGCAATGTTTCGAAATCTACTTAAATGGAGTAGATACAATTTGTGGGAGCCATCGAGTCAGGTTATAGCATGCCAGTAGGCTGACGGAGTCAAATTACTCTAAGTGGCATGTCGGATGCTTAGAAGGTTAAACACAATGCTGAAAAGAAAGTCTATGCTTTGCTTACTCAGTCTATTCCGAAGGATATTTTCCATCAGTATTCGGAGTATACTCAAGCAAAGAAACTTTGGGATGCGTTGGAAAAGAGGTATGACGGAAATGCCTCTCTGAAGGCCATCAAGGCAAAAGCCTTGAAGAAGGAGTTTGACAACTTCTCTTCTATGAGAAAAGAATGCCTTGATGATATGATCGATAGATTCTACCACTTGATGACTTAGATGCACACTCATGGAGTGGTTACATCGATAGAAGATAAGGCATCCAACTTTGCTGATGGATTACCAGAAAAATGGGCTTCGTTTGTCTCTAATCTCAGAAAGAATGAATTGCTCTCGAGATGTTAGATATAAATGACTTATTCTGAAACTAAGAGAAGAGGAGCTTAGGATGAAGTATCGAGCCCAAAAGGCCAACTACGATTAGAATCCTGCACTCTACAATGCTACTCCTTCGGTCAAGACATCTGGAGCACCCCTGCAAACCGCCTTCATCTCAAGCACAATAGTTCCAGCACAACCCTCAACTTCAGGATCCGAAATGTCAAGGTCTTCTAGCACCCAATATATGATATTTGAAGCTAATGCAGCAAAGCTCAAAACCGACAACTTCGGGAATATGACTGTGGAGGTGGCCAGAGAACATATGGACCTCTTACCTGCGGTGGTTCAATCCTACGATGGATTAGTTGCTGGAAAGATAGGAAACTGCCACCTGGCAGATGAAGATTATGAGTAGGTGGATGAGATGGAGTTGGAACAATGGACATAATATGGGCCCTGGCAAGTGCTGTCCGACGAGATAAAAAGTTTGTCAAAAAGACCAGACAGAACTTGGTTGCAACAAAAGACACAACCTTTGGGTTCGATAAGTCAGAGGTTACATGTTTCAACTGCGGTGAGAAGGGACACTTCAAGAGGGAGTGTGTAAAACCAAAGAAGAAAGGTAATGGCAATCCCTTCTCGTCATTTAATCGTCAAGACAATGCCACATCTAGTAGCTCTAACTCATCCAGTAAGGACCCAAAAGCCTTAACTACTAACGATGATGAAGGACAGGACTGGAGCTTTCGGTCCGTGTCACCAGGAGAGTCCAATATAGCTAGTGTGGAGGATATTGATGACGATTCTGCGAGTGAGGGAGATATAGCAGTAGAGCTCGTGATGTCAAATTTTGAAGACACTGCAAATGTGGTCAACCACCTTCTTGAAGAAGAAAAATCTGCATCATCATCTGAATCACCAGAACCAGAGACAACCGAGTCTGCAATCATGGCTGATTCCTCTTCAACATCTCAGGTAAGTACTACTGACCAACTGTTTAATAATCATGCTTGCTTAGAATGTAATAATTCAGAGAAAGTATAGATTCAAAATTTTCTAGGCTATTAGATCATAATGATAGCTTAGTAAAGGATCTGGAACTGTGCCAGAGCAAATAGAGTGTGAAAACAAAACGAGCATAGTTACAAGGAAAAGATGGACCTATTGAATAAACAGCTTAGGGAAACTGAGGTAGTTTCTTTTAACCAAGCAAATAACATTAGGTACTATCTGAACTCTCTAGAGGACACTAAGAAGCAAAAAGCAGTTTTAGAAGTAGAAGTCAACTCATTAGAACAAAAACTGCATAGTTGGACAAGCTCATCACACATTGTCCAACACTTAGTGAGAGAGATAAATAATAGGGAGGGACTGGATACAAAGTGGTTCCACCACCACTGAGACCTTGATGAACACCAAAAGTAAACCAATTAACAATAACCCCATCAAGGATCATGTGGTGTTTACTCCTCTTGTTAATGATCTAGATTCCATAAGTAAATCAACTAAATCTGACTCTAAACAAAAGGAGGCCACTTCAAAGGCAATAGGAAAGATGCCTTGTGTTAACCTGGAAAAAGAATTTGAAAATGTTAGTTTAAAGTCAGGGTCAAACAAAATCAAACAAGAAACTAATAGGACTAGAAAACCTAATCAATCATGTGCATCATGTCACAGTCTAGGTAAACAAGAGATCAAAGTTGTAAAGTCAGGTAAAATAATTAAGTTTATAAAACCCTACCATACAGCTAACAAATAAGTGTCTCAATCTAAACATAATACGGTTGACCGTATGACATCTACATCTCCACCAAAACATATAAGTCATAAAGTTGAAAGCAGATCCTGCTATAATTGTGGAGAGTATGGTCACATAGCGTCTTAATGTCCTTATTACCAGACACCAGGAGAAAAATGAACTTTTTGCATCTACATCTAGATCCTTTAAGAGGAACTCAGTGACGCCTCCAAAAAGGGATAGTGAACCAAAGTTCACCCATTAGCTAGTTGTCTGTTTATCATCAAAACAGGCCTTACACATATCTGGATTATGGAAAGAAAAAACCTCCTCAGTGCCTGAAAATGAGAACAAACAGAATTCTGATCAACCTTTAACCTCAAAGGGTCAGTGGGTTGAGTTTATGATATGTGATGCCTCAGGGAAACCCAAGCCAGTTAAGGCTTGGGTTCCTAACATGAACTAATGTTTTCATTGAATGTGCAGGGTGTTCGCTATAGTGCTGAGACTAACACGTGGATTGTAGATAGCGGAACATCCAGGCACATGACAGGGAATAGAGCTCTCTTATCAAATTTCAGACAAATTAAAAGAGGGCATGTTTCATTTGCTGGAAACAAAGGTGGGTATATCACAACCCAAAGAGAAGTGGGAAATGAGAAGGTTAAGTTTGATAAGGTAACTATCTCCAACAATTACAAAATAACTTGCTTTTAGTCTCTCAAATCTGTGATAAAGGATTCAAGGTAGTTTTTTACAACAGAGGTGTTACGTTCTAAAGAAGGACTACGTGATCCCAGAGGACCAGATCCTAATGTCAGCTTCAAGATATAATGATCTTTATGTCTTGGATCTCTCAAAGGCCTCCACAACGGATCATGAAGTCCAATGCTTCTTATCCAAAGCTACTGAGAAGGACTCCATCTCCTGGCATAGGAGAATGGGACACATAAATCCTAGAAAAATGAATCACTTGATCCAGAATGATTATGTGAGAGGAGTAAATGTCAAAAACTTTCAACTCCCGGATTTCTGTGTTGCATGCAAAAAGGGCAAACAGACGAAGAAATCTCATAAGGAAAAGAAAGTTCATTCTATAGAAGTTCCTCTTGAGCTTCTTCATATGGATCTGTTTGGTCCAGTCAGTACAAGAAGCATCGTTGGCGACTTGTATTGCTATGTAGTTACCGATGACTACTCAAGGTTCTCTTGGGTAATGTTTCTGAAATCCAAATCAGAAACATTTGAATCCTTCAAGGAATTGGTAACAACACTGGAATCCCTATACAAACTGAAGGTACGACAGGTGCGCTCAGACAAGGAAGCGAGTTTAAGAATCAGAGGATGGAGGCCTATTGCAAGGAAAAGGGAATTGTGCATCAATTTACCTCGGCTTATACCCCTCAGATGAACGGCGTTGCTGAACGGAAGAACCGCAGCTTGATAGAACAGCACGGACTATGCTAGCAACTCGAAACTGCCTATCCAATTTTAGAATGAAGCAGTGGCAAATTCATGTTATACGCTTAATCAACTTTTGGTAGTAAAATGGCATGGAAAACATGCTACGAGTTATTACAGGACGTAAACCTAACTTGGAATATCTCGAGCCGTTTGGCGCTCTATGCACCCTGCTGAAGAAGACTCAGGAGGAAAATTCAGTGAGAAGATTGATGAAGGTATCATTCAGGATACAACATACCGAACAAGAGAGTTTACAGGACTAAACGCTACGAGTTATTACAGGACGTAAACCTAACTTGGAATATCTCGAGCCGTTTGGCGCTCTGTGCACCCTGCTGAAGAAGACTCAGGAGGGAAAATTCAGTGAGAAGATTGATGAAGGTATCATTCTAGGATACAACATACCGAACAAGAGAGTTTACAACAACTCAAGAGGCCAAGTAGAGGTGTGGTGTAATGTTGATGTTCAGAGATATATCACACTGCCTGCTAGAAAAGGGTCTGCCTACTTCTTCGACTATGATGGATTCTTCAAGATCTTCAACATACCTCTTTCCTCTTCAGAAGACGAGTTGGCAAACAAGATGATGTAAGATGTCTTGAACACACCATCTCAAGATTCAACAAGTCATGATACTACCAACTCAGGGGGAGCAGTTGATGTGAGTGATTCTTCCTCTAATGAAGAAAATGAAGAAAATGATCAGATCAACTAGGATGTACAGGTTTCGACTACCATAAGTTCACAAGCATCGGCTAGTGATACTTCAGAACCATCAAAACCTCAGACTCCGACTACCTCAGATCCAGAACCAAATGTTCATAATCTTGACTCTGAGGTGGTTGTTCCAACAACTCCTGGATCATGCCTAAACGTCTATCATCCATTGGATAATATTATAGGAGATGTGAGATCAAGGGTTCAGACTAGAAATCAGCTATACTCAGCTGATTATGCCTCCGTGATTGAAAAAGGATACCTTCATGACGATGCATACCGTTGCTTTGTGTCTCAGTTTTAACCAAAGTATGTTAGTGAAGCACTAAATGATGAGGCTTGGGTTAGTGCCATGAAAGAAGAACTTCTTCAGTTTAAGAAGTTAGGTGTATGGACACTAGTTGATAGACCTAAAGGTGCTAAAGTCATTGGCACCAAATGGGTCTTGAAATGCAAGAAAGATGATCAGGGTGTGATCATCAGAAACAAGGCTCGGCTTGTTGTTCAGGTTCTCGACAAGTTGAAGGTATCGACTACAATGAAGTATTTGCACCAGTGGCAAGGATGGAAGCCATCCGCATCTTCCTTGCCTAAGCATCTTATATGAAAATCAAAGTTTATCAGCTAGATGTTAAGAGTGCATTCCTTCATGGTGAGATCAGAGAAACAGTTTATGTCAGTCAACCAGAGGGATTTGAGGATCCATATCATCGGGATAGAGTTTACAAACTCGACAAGGCTCTATACAGGTTTCATCAAGCTCCACGGGCTTGGTATGAGAAACTCTCGACTCATCTTGTGAAACACGGATTTCGTAGGGGGAGTCATTGACTGCACACTGTTTATCAAAGAAAAAGACAGAGACTTACTGCTAGTACAGATCTATGTAGATGACATAATCTTCGGTTCAAAGAATGGAGAATTATGCAAAGAATTCGAAGCAGTAATGAAGGCGGAGTTTGAGATGAGTGCCATGGGGGAGATGAAGTTCTTTCTCGGGTTACAGGTGGATCAGACACCAAATGGAATCTTTCAACACCAGACCATGTATGTAGGAGATGTTCTCAATCGGTTTGACATGGAGAATGCTTCCACAGCTGGCACTCCACCGGCTACAAACCATGATGTAGCACCCAATGAGAACGGTGATCTGGTAGATGCCACTATGTACCGAGGGATGATTGGATCTCTCATGTATCTCACTGCCTCAAGACCTGATATCATGTATGCTACATGTTTATGTTCACGATATCAGGCAAAGCCTAAGGTCAACCATCTAGTTGGGGTCAAAAGGATATTTCGTTATCTGAAGGGCACACCCATACTTGGGTTGTGGTATCCTCATGATGATGACTTTGAATTTATAGCGTATAGTGACTCGGATTACAGCGGCTGCAAGATGAACTACAAGTCTACATCAGCAGGGTGTCAGTTTTTTGGGAGAAGATTAGTAACCTGGCAGTGTAAGAAGCAGACCTCGGTTGCATTGTCAACCTGTGAAGCCGAATACGTTGTTGCTGCAAGCTGTTGTTCCCAAATCATATGGATTCAATAGCAAATGTGGGACTACGGTTTGCATTTCACTTCCACTCCTATCTTTGTTGATAACTCTGCTGCGATTGCAGTCACTAAAAACCCGGTCCAACATCCTAAGACCAAACACATCGGAATCAAATATCACTTCATACATGATTGCTTTGAAAAGAATTTAATCGATGTGATTAACATAAACACTGATTTTCAACGCGCTGACCTCTATACAAAGGCTTTTGACAAACCACGTTTTCTATATCTGTTAGAGGTAAATGGCGTTAAAAAGAAAAGTGAAGTCATTCCTAAAGATGACCATGTGTAGTCCGATGCGTCGTGTCTAGGTTCTTTTAATTTTTAAAATTTAATTCTCTTTTAGTTTATTCTCTTGTTTATTCTCTTGTTTTTTGTTTAATTTTAATTCGTTTAATTACAATTAGGTTCTTTCCTTGCCCATTAAAATCCTAAAACGCAAATCCATAGTGGTTTTATAATTTTAAGGGAGAATAGGTCTAGGAAATAAATAAATAAATAAATAAACCAGGGAAAATGAGAGGAAAGCTGAAAATAAATAAGATAATATGTGTGATACCGATTCAATGTTTGGAATATGATAGTACACTGGTACAAACCATTTGGGACTTAAAATTCAAAATTGAAAAGGATGCAAAGTTCAAGTATAAGTCTGTATAGTCTGAGCAATATAAAAGGAAATATGATAGATAAGCTAGCTACTACTAAGGTAACACAAAGAAAGTAGACCTAGAGGTTGCTAGACCATAGATGATATGTTGGTAGATTCAACACAATAGATGACTAGACCTTTTTGGTGATCTCAAGATTAAACTAAAATGGTTGACTAGCTATGGGTAACGCCTTATCCCGGGTTAACACAGTCAACAAGATTCCAATCAGGGGTGACGAGCAAAATAAACGCCACAAAAGTGTGCGTAAGACCAAAGCATGAGCAGAAGCACATGAAAAATGCAAATACAATCAAACTGATAACCTATGGTGTCGGTGAGATCTGTGAAAAAAAAATGCTCATATAAGGAGATAGGTTATGTGCCTCTCTGCTATGCGGTGGCACTGACCTGAGGATAAGCATAACCTATATATTCTAGAACTCATTGTTGTTTGCCGCCTCTCTGTTGTGCGATATCACTGACCTGAGGATTGGCTTCTCTTTGAAGTTCTAAGAATAGTCTCTTCTTGAACACTACCCTAAGACCGCTCAAAAATCTCCTGAGGAATGTTGATTACCATATAAGTGTGGGATCCACAAATGCTTGTTGAAATAAACAAACCTTAAATCGATCACCCAACTGAGGTGAAAGTCTGTGTATGGATTTAAGAGGATATGTATACTGACAATCATTGTGGCTACAATTCTTGAAAGTTCAAAATCAGTGTGGGGACCTAATAATACTAGTATGATTTCCTAAATTTGCTTAATGGCTTTAGACGGAAAACACGAATAGAGCATCAAAGGTTTTAGCTAACTCGTCTCAAATGATTTGAATATCCTATATGATTTCAGCTTGAATTGGTCCATGTATGGTTTAAAAGATTAAGGCTGCCCTCTCACAAAAATTATTCCTAGAGTTACATCTTAGGAGTTAACTCTCACAAAACCCAAAAACATATCTTAGGGTAATTTTCAGTGTTAATTCTTTTTATGTAAGTACAACATTAGTCTATTTCAGTTTTATGCAGTATCGGACTATGTCATGGAAGTTGATAAGGGACCTTATCATCTAAAAGGTCAAGTCTGCAGTGACCACATGTACTTTCAAGTAAAATATGGGTCACATCAGAGGTGACAAAATGTCTTAAAAGGATCACGTCTGAGGTGATCAAAAGTTTTAAGTTAAAATGATCATGTCTGAGATGATCAAGTGTTCATAATGTTAAATCAACAGTTTAAAAGGGTCTAAAAGTCAAATGGTCATAAAGTCAAAAAATTTCAAGAGTATGACCCATTCACATGACTGGACCATGAGTATGGACCAATCATGCGAATGGACCATACTCATACATTAAATAGCCGAATGGACATGAGTATGTGCTATTCATCCAAATGGCTTATCAGAATGAGTCATTCATCCGAATGGGAGTGTGCGACTGAGTCAGCCGACCGACTGAGCTTCAGTCGGCCGACTGAAGGTGATCGACTGAGTCAATCGCCCGATTGAGTTTCTTTCGCCCGAATGAACTGAGAATATGAGTCCAGTCGGCCGATTGAACTTAGATTCAGTATATAAAGGGCCATAGTCGATCGCATTTTTCTCACCACTCCCAATCGCCCTTAAATCGCACATCATACCGTTACATTGCCCAAATTTCTTTAGACCTTAATTACACTTCCTTCTTGATATTTTGATGTGTGTTTGAATTTATACAGGTATAATTTGATGAAATCTCACCGAAATCAGAAGAAATGGTGCCCTAATTAGTGATTTGCGATTGAAACAAGAACCGAACCACTCAATGGACTAATAACCTACTGAAACCGTGTAAAATGTTAAAAAGAATGTTATTAGGTTATTAGTTAAGTGGTTGCAAGTCTAAAGAACCTTTACACAACGTTTAAATTTCATGAATTGGTCAAGATTCGAATCTAAGTCGACCAAATAGTAGGTCATGCGACTGGTCGGATGGATGAACTCCAATCGCACGATTGAGCCGACCAAATAGCTCAATCGGCCGAATGTGTCATGCGAATGAGCTCAGTCGGCCCATTGAACCAATCGCAGGCTCAGCCAACCGATTGAACTAAGTTGCAAGTTCATTCACTCGAATGTGTCCAGTCGCATGATAGAATAGCCGATTGAACATAGTCGCATGATTCATTCGCATGAATGAATGAGAATGAATCCTATCAAGGTACTTAGAACTGGTATGTGTTATGTGAGTATCTAATTTTTATGTATCTTGTGTTACAGATCGATGACGGAGAGATGGTCTATCAATCCCAAGCACAACATCTGTGCTCATTTAGACCACATAACTCGGAATGGTGCCGAGTTTTCCGAGATCATCGATTTTCTCAAGCGATCGAGGATACACAAAGCCATCTCTACCCCATGCACTCCCTATAGGTCTATACACCAGACCTTCTGGGAGAATGCATCTGTGGATAGATCACGCGAGCCATACAACATTAGGAGCTCCATCTTTGGTATGGACATAGAGATTATAGCTGAAGACATTCAGCGTGTACTTGGGTTGGGAGATGATGCTGGATACCCCACCAAGCTACACCCGCTAACAGTAAGAGGTTGTTTTCTAAGGATTAAGTACACTGGGGACATCAACTCAGGTGTGCTCAATAAGAGCAACCTCTATCCCCAGTACAAGTACTTGGCACATGTCATACTGAAGTGCATTGCTTCCAGGAGCAAGTACGCTAGGGACATCAACTCACACGCATCGGATGTCTCAGCTCCAGGAGCAACACGCCAAAAGGATTGAGGAGCTAGAGGCTGCAAACAAATATCCGCAGTTAAAGATCAAAGGGTCTAAAGAAGAGCCCTTAAAGATAGGAGAAGGTGATGGAGATGATGATGTGATGATGATAGTGATGATGATGATGATGGTGATGATCATTATGGTCATACTGATGTTAGTGATGATGATGATGACTCTTCAGCTGCAGGTGCCACATCGGCGAGCGAAAGGAGGACCAAACGTACTCAAGATCCGAGTGCCTCCTCATCCAACCCGGAAGCAAAAGAGCCGATGATCCAGGACAAGAGTAATGCTTATTTGTTTTATTGTTATTTAAAATCTCTTGTATTCGGATTATGTATGAAATTAACAAAATACATGTTTAGATGTAATGTAAATAGTTATGTTTTTGATTATTATGGTTATGTCTTGATTGTTAACTAATGATTGATATATTGAATATTTAATCAAACATATCCAAATTATCAAAGGATGAACACAATATTGCTCCCCTTCAACAGATCAAGACTCAACTAACCATGATTCTTGATCTGGAAGGGATTGTCAGAAGATCAGTGAGTTACACCCCTGAAGAAGGGGAAATAATTCATGATCTTACTGATGAGCAACTCGCAGAAATGTTCAAGCTAAATCCTGATGAGATTGTAAAAGACGCTCCAACTGTTGAAGGAGACAGTGATGACGACCTGAAAGACATCGATGAGATAGAGATCGAGGATGTCACGGCAGCTCACTATCCAGAGTATGCTGACAAAGAGGGAAATGTGGTCCCCAATCTGGGTGATTCCCTAGTCAGTGATACATTTGATATACTGGATCAGATGGAGGAAGAGACTGAGAAGGTTAAAGAACAAGCTCAAGCCTCAAACGCCGATGTTGATATCAGAAAGGCTGAATAAGCTGCATGTTTTGAGGAGATCTGAGCACAACGCTCTGCTCCTAAACCAAATGTCTACACCAGGCTCTACAAAGTAGAGAAACATCAAAAGGTGTCAAGCAAGATTATCGCGTGGGCTTATCTTGATGATCTAATGTATACGCGATAAAGCGAGAGATGGGTATCGAGTACTTTAGATTCCCGCATGTTCTAAAGTCTCTACCTTGTTTTGAGCTCAACCAGCTCGCTAAACTGAAGTTACTATATGCTGACCCGAGGAAGATGTCAGGCTGGTTTGAGGCTGCCCTGAAGAAAGAGTACCACACCAGGTGGGTCAACTTCAAACCTCAACAACCTATGAGGTATATCAGACGTTCTGAAGTTGATCCTATAACTGGAAAGCCTAAGATAATGCTAAAGTGGATTCCCCCAAGAACAATGTCAAGAATCCCTCTCAAAGAAATGCCACGGGACTTCACTCCACACTTTAAATGGTGGTACTATGATTGGAGAACAGGGGAGGTGGTCATAGTTCTGAACAAAGAGGGCAAAATGGATACTAACAGGGTATTTGATCCAATATGGCTTACAAACTTGTCTGCTGATGATGTATACACATTATACAAGTGGCCACTATTCTATGACACGCAAGATATTGTACAAGCCCTCCAATTCCAAAATGTGATAGGACTCTGCTTTGCGTTTGACATACACGCAGGAGTCACAAGAGAGGAGAAGTACAAGAAGTACGTAGAGGTTATGAAGAAGGTAAGAAAATAGATGAATCTAGGTCCAAGGGGGAGTTTGTTCATGCATGTGTCCCTAGTTTCTAATCTTAATGTAATATCTTTGTATTGTGTTACACTTATGTAATTGTAATTGTACGGGTACTTAATGAAATACAATATGTGGTTGTGCTTAATGTCATTTATTGGTATGTAATAATGCTTATTGACTTAACTATGTAGGTTATGGTTGTTTGAGTAATATCTAAATCAATTAATGACTATGAAACATATTCAAACTTAATCATGTGAAGTTTTCATGTGATTGGCCCATGCAAATGGACCATACGCATGAATAACTTCATGCTAATGAATCAATCGTACGAATGAACCCGGAGACTGGATCAGTTGCATGATCGAAACATGAGATTGACTCAGTCACACGACTGAAAACTCAATCGTGGGAATAGATCAACCGCATAACTCAATCGCACTACTGAACCATGCAAATGGTCCAGTCGCACGATTAAGAAACTTTAACCTATAAATACCACTTAATTCGTGGAAAAATGTAATCATTGAATTCACTTCGACTCCAGACGTACCTTAGCCGTCTAGAAGCCTCTAAGTTCGTACTCCAAGTTCATAGAACGTTGTAGATCGATTCCTAATCGATTCTTGACGTTAGATTGAATACGTTATTGTTTCTACATGCGTTCTCACTAATTGGATCGCCAATCAAATAGGATTCCGCACTATTTGGTTTGGTTTAACACGTTAATCAGTTGGTGTTTCATTCGAATACCAGATCCTAATAGACCTCGAGACATGTATGAGACATACGGTGACGTAGATTCAAATTTTTCTGAATGTGATGAGAAAATACATATTGATCAAATCCCTACCCCGTTACATAACATACCTAGATTAAAACCACAATGTTTTAGGTGTGGTAAAGATGATCATGTAGTTAAGCATTGTCCTGAACTACATCATAGACATGTTAATAGGAATTCGTTTGGAATAGATTGACAAAATTAGTTAATAATTTCTTTTGTAAGAAACCTGTCTCTCCTAAATCCAAGTCATAAACAATAAGTATACGATCCCACGTGCCGTCGAGATTAAGATTCAGAAGCTTCATGTTCGGGGAGAATCAAAGAGTCAAAGATAAGTGTAAGGGAGATAGGTAACAATGTTAAGCATTCATAAGGCAATCCTATGCTAAGGTATCAAGTTGCACATAAGAAGGCATAGCATTATGTTGCATGCAAACAATGTATTTTTACTAGAATATAAATATTATTCTATAAGGTTCATGCATAAACTATAGTCTAGGTCACGATTTATAATAACCTAAATTCCTATAGTTATGGGCTCTGATACCAATCTATCACACCCCAACCTTGGCGGCGGAAACGTCGAGATGTGAGAGTTAAGATCGTTCACAGCCACATAACGCTATTTTTAATCTCAGATACAATAACCATAAGTTCTAAATGTATCATTACAAACATAAGTCTCACATAAGAAATCAACAATACATAATAAAAGATATTTCAAGTTTATTGATTTATTTAACTAGGTCCATTCCTAGGTGTGAATAAGCTTCAAAGGTGGCAATCAAACTTGCGTGTTTCCTAAAACATATTAAAAATAAAAGGTCAACATAATGTTGGTGAGATTTCCATAGTTTTCAATACAATAGTATATAAAAGATGGCAATTCATGTTATAAGTTAGTGAACAAAGTAACTAGGGATATAAGACAGATGCACAATCAAACCTTGACAGTTTACAAGTTTCCACGTTTACAAGTTTATACGATTAGCTAAGTGTACTTGAGTTAACAAAGCAGGCTTATAATGCCCATAGATCTATGACGTCGCCAGGCTAGCAATAGTTAATGATTGCATTTATAATCGTCAATACATGGTAACTACTATAGTTCAACAACCACAACAAATATTGAATCCCCCAAGTGTTTACAAGAATCAAATGTCTTACAAGTACAATGGTTATAGTGTAACATGTTTCACCCCAAAGTGTAAACATATGAAAAAGGGGTATAGAAATACTCACTTGGTCAATAAATTATAATTTATGATTAATAAGATTAATGATTAGTGTCGTTCCAACGTAAACCTTCACAAAGTACCTATATATATATATATTATATATATATTATATATATATTATATATATATTTACAAGATTAAAGTTTAATAATAGGTTAGTATTTAACTAAAACTAGGGTTTCAAGTGAGGTTTGGGGATTTTTGTAGTAGTCTAAATAATATAAAAATACCATTTATGAAAACTATTATAAGAAAAAATCTTAAACAATAGCTAATGAAGTTTAAATATAAACTTGAATAAACATTTGAAATAATCATGATTTTAATAATTCAAAGGTAATATTCGAACCAATAAAAATTTATCAATTTCTTTATTAAAATTCATTTTGATAGAAATAATCCAAGAACATCCTTTTGTTAAAATGGTTTATTAACAAAATTATTTATTAAAACTTAGAAAAATTACAGAAAAATATCTTAGTGGTTTTAAGAATTATCACAATATATAAAATGATTTTTATAATTTTTAGAATTCTTTTGTATTTTATTTGAAAGCTGAAAAAGTCCTAAAAAATAATCGAGGTCGCCGGGTTCAAACCCGGGACCTCTAGTACGGGATGTGAGCATAGAACTAGTAAACCAAAGGCCTCAGCCGCGCTAAGGATTGGTTTTAATAAATTTTAAAACATTAACTACATAACACCCCCAAACCATAAGAACCCTAGATTCGATTTGAGCCAAATTGAAGATCAATTCCTTATTGATAATATTGATAACCATGGAGCTTTTGTTCCCCATGCTTAGACAAACATAATCATGTGTTTAACTTACTTGATTACGATCGAATTGAAGTGTTTGTGCTCAGGTTTTGTCTCGGTTCGCTCGCGAAGAACAGGGAGTTTGAAATTGATGTTTGAGTGATAATTTAGAGAAATTGAGGTTATAAAGAGTTGAAGGGATCGGATGAAAGCTTTCCCCTCTGTTAAATGAGTTTAATTTGTACGTTAAGGTACCAGATGAGTACCGCCTTTGATTCGATTGTTTCAGTTATGATTGGACGAATAATTGGTTGTTAAACTCAAATTAAACAACACATTAATTTGGTAATGACTACACGTACGTTTCTCATCGATCAAACGGCTCGATTTAACAAATTTTAAGTGTAATGGCTTGGTGGCTTTTGGTTTCTTGTGGTTTCTTAATGAAACCATCATTTCGATCGAATTAACACCGTTATGTATTCGATTTGTGTCCATGTTCAAAGTATTTCTTTTAATTTGGTCGAACCGACCCTTTCTTGGGCGTTTTGCCCTCGCGAAGCTCGGACGGAAATAGCCGGAGCTGGGGTTGGTTTTATGGGCAGAGAGAAAGGGTGGGGGTTGGTTGTTTTAATAAGTTACACAATTGGTCCCTGTGGTTAGCCTTTAACATTTTATGCTCAAACTAAATGTTTAAAATTCCTAAATTAACAAATAGCCCCCCTTGACTTTTTCAATCCAAGTTTTATATATTTTTAAGTTTAATAATTTTTACAAATTATAATTATTAATAAAAATATTATGATTATTATTTTTTTCTTAGTTATTATTATTTTTGTTATAATTATATTTTTACTATTATTAATATTATCTTCATTATTATTGTTATTGTTATTATTAATATTAATATTATTATTATCATTATTATTTTTATTATTATTATTAACATCATTATTAGTATTATTATTATTATAATTATTATTTTTGTTATTATTATTACAATATAGTTGAATTTAATAGCTAGGTTATTAACTTTTACACTAGAATTTAAAGACAAACTAAGAATTAAACATAAGTAACCCATAAGTTCAATATTTGACAACAATAGTCCTTACAAGAATAACGATGCTAACTTTTAATTAAATGAAAAATGCAAGATGTTACAGTCTCCCCAAGTTAAAAGAATTTCTTCCCGAAATTAAGAATGAACTAAACAAACAAGTGCGGGTATTTTGCCTTCATGTGGTCCACACGCTCCCAAGTGAACTCAGCTCCACACTTATTCTCCCAATAAACCTTGACAATTGGAGTTGTTGTGGTTCTAGTCTTCTTTATAATGCGATCCATAATTTCAACTGGTTTCTTAACAAAGTGCAATTACTCGTAGATCTGGATGTCTTCTAGTGAAACATGCAGACTCTCGTCAGCCAAACACTTTCTCAGATTTGAGACATGAAACACAGGATGTACTCCACTAAGGTCGAAAGGTAGTTCCAGTCTATAAGCCATTTTCCCAATCCTTTTCAAGATTTTGAAAGGTCCTACAAACCTTGGAGCCAGTTTGCATTTCTTTCCAAAGCGATCAACACCTTTCCACAATAAAACCTTAAGAAGAACCATGTCACCAACTTGGAACTCCAACGGCTTACGACGCTTATTGGCATAATTCTTTTGTCGACTTCTTGCCACTTCAAGGTTCTTGTAGATTATGGAGACTTTATCGGTTGTTTCTTGTATGAGTTCAAGACTAGTGATGAAGTTTTCTCCAACGTAGGTCCAGCAGATCGGTGATCGGCATTTGCGACCATAAAGTGCTTCGAATGTTGCCATCTTGATACTCGAGTGATAACTATTGTTATACGAAAATTCCACGAGCGGTAAATGCGTATCCCAGTCAGCACAAAAATCAAGGACACAAAGACGTAGCAAGTCCTAGAGGGTTTGAATTGTTCGTTTGGTTTGACCATCAGTTTGAGGAAGGTAAGCCGTACTTAAATCCAATTGAGTACCAAAGAGTTATTGCGTAGACGACCAAAAGTGCGAAGTGAAACGAGCGTCTTGGTAAGATATGATGTGCAATGGCACCCCATGATGACTCACAATTTTGTTAATGTAGGTGCGAGCCAATCTTGAAACTTTGTATGTGTATGGTATTGGTATGAAATGTGCCATTTTGGTCAAACGGTTAGCAATCACCCATATACTATCATGACCACGAGGAGTACAAGGAAACTTGGATATGAAATCCATGGATATATGTTCCCATTTCCACGTAGGGATTTTAGGTTGTTCAAGTAAACCACTTGGTCGTTGGTGCTCGGCTTTGACTCTTGCACATGTGAGACACTTGGAAACATAAGACGTGATATCTTTCTTCATTCCAAGCCACCAATATTGACCACGCAGGTCCATGTACATCTTATCGGAGCCAAGGTGAATGGAATATCGAGTTTGATGAGCTTCGTTCAAAATAAAGCGATGAAGATTATCACAATTTGGGATCCAAAGTCGATTCAAAAATTACCACATGTCGTTCGGTCTGTCTCTAGTTGAGACCGAACGTTAAACATCAAATCTTCATCTTTCCCTTTGTCGGTTAGCGCTGCTTGTTAAGCCTCGCGAATGCATAACTCGAGATCACTATTAATCCTTATGTTTTGAAGCATGATAGTACCCTCGTTAGCATCCACATGAATCTCGGTATCAAATTCCCCTAACATATCAAACCATTGCCTTCGATCTCAGATTTCTTGAAGTGAGAGAGTCTTGTTATGAACCTTGCGACTCAGCACGTCGGCTACAACGTTCGCCTTTCTAGGGTGATTGCAAATGTGACAGTCGTAATCACTAATCAACTAAATCTAACGTCTTTGTCTGATGTTGAGATCCTTGTGATTGAACATGTGTGGAGACTCTTATGATCAGTGTAGACTATGCATTGCTTCCCATAAAGATAATGTCGCCAGATCTTCAAAGCAAAAACGACAACACCAAGTTCAAGATCGTGGGATGTATAGTTCACTTCATGAACCTTCAATTGTCTTGACGCGTATGCTATGACTTTTCCATGTTGCATAAGAACACAACCAAGACCATGATTAGAAGCATCATAGTACACGGTGAAATCGTCGTTCCCATCGGGGAGTGTTAGTATAGGAGCGTTACACAGCTTGCGTTTCAGTGTCTCGAAAGCCACTTCTTGCTCGGGTCCCCATTCAAAAAGTCGGTTCTTTTGGGTTAGCATCGTTAATGGTTTAGCAATCTTCGAAAAGTTTTCTATGAACCTAAATATCCTACTAAGCCTAGAAAAGAACGAACCTCGGTTGGGGTTGTGGGAACACGCCAATTTTTCACGGCTTCTTTTATAGCAGGATCAATGTGAATTTCTTGGCTATTCACCACATGCCCTAAGAATTGAACTTCTTCCAGCCATAATTCACACTTGGAGAACTTGGCGTATAGTTTCTTTTTCTTTAAATGTTCTAGAACTTGTCGCAAGTGCATCTCATGATCAATTTTCATCTTGGAATAAATAAGAATGTCATTAATGAACACAATCACAAACTTATCCAAATACAGTTTACATACTCGATTCATGATATCCATGAACACGGCAGGTGCATTGGACAAGCCAAAAGGCATAATAATGAACTCGTAATATCCATATCGAGTAAGAAAAGCGGTCTTTGGAATGTCGTCATCGTGAACACGTAATTGATGATACCTAGAACGTAGATCGATCTTTGAAAATTGGGTTGCTCGTTGGAGTTGATCAAAGAGGTCATCGATTCAAGGAAGAGGATATCGGTTTTTGATGGAAGCTTGTTGAGTTCCTAGTGGTCGATGCACATACGGAATGAACCAGCTTTCTTCTTCACGAATAGAACAGGTGCACCCCATGGTGAAGAACTAGGACGAATGAATCCCTTATCGGTCAACTCTTGCAGTTGACTAGCTAGTTCTAACATTTTAGACGGTGCAAGGCGATAAGGTGATTTAGCCACAGGGTTCGCACAAGGGATCAAGTCAATCTTGAATTCAACTTCTGGCACGGGAACCCCTTAAGATCCTTAGGAAACACTTCGGGAAAATCTCGCATGACAGGAATATCTTTTAGTTCCTTACCCTTGGCTTTTGTATTAACTACATACACCATGAAAGCTACGTTGTTCTTACTTAAGCACTTTCGGGCCTTGATGCAGGACATAAGTTGGAGTCCATGGGATGATATTTGCCCAAAGACTTTCAAAGTATCACCCGACGGTAAAGCATTTCGAATGCACTTTTTGAAGCATAAAATTTCCGCGCATTGCTTGGCTAACCAAGCCATGCCAATAATAACATCAAAGCTTCCTAGTTGCATAGGAATAAGGTTGATGAAGAACTCGTGTTCGGGAAGGCTCAAGGTAAAATCGCGTAATACGACATCAATGACGATCGATTTTCCCTCAGCGACTTCGATCGTGAAGGATCTTTCCAGATTAACATGTGGCTTAGAAAGTATAGGCTCGAACTCCAAGGACACGAAACTCCTATCACACCCGAATCAAACAATACAGAAGCATAATGACTATTTACAAGATACATACCTGTTTGGTAATAATCTATTATTGGTATGATGATCACAGGTAGGAATTTTTACAAGACGAAGAACGATTAAAAGAAACTCAACGACGTACCATTTACCATGTTGTTGTTGGCTTGTGCTTGATTAGCGTTGATATTGAAAGCCCTTCCACGAGCCGGTGGCACGGTTCCCGCATTGTGAGGACATTATGGACGAATATGCCCAGGTTCGCTATAGTTATAGCAGATTCGATTGGTAAGCATCATGGTATTGTTTGGTGCGTGAAGGCAAGTGGCCACCAAATGCCCATACTTCCCACACAACAAGCAGACTCAGAATGGAATGTTGCTCACATGGTGGTACTTGCACGTATTACACATCTGGTATGGCCCAGCATAAGCTCTAGCCACAGGGGCTTGATTTGCAACCACCACTGTCTTTGATGAGCATTTGCTGCTGTCATAACGTAGTTGCATGTCGGAGTGAACTTACGCTTCTTGTTTTGAGAGGATCACTCGGCCTTTACCTCGGTGATTAGATAAAGTTTATTCATGTTATGTTTCCTAGATAGATATGTATTAGTTAGACTATATATACCCATGTTGGGGTAAGTTGTATTCAAGTTTTTGAGAAGTTTTCTTGGATATAATAAAGTTAGGAGTTAGCCAATTCTTTGCTTGTGTGTGATCTTGAGGACTTGAATTGGTATCAAAGCCAATCAAGATTCACACCTTCGATCAAAGGCAAGAAACCTTTGTTTGCGATAAGCTCACGATCGCATAAAGGTTAGTGCAAGGTAGATCGAATCATGGAGGAAGTACTGGAGCCGCAAACTCCTCCGACAAAGCAAAGCCAAGATCTCAAAACCACGAAAACCAACTCGCAACATGACTCAACCTAAAAACCAGATTATTCACTCAAAAGAAAGAGGGTCGCTGCAACTACAATGCCAAATGATGACACCAACCAACTACACCACTTGGGCAATACGAATCCGAGCCATATTTAATGTCCACGGTGTATGGGAAGTAATCAAACCCACTGGTGCCACTGCGGTCGATCCAAAGAAGAATAACATGGCGATAGCTTTTCCTTTTCAGTCAATTCCCGAGGACCAGCTATTTCAAGTATCATAATACCAAACCATGAAAGAAGTTTGGGAAGCCCTCAAAACCTGTGATCTTGGAGCTGAACGAGTAAAGGAGGCACGACTTCGTACATTAAAATCTGAATTTGAAGCCCTTCTTATGAAAGATGAGAGTCCACCAATAACTTTGTTTGCAAGTTATCCAGAATGGCCTCTCAGTCAGCCTCTCTTGGTTCACCTATGGAAGACACTGTCATAGTCAACAAGTTTCTAAGTTCTTTGCCAAGAAAGTTCATTCACATCGTGGCTTCAATCGAACAAATGGTTGATGTCAAGAAGATGAAGTTTGAAGAAGCGGTTGGTAGAATAAAAGCCTATGAAGATCGAGTAAAGGAGCCGAAGGGGCAATCGAATCAAGATATGCTATTATTTAACAAGACCGAACCCTGGAAAAGTAGTGAAAAAGGGCATGCAAGCAAATATCAAGGCACTTATAGACAAAAAAAACCTAACAAGACTAATGATCAAGAGAAAGGAAAGAATAAAGACCATTCGAGTATCCAATGTTGGTGATCTGACAAGTTTGGTCACTTTGTCTCAACATGTCTGGAACGAAAAAACAACCGAGGCACATGTTACTAATGCACAAGAGAAGGAACGCTGCTTATGACCGATGAAACCATATTCTTAACGAAGAAAAAGTAGATCCAAGACTATTCAATACCAACAAGAAAGGGGAGTGGTAGCTTGACACTGGAGCTACAAACCATATGATGGGAGAAAGATCTTATTTTACATCACTAGATGAGAATGTAAAAGGTAGCATACGCTTTGGTGATGAATCTGAAGTCGCGATCAAGGGCAAAGGAGCTATCACAATAATGTGCAAAATTGGTGAGAAACGGATAATAGCTAATGTTTATCTTGTTCCTAACCTACATTGTAGCATCTTGAGTTTAGGTCATGCTACCAACAACGGATGCAAAATAATCCTTGAAGGTGACTTCCTTTGGATGTATGATGATGAAGGTCGAGTTCTAATGAAGGTGACAAAGACCAACCGCTTATACAAAATACAATTAAGGGCTGGAAACACACTTTGTCTCTATGCTAACTTAAAAGATCTCTTTAAGCTTTGGCATGAGAGATTGGATCACATCAATAAGGACTCCTTGAAAACCATGGCCTCTCAAAACCTAGCTATCGGGTTGCCAAGTTTGGAGCTGACTCAAGACACCTGTGAAGCATGCATCATGGGGAAGCAAACCCGAGAAAGCTTTCCAACTCAAGCAAACTTCAGAGCCTCCAAAGCATTGGAACTAATTCATGGAGATCTTTGCGGTCCTATTTCTCCCCCAACAAAAGGAGGAAATCGGTACGTATTTGTACTAATCGATGATATAGTAGATTCATGTGGACTTTCTGTTAGGATCGTGTACTCGACGCACGTAGAATCAATTAAAGATTGAATTTAAACGTTAAGAATGATTAGCAATTTATCTACTGCGATCTTTGAAGTTAGAACAGGTTATGAGAGGTATCTGGACGGCTAGGGTATGTCTGGGTATCAAAATATTCAAAGTGTCTCATTTTCCATGATTTAAGTGGTATTTATAGGTTAGGGTTTCTCATTCGGGCGACTAAACCATTAGCATGACTCAGTCGTGCGATTGAGTCATGCGGTGATCCATTCGCATGACTGAGTGTTCAGTCGTGCGACTTAGTCAATCTCATGTTACAATCATGCGACTGATTCAGTCTTCTAGTTCATTCCTACAACTAATTCATTAGCATGAAGTGGTTCATGCGTATGGTCCATTAGCATGGGCCAATCGCATGAGAACTTCACATGATTAAGTTTGAATATGTTTCATAATCATTAATTGATTTAGATATTATTCAAACAACCATAACCTATATAGTCAGTTCAATAAGCGTTATTACATACCAACCAATGAAATATTCAACATTATTATCACAACCACATATTGTATTTCATTAAGTACCCGTACAATTACATATTTGTAAGATAATAAAAACATAGTACATTAAGTTCAGAAACTAGGGACACATGTATCTACAAACTCCCCCTTGGACCTAGTTTCATCTAATGTCTTAAATCCTTCATAAGTTCCTCAAACTTCTTGTACTTCTTTTCTCTAGTGACTCCGACATGTATCTCAAAAGCAAAACAGAGTCTTATAGAATAATTGCCACTTGTATAGTGTATAAACATCATCTGCAGACAAGTTTGAAAGCCACATTGGGTCAAACACCCTGACGGTTTCCATTACACCATTCTTGTTCATAACTATGACTGCCTCTCCTGTCCTCCAATCATAGTACAACCATTTGAAGTGTGGAGTGAAGTCCTGTGGCATTTCACGTAGGGGGATCTTTGACATTGTGCATGGAGGACTCCATTTCAACACTATTTTCGGTTTTCCAGTAATGGCATCAACCTCAGACCGTCTGATATACCTCGTTGCCTGTTGAGGTTTGAAGTTGACCCATCTGGTGTGGTACTCTTTTTTTAGAGCAGTTTCAAACCAGCCTGACATTTTGCGTGGGTCAGCGTATAGCAATTTTAACTTTGCTAACTGGTTTTGCTCAAATCCAGGAAGAGTCTTCAGGTCATGTGGGAACCTGAAGTACTCAATCCCTTTCTCACGTTTAACTACATAAACATTGAGATCTTCAAAATACGCCAATGCTATGATTTTTCCCGACACCTTAGGATGTTTCTTCACTTTGTACAGCTTGGTGTAGACAGTTGACGTTGAAGCACTGCGTTGGGCTCTTATTTCTTCAAAGCATGCAGCCCCCTCAGCCTTTCTGATATTCACTTCAGCTTCCGAGGCTTGGGCCTTATCTTCTTTCTTATCAGACTCTTCTTCCATTTTATCCAGAGTCTCAAAAGTTTCACTGACAAGGTTGTCGCCCAGATTGGGAACGACATTACCCTCAAATTTAGTGTGCTCCGGATAGTGTTGGTCCGTGAAATCTTCAATCTCGATCTCATCAACGTGTTGAGCTCGTCATCACTTTCCACATGGATTGTTGGAGCATTTTTCACGATCTCATCTGGATTGAGTCGGAATATTTCAGCAAGTTGCTCATCTGTGAGATCATGAATTATCTCTCCTTCTTCAGGAGTGTAATTCACTGATCTCCTGACTATACCCTGCAGATCAAGAATCATCATGAGCTGAGTCTTGATCTATTGGAGGGGAGCAATATTATATTCATCTCTTTGATTGTTTGGATGTGCTTGATTTAAAACATGTAACACATCAACCATTGTCAACAATCAAAGCAGTAAACATCAACAATAAATATAAACATTAATTACATTAAGTTGATACAAGATTCAAATACACATGATTTAAATAACATAAACAACTAAGCATTACTCTTGTCTTGTATCATGTGCTCCTCTACTGACGGGGCTGATGTGGAGGTACCTTGGTCTTGAGCTCTCTTGGTACTCCTTTCACTTGTAGATGTGGCACCCACAGTAAAAGGATCATCATCTCCATCCTCATCATCATTAACATCATCACCAGCATCAATATCCTCCCTTTGATCATCACCATCATCATCATCATCATCACTGTCATCATCATCACCATCATCTCCATCTCCTTCTCTAATCTTTAAGGGCTCATCCTTTGATCCTTTGAGACTTAGCATGATGGTCTTGTTGGTCGCCTCCAACTCCTCTATCCGTTTTGCTAATTGGACATGTTGCTCCTGGAGTTGGGACATCTTCGAGCTCTGAGCAGCTGTCTGCCATGCCTGCTACTCTATCAGCTATGCCAACTGAGATATTTGCATAGATTGTGCAGCAGTAAGTTCTACTAGCTGACGAATCTGGGCAGTCTTCTCGTCATCGGTGGCCAACAGCTTCAGCACCATACGGTTAAGTGCCGAGAGCTGTTCCTCTACCCCACTAGGAGGTAGGGAGGATCCAGATGGGAAGGATGGGTAAGGTGATGGTCTTGCATGGTGGCTAGTGGTGGTGGTGGTGGCAATGGTAAAGACTGGGGGTGGTATAGATAAAGGTGGTGGTGGAGTGGTGAAGATTGGGGGTGGTATAGATGAAGGTGGTGGTGGTGTGGTTGTGGTAGTGGTGTGTGAGGTGGTAGATAAGGTGGTGGATGGAATGGTGGTAGTGGTGGTAGGTGGTGGAGTGGTGGAAGTGGTGGTAGGTGGAGTGGTGGTAGTAGTGGTGGTGGTGATGAATCTCATCCTCCTCCTCTTCTTCTTCAAACCATGGGGCTGAGCCATCCTTTTCTTCCTCGAGCCCCTCGAGATGGATGCTCCCCCTGGAACGTTGCTGGGTTGATCGGGAGCATAAGTAGGTCAGTATCAGCCTCCCCAGACTCGCCAGGGCGTCCTCCAACCTCCCGAATACCTCGGTCAGTGGCAAACACCCTAATCCCTACAGTCCGAGTCAACGGCTCCACGTCTGTCTCCTCCTCCTCATCAAGACGAAAGTCCTGATGGAACCCTGCAGCCTCTGTTCCACCTTGGGTGGATGCTAGAGATTCTATATCAGCAGTGGGGCCCCTCAGTTGAGTGGGCCCCGCATCTCCATCATCACCGCTGTTGTCATGGTCGAAGTCATCTTCAAGGAGCTCCAGCTGCTCGACATCCGAATCACTGTCTACGTGGCACCATTTACACCTCCCTGGCGCCACGTAATCCACCTTGGCCAGATGGCCAATGTGTCTCTTTACCAGGGGTTTGACCTGCTTTCCCCGGTAAACCATCATACGACCCAGTGTCGTATCATCCATGATCTCCAACGACACAGCGTCGTGGCTCTCCTTGGGCAGTGTCGGCAGCTTCTCATCAAAGATCATCTGTAAAAACCTAGGGTACATGCAAAAACCCTCTTTGCCTTTCGCCTCCAAATTCTCAATCAAGTAAGAGAATATCATGCTAGAAAAGCTGAAAGGGTGGTTTAGTACCAGTGCCACATAGGCCTTTTGAATCTGGTCTGAAAGATCATCTGAAAGGATCGAGATCTAGTTTGATCAATTAGATTAGGATTTGCAGTGGAATAGCACACGAATTAGACGAAATTCTAGCAAGAATAATATGAATATTCAATCAAACAGTAACAATTATAGAGAGAGAGTTTTCTGCAAAAAGAATGTTTTCATTCATGCACAAACTTCCCGTAGGGGAAATTAGGTCAACATTCCTTTTATAAGGAATGTGACATCAGTTGACATCACTTGATAGTGACATCTAACTTATTTATACAAACAACTGAAAGTAAACTAAACTACTGAAGATGTCCACTACAACTAAGGACACCTTCACTAAAAGCTAAGTGTAAACTAACATTACAACTACTGAAGTTATAACATCGGAAGTATAAGAACTTCAGATCTTTTACATAACATAAAACTATTGATTACAAACTACTGAAATGTAAACCATCACAACTACTGAAGAGAACTACTTCAGCTGTTGTGACAACTTCTGAGAACTTGATCTTCAGACTTTGTCTTCAGCAGTTGTCTTTAGACTTTGTCTTCGGCAGTTGTCTTCAGACTTTGTCTTCAGACTTTGTCTTCAGACTTTGTCTTCAGACTTTGTCTTCAGCAGTTGTCTTCAGACTTTGTCTTCAGACTTTGTCTTCAGCTGTTGTAGATCACTTCAGTTGTTTTGATGTCTGTGGGACTTAAAGGTTTTTCTGATCTGGCTCATTGGTTCTTTTGGTCCAACAAACCCCCCCTGAACCAATGCAGCCAAAACCTTTAAAATTATTGAGGTCCCACTTATTGGTAGAAACAAAATCTGGATCAGCTCAAAATTGTTCAATATAAGCTCAAGCCAGGGAAGAGATTTCAGAAGGTTTGATTGGCAAAGGATGAATGGGAACTCTGTCCTGGGGAATTGGACACAGAGCTATTACCCCATCCATGAAACCTACTTCCCAATGATAAGTTTGTAAGACTCTTTGACATAGGCCTCAAGGAAAACAACTTGTTCTTCCATTGTGAGTTCTTCAGCTCCACTTTCAAAGAAGAACTCAGGCACATAGTACTCAGATAAGTACTTAATATGCTTTCCATTTTTCAGCTCCACAGTTGTTATCTCTCTGTATGCAAACTCATTAGCATGAGTGCCTTCAAGCAATAACTGGAGCTCATTTCTTCTTATTTCTTCAAGCTTCTTGTAGATTAACCCCTTTTTTACCATTTTGTTTTCTAGTAAGGTTTGTGGAGTCATCTTAGACTTGTAAGCTCTCTTGAAGTCATCAAGGATTTCCCAGGGTGACACTACAATGGCCAGCATTATCACAGCATTTACAATCTTCTTTACTTGGCCATTGTATCTGCTTGGAATCTTCTTTTTGTGAAGTCTGTCACTTACTCTGGGGTCAGGCCAAATTCTCACTCTCTCTTTCTGATATTGGAATGTAAATCTGAGAGCATACAACCTCTGAGCATGTTTCTTCATAGCTTGTATGGATGAAGACTTAGGAAACTCTTTATCAATCATCCTTAATAGCTGCTTATCATGTTGGTTGCGCTGTTCTTCTTCTTCAAGTTTGACTTTTACCATTTGCCTTTGGAAGTCAGGTGTGATTATTATTGGTTGACTCCTAGGCTCACGCATTTTTATTTTGAGAATAGCAAAGAGTGGCAGACTATCATCCTCATCATCATCATCTTCTTCTTCTTCCATCCTCAACACCCTTCTCTTCCTCTTAGGTGCATCATTGGTAATGGGTTCAGTAGGTTTCTTAGGTAAAGGAGTTGGTTTTGAGGGTTGTGAAGGTGGTTGTTTTGGTTTGGGTGATAGTGCAGGCTACTCTAGCATCTTGGATGTGAGTGAAGCTTTGGATAGTTTTGCCATATCAGTCCTTTTCCCAGCACCAGCTTCATCAAGAGCTTCTATGATCAATCCTTTGTTAAATACTTTAGAAGAACAAATTCTGTTGATTATCTCCAAAATATTGTCTCTGGACCATGACTTTACTTCAATGATTGACCTTCCCAGATATTTTGATATAAATCGTGCCATAGTTTCTAGCCTTTCTCTTTCTTTCTCATTCCAACTTGCCCATCTTTGTTCAATTTCTTGAATCTCTAACCTTCTAATCTCAGAGTCAGTTTGGCAGTGTCAAATCCTTGTCTGAAGAGTTGATCAATAATCTTATCCATAGATCTGCTATGTTGCTCATCAGCTTCTTTGATCAATTCTTCTAACTTTTTATCAGTCTTTTCAGATCCTTCAGTCTTTTTAGAGCTTTTCTTCCTCTTATAGGTGATCATTTCCTTTTCTTTCCTCTATTTTTATGCTTCCTCTTCAGCTCTTTTTCTTTTGTCTACTTTCACTGACTTAGACTCCCCCTTTTTGGGTGCATTGGGTTCAGGGGTGTGAATGTCAGAAAGTCTCTTAGAAACAGTAGCATCAACTAAAGATTGAAGATTTGAGGAAAGCCTCTCATCAATGGCTTGATGTACAGTGTTTGTGATTATGGAAGTGATGAGAGGTAAGGATGTTTGAAAGGTAGCAACCATTTGCTCAGAGGGGTTCTGTCCCTGAGAAATGGCACCTGAAGTAGAGGCTGGTGGCAAATTTGTTGAGAGTGGCTCAGTGTTTCGGATAATTTCAGGAGAAACTGCCATCTGTGCGTGAATGTGGGCAGATGGACTTGATTCTTGTGACATTTTGGCAAGCAGTTCCTGTAGTCTGCATACCTCAGTCTCAAGAATAGTATTGTGGGCTAGAACATCAAAGAAAAAGCCCAGGTCATCATCAGTCTATGCTGAATCAGTTGACCTCCTGATGAAATCAGGATGAACATGTGCTGAGTGTAGATCAGTATTCACATGTGCCCCTATTTCTCGGAACTGGGGACTTCTTGCCTCAGGATAATGTCCTTCATTGGCAGTTGCCTCTGGTGAGGACTTAGAGATGATACCATCTTCATCCTGATCATGTGCTGAACAAGGAGAAGAGGCAGCCTCACCAGATGTTCTAATATCTTCCTCTACACAAGGAGATTGAACTATGTAATCCCTATGTTGTGGGTTATCAGCTACATTATAATCCTCTCCCTTAACTGTTGAGGTTTCCCAATGTGGTAATAGGTTTCTGGGGAGGGGTAGAGGAATGTAGTTGAGTCAGCACTTGTGCAATAACCACAGTTGGGCTTGTAAGAGTGGCTTCAGTGGGAGATAGGTGTGAAAAGGATTGCACCTGGGGTGAATGGTGCTCTTCAATGGCAATCCTCTCAAGTGAGATAGATTCCAGTAATGTGGTTTCCCCATTTTTGGTTGCATCAGGATCCTGTTGAGAGGATTCCTGAGCGGTTTTAGCTGGTAGAGTCCTGGAAACTACAGGGGGATTACTACCCATAGTTTCAACCTGCCTTTGTGTTGCAGGGGCATGATCAGGGGACTCAACTCCTTGAGTAGCCTTTTTGGTTTTTTTGGAATGAAGTTTGGAGGGGACTTTGGATCTGGAAGATGAGGCTGTGGGTACCTTCTGCTTGGGTTTTAGCAGTTTGGCAGCCTCTTTGAGGTGTGGGTCAGAGTTGTGCTTGGAGTATACCTCTGGCAACACTACCACAGCAGGGACTCCAAGGCCAACAGGGCCATCAGATTGTAACTGATTTATGATTATGGCCATAAGAAACCTTGGATATAATAGCCATCTATTAGCTACAGGTTTCATTGCCAGATCTTTTAACTCTAAAAATATAATTTTAGAAAAATTTAAGCTTTGGCGTTCAAGAATAGAATACAATACCTGCTGCCACCTGGATGACATTTGATCCCATGAAGAGGTTTTGGGGGCAAGGCAAACATTGATCATGTGGAAGATTAGGCATTCAGCATCATGAAAGTGCTTCTTCAGAATGGTTGTAGCACTTAGGTTTCCCTCATATCCATGGTTAATGAATGAGAGATCAATGGTGCCCTTCGGGTATTTGGTGACAAAGGTAGCATCATTCAGATCTAGCGTTTGGCAATTGATAGTAGGCGTGACTACCACCTTCTTCTGGTTTACAAATGACTGGAGAGTGATCGCGACATCATTCTCACCAGTATGGATGGTAACATTTGTCCAGAATTGACGAAGAAGGTCCACATGCAACACAAAGTAGATGATAATTTGACCAGCTTCATCTTTTGAATGTAAGAAGAAGGTCCATACAAATCTGGAATAATCATCCACAATTACCAGACAGTATTTTTTCTTTGCCATGCTCATCCCTCTTACTGGACCAAAAAGATCCATATGCAGTAATTGCAAGCAGGCAATGGAATTTGGTTCTTCTATTGGAGGGAATGATACTTTATGTTGCTTTCCTTTTAAACAAGCAGAGCAGTTATCATCACATTTGAGCTCCTTTAATGGCAGACCTCTCACTAAGCCATGAAGGATCAGCTAGTTCGTGTTTCTAAGGTGCACATGACTAAGCCTTCTGTGCCAAAGCTCAGATTCCTGAGGAGAGGCCTTGGAGAACATACATGGATGGCCTTTTAGATCAATTTTCTTTGATAAGTCTAAGGCATATACTCTTCCAATCCTATTGGCTTTCAGGAGAGTATGTTCAACCAATATCTTGTCAATCATAATCAAAACATTGAAAGATAGAATTCGACAGTTCTGACCGGTGAAAAGTGCAACATGCCCTTTATCACACATTTGACTGACACTCAGCAAATTGTACTTGAGATTCTCCACATGGTTGACATCATCAAACCTTATTTCACCATTTGAAACAAAGCCTTTGTCGATGATGTAACCCTTAGCATCATTACCAAAAGATACAAATCCCTTCTTTCCTTGAGAGTAGTCATGAAGAAGAGATCTGCTCCCAGTCATATGCATAGATCCTCCACTGTCCACATACTAGATGCTTCTATAGCATGTTGAAGAACCCTACATATATCACAACAACTAGTTAGCTTTTGAGACCCAAACCATTTTGGTTTTGGGTCTGTTCTCATCAACAGATTTTATACTAACTGATTTGTCATGATTAACAGCCTTTGAAGATGGAGATGGTGCTGAAAAGGATTCCTTTGATTTTGGCTTATTTTTCCTTTTTAGTGGTTTAATCACAGGTACATCTATTTGGTTAACTCTCCCCAACAGATGTTAAACCATCATAACAAGTTATGTCTGATTGGTTGTTAAAGCCTTTAGTTCAGCAGACACATCAGTACTTGTTTTTAAATGGTTCCTGTGATACACCATGTCCTCCTTTTTGAAAGACACAGACTTGGTCTGTTGTTTTGATACTCTTTGAGGAGTAGTGTCAGCTGTTTTATGATAAACCTCTTTCTTCTGTTTAGATTTTTGTGAAGACATTGGTTTATCAGGTTGAGATGCTTGTGGCACAAACTTGGTTTCAAATTCATCTTTCATTTTATTATTTTTCTTTTTAATGATTTTATCCTTGTTAAATTTGGAACCCTTTCTGTACCAACATTCATCAGTGAGATGATTGAATAGACCATATATTTCACATGGCTTTTTCTTCATCTTCTGTTGATCAGCTGCTGAAGAAGATGAAACTACTGAAGGTGTGTTCTTTAGTACTTTCTTCCTCTCAGTACTTATGTGAAGTACTGAAGGATTTGTAACAATTGAAGACTTGCTCTTCAGCAGTTTTCTATCAGTACATTTGGATTTCCTGATAGACTCTTCAGCAGTTGTCAAACCATGTTTGGTTCCATTTGGTTTGAAATGTTCTCCAGGTGTTGTTACTTGCTCTTCAGTACTTTGAGTACCTTGTGAGACAACACCTGAAGTGCTCCGCTTTTCTTTGATCATGTGTTCATCAACAGTAAGACCATAAGCAGATTGATTAGCTGAGGTACTATTACTGACTTCATCCTCTGATTGTACATTATCACTTGAGGATGAGATACATGATGATGTGGTTTGGGAATTGATTTGACCTTCAGATTTTACTTCTGTCTTGGGAGTAAAATCTGTAGGAGGTTCAGTGTGATTATATCCAATCCCAAACTTCACATTTGAAGCAGTTTTCTTACTGAGAAGCATTTCAAACCCCTTGCAAGATGTTACCCAACGTTCACACTCCACTTGGGTAGCTGCAAGTGTTTCTTTGAGACTCTTGTGATTTTCTAAAATGACTTCTACCTTAGCCTTTTCATCATTGATTTGGCATCTTAATATTTAAATCTCGTCATCTTTTTCTTTTAAAACAGACTCAAACTCAGCTTTTATTTTAGAAATCACTTTCTCTAGGTCAAGATTTTGATTAATTAAAGCTACATTTGCTTCTCTAATTGAGGCAAAAGCAGCTATGCATGACTCAGAACACAACTTGGCCTTAGCCTCAGAAGATACTTGTGGTACCTGTGATGATGAAGCATTTGAGCTTGAACCACTAGTAGACTCTAGGGCCATAAGAGCAAGATTTCCAAAAGGATTTTCACCACCATGTTGACCAATACCAGAAAACATTTGTTCAGAATAACCAGAAAGATCATCTGGTAAACTACTCCAGTCAACAACACCAGGAGTGAAAAAGCTTTGATGTGATTGAGATTGAGATTGAGATTGTTGACTTGATTGAGATGGTGGAGGCTCAGGTAGGGCATGTGATTGTTGAGCTATGGGTACAAGAACCTGATTGGACTGTGGCATGTAAAAATAGGGATAAGGATATGGCATTTGACCTTGAGGAACAAAATATGCAGGAGATGATTGATTTTGTGAATGATGACCAGAACTAGTAGAATGTTGCCCTTTGTTTTGTGAATTATTGCTTGGAAAGGTCACAAATGGTGCAGAAGAGTTAGATCCAGATGATCTACACTCTCTTGCAAAATGTCCAAGTCTATGGCACTTGTGACACCTCAACTTGCTCTTGTCAAAACAAACTTTGGTTTTTCCAAAGAGACCAGGAAATTTTCTAGCTGTCCTTTTGTAAAATTTTTGAGATCTGATATTAACTAATGCCATTTGGCTCATAATATCCATCTCTTCCAAATCATCATCAGCAATTCCTTTCAAATCATCCATCAAAAAGCACAGATTGTCACTATTACATCCTGAATTACAATCAATACCAGCAAAAGCATGATCTCACTGTTTGAAGAGAAATCAATATGCTCATCATAGGAACTTTCTGATGTACCATATTCTGACTCATGACCAACCAGATCAGAATTCCCTGGTACAAAATCATCAGTGAGCTTCCCAGATGAAGTTAGTTTTCTTTTCCGTTCTATCTCTCTTTCAAATGTTAGCAGTTTCCCATAAAGTTGGGTGAGAGATAGATTATCTAGATTTGCACTGGAGCGTAGGACAATGGTATATGTGTCCCATCTCTCAGGCAGGGATCTGAGAAATCTATTGTTCATCTATTGTTTGTATATTCATGTTAACCATTTTCAACTCAGATATCAAACAGGAGAATCGCTCAAACTTTTGAGTCAGTGACTCACCCTTTTTATGAGAGAATGTCTCATATTGCTGGGCAAGGATTTCTCTATTGTTTTCTAAGACCTCATCAGTTCCTCCAAATTGTTCTTTCAGAGCAACCCAGAGCTCATGAGCAGATTCATGATACACAAGTCCAGAAAAGATTTCATTAGGCAGTGCCATGGCCAGAATTCCATGGGCTTTAGCATCAATTTCAAACAGTTTCAGATCTTCATCTGAATATTGCTCTTTCTTCTTCGGAATCATTTCATTGGTTTCCGGATTACTCACCATAGACTTATATGGTCCATGAACCACAGATTTCCAACAACCTGAACTATTAACAGACAGGTGATGGAGCATTCGTCGTTGCCATATGTTGTACTCACTCCTAACAAGCATCGGAGGCTTTGTTGACGAGCCAATATTGTGAGGATCATTGATTGATGCAGCCATTTTCACCAATTCAAACAGGTTCAATAAGAGTTTAATAGATCTAACTCAAAAACTCAACAACACAGTTTGAAACAAGAAGAATCTCAAGTTGATTCACAGGAAGCAACAGAAAAACAAACTCTATAACCAATTCTTGCAAATTTGCTAATTCGATCAAACTAAGATATCCAAAGAACAGTTTCAATGATCAATTGTTAAATCGATCAATGATTAACCTGCTCTGATACCATTTGAAAGGATTGAAATCTAGTTTGATCAATTAGATTAGGATTTGCAGCGGAATAGCACACGAATTAGACGAAATTCTAGCAAGAATAATATGAGTATTCAATCAAACAGTAACAGTTATAGAGAGAGAGTTTTCTGCAAAAGGAATGTTTCATTCATGCACAAACTTCCCGTAGGGGAAATTAGGTCAACATTCCTTTTATAAGGAATGTGACATCAACTAACGTCACTTGATAGTGACATCTAACTGATTTATACAAACAATTGAAAGTAAACTAAACTACTGAAGATGTCCACAACAACTGAGGACACCTTCACTAAAAGCTAAGTATAAACTAACATTACAACTACTGAAGTTATAACATCTAAAATATAAGAACTTCAGATGTTTTACATAACATAAAACTACTAATTACAAACTTATGAAATGTAAACCATCACAACTACTGAAGAGAACTACTTCAGCTGTTGTGACAACTTCTGAGAACTTGATCTTCAGACTTTGTCTTCAGTAGTTGTCTTCATACTTTGTCTTCAGACTTTGTCTTCAGCAGTTGTCTTCAGACTTTGTCTTCAGACTTTGTCTTCAGACTTTGTCTTCAGCAGTTGTCTTCAGATTTTGTCTTTAGACTTTGTCTTCAGCTATTGTAGATCACTTCAGTTGTTTTGATGTCTGTGGGACTTAAAGGTTTTTCTGATCTGGCTCATTGGTTCTTTTGGTCGAACATCATCAAACCCACCCCTTCGCGACGCCAAGCACTTGAGGATGACATGTGCCAAGTACTTGTACTGGGGACATAGGTTACTCTTGTTCAGCGCACCTGCATTAATATCCCCAACGTACTTCATCTTCAAGAAGCACCCTCTCACCGTTAGTGGGTGACGTCTGGTGGGGTGGTCTGCATCATCACCCAACCCAAGTACTCTCCTAATATCCTCCACAGTGACCTCAATATCCATCCTAAAAATAAACCTCCTGATGTTGTACGGCTCATGAGAGCGGTCAACCGATGCTCCCTCCCAAAAGGCCTGTTGAATAGACCTATAGGGAGTGCATGTGTAAATATCGCCTTGTAGATCCTGGATCTCTTGAGGAAAGTGATGATCCCCACAAAATCGGCACCATTCCGATTTGTAGAATCTAAATGAGCACATATGTTGTGCATGGGATTGATGGACCATCTATCCGCCATCAATCTGTAACACAAGACACATAGACATTAGCTAGCCACACGACAAAAATCAGTTCTAATTAACTTGGTTGAATTCATTCCGGTTCATTCATGCGATTGAACCATGCGACTGTATTCAATCGGTTGATATGGCATGTGACTGGGTTTAGTCGGGTGACTGAGCAGGCGACTGAGTTCAATCGGTTGACAGAGCCTGTGATTGGTTCAGTCGGCCGACTGAGCTCATTCGTACGATCCACTCGGCCGATTGAGCCATTCGACCAGCTCAATCGTGCCATTGGAGTTCATCTTGGTGTCGATTCGCATGACCCACTGTTCGGTCGACTGAGATTCGAATTTTAACCAATTCTTGAAATTAGACGTCGCGTAATGGTTCTTTAGACTCGCATTCATTATACTAATAACATAATAACCTTTATTTCAACATTTTACTTGGTTTAGTTAGGTTATTAGTCCAGTTAAGGTCTCAGGTCTTGTTAGGGCCAATTACTTGATTTTGAAGTCTAATCGAAGGAATTTTTGGCATGTTCACACTGCATTTTACCTGTATAAACACCAAACAACGTCAAAATATGAGAATAACCAAGCGATTTGGGTCAGAGGGAATTTTTGTTGAGTAACGGTAGGCTGTGCGATTTTAGGGCGATTGGGGGTGATGAGTTGAATGCGATCGACTGTGGCCCTATTTATACTGAATCTGATTTCAATCGGCCGACTGGCCCATTTGCTCAGTTCATTTGGTGAATGGACCTCAGTCGTGCGATTAGCTCAGTCGATCACATTTAGTCGGGCGACTGAATTTCAGTCGGGCGAGTGACTCATTTGCACAGTTCCATTCGGTCTACTGGCTCATTCTGATAAGCCATTTGGGTAAATGGTTCATACTCATGTGCCATTCGGCTGTTTAGTGCATGATTATGGTCCATTCGTACGGTTGGTCCATACTCATGGTCCAGTCGTGCGATTGGATCATACTCATGATTTTGACTTTATGACCATTTCTCACTTAAACCCTTTTTAACTTTTGATTAAACTTTATGAGAATTTGATCATCTCAGACATGAATTGTAGCCACAATTGATTTGGACTTTCAAGAATTGTAGCCACGATGATGTCGGTATACTAGTCCTCTTAAATCCATACACAGACTTTTGACACAGATTGGTGATAGTTTAAGGTTTGATTATTTCAACAAGCATTTGTGGATCCCACACTTATATGGTAATCAACATTCCTCAGGAGATTTTTGAGCGGTCTTAGGGTAGTTTTCAAGAAGAAAACTATTCTTAGAACTTTTAGAGAGAAGCCAATCCTCAGTTTAGTGCCACTGTATAGCAGAGAGGCGACAAACAACAATGAAGTCTAGAATATATAGGTTATGCTTATCCTCAGGTCAGTGCCACCGCACAGCAGAGAGGCACATAACCTATCTTCTTGTTTGAGCAATTTTAATCTTTTTTCATAGTTCTCACCAACAACATAAGTTATTAGTTTGATTGCTTTTGCTCATATTTTGGTCTTATGCTCACATTTGTGGTGCTTATTCTGCTCTTCACCCCTTATTGGAATTTTGTTGATTGTGTTAACCACGGATTAGATGTCAACCCACAACTTGTTGAACAACTTAGTTTGTTCTTGAGATCACCAACAAGGTCTAATCATCTATTGTGTTGAATCTACCAACATATCATCTGTGGTCTCACAATCACTAGGTCTACTTTCTTTGTGTTACCTTAGTAGTAGCTAGTTTTACTATCATTTTTCCTTTTATATTGCTCAAACTACACGACTTATACTTAGAACTTCGCATCTATTTTATTTAAACTTCTAAAGTCCTAAGTGGTTTACACATGTGTACTATCATTTTCCAAGGTCATTGAAATGGTATCACAGATACGACCTAGTTTCTATCAGCTAGCATCTCCTCCTCCCTGGTTTTTTTGTTAATGTTACTGATTGACCTATTCTCCCCCTAAAATTCTAAAACCGTAACCGATTTACGCTTTTTAGGATTTTAATAGGTGATAAAAATAACATTAATTTAATTTGACTACTTAAAATAAAATAGATAAATAAATAAAGAACGAAAATTAAAAGAAAATTTGACTATACTTATCGAACCACACATGGTCATCATCAGGAATTACATCACTATTCTTTTTAATGTCGTTGACCTCTAACAGATATAAAAAACGTGGTTTCTCAAAAGCCTTTGTATAGAGGTTAGCGTGTTGAAAATCAATATTTATTTTAATCATATGGATTAGGTTCTTTTCAAAGCAATCACGTATAAAGTGATATTTTATGCCGATGTGTTTGGTCTTAGGATGTTGGACCGGATTTTTTGTTACTGCAATTGTTGCAGAGTAATCAACAAAAATAGGAGTAGAAGAGAAATTCAAACCGTAGTCCCGCATTTGCTATTGAATCCATAGGATTTGTGAACAACAACTTGCAGCAACAACGTATTCGGCTTCACAGGTTGACAAGGCAACCGAGGTCTGCTTCTTACACTGCCAAGTCACCAATCTCCTCCTAAAGAATTGACATCCTGCTGATGCAGACTTGTAGTTCATCTTGCAGCCACCGTAATCCGAGTCACTATACACGGCTAGCTCGAAGTCATCATCATGAGGATACCACAGCCCAAGTGTTGGAGTACCCTTCAAATAACGAAAGATCCTTTTGACCCCTATCAGATGGTTGACTTTCGGCTTTGCCTGATATCTTGAACATAAACATGTTGCATACATAATATCAGGTCTTGAGGCAGTGAGGTACATGAAAGATTCAATCATTCCTCGATACATGGTGGCATCGACTAGATTACCATTCCGTCGGGTGTGCTACATGTTGGACCAAAAGAACCAATGAGCCAAGATCAGAAAACCTCTAAGTCCCACATGATATCACAACAACTGCTGAAAGCTTCATCAGCAGTTTGACAAGTACTGAAGACTTCAACAGCTGAAGATCAAGTGCTGAAGACTTCAACAGCTGAAGACTAAAGTGCTGAAGTACAACAGCTGAAGAACACAAGTACTAAAGCTGAACAGCTGAAGAAACAAGTGCTGAAGCTGAACAGCTGAAGAACACAAGTGCTGAAGCTGAAGTTCAAAGTACTGAAGTACAACAGCTGAAGAGTTTACAAGTGCTGAAGATCAACAACTGATGTACATGAAGACAAAGACTGAAGACATCAGCTGATGATATCTACTGAAGTCATCAGCTGATGAAACGTCTGAAGTTCCAGTCTGAAGATCAAGTACTGAAGTTTCAGTAGTTTGTCACAACAGCTGAAGAGTACTTCTTCAGTAGTGTGATATCAGTAGTTTTATGTTTCTACTTTCAGTAGTTTTGTAAAACGACTGAAGAGCTTGTTCTTCAGTCATTGTAGTTTCAGTATTTTATGTTTTTCAGTAGTTACAACAACTGATAACACTTAGCATTTTTGTAAGGAGATGTCAGCTGTTTGACATCTTCAGTAGTTGTTTCAGTTGTAATAAATCTGTTAGATGTCACTATCAAGTGACATCAGCAGACGTCACATCTCTTATATAAGAGGTGTCGACCTAATTGTAAGTGTGTGACATTTCATTACCACGAAAGCGAATATTGAATGAAATATATTTGCAGAATTCTCTCTCTATAACCGTCTTTGTTCCTCATTGAATATCGTTCGTTCTTGTGAATTGGCTAATTCATTGTTCGAATTCCGCTGCTATACTCTCTAATCAATCAAACGTAGATCACTGATCTTAACAAGTGGTATCAGAGCAGGTTAATCATTGATCGATCTAACAATTGATCATTAAATCTGCTAATTGATATCTGTGTTTGATTGAATTAGCGTATTCGCAAGAACTGGTTATAGATTATTGAATTTCTGTCGCTTTCGTTCATTTATTTTGAGATCTTCTGGTTCAATTGGTTGTTGTGTTTTGTTCTAAATCTGTTTTAGCTTAATCGAATTTGATTGAATCTGAGATGACTACTCCTTCTAATATCCTCACAATACCGTTTCCTCAACCAAGCCTCCGATGCTGGTTAGGACCGAGTATAACATATGGCAACGAAGAATGCTTCATCACCTGTCTGTTAACAGTTCAGGTTGTTGGACATCTGTGGTACATGGACCACATAAGCCTATGGTGAACAATCCGAAACCAATCAAATGGTCCGAAGAAGAAGGAACAATACTCTGATGAAGATCGGAACTATTTGAGATTGATGCTAAAGCCCATGGAATTCTGGCCATGGCACTGCCTAATGAAATCTATTCAGGGCTTATGCATCATGAAACTGCTCATGATCTCTGGAATGCCCTGAAGGAACATTCGGTGGCACAGATGAGGTCTTAGCAAACAATAGAGAAATCCTTGCCCAACATATGAGACATTCTCTCATAGAAAGGGTGAGACACTGACTCAACAGTTTGAGCGCTTTTCCTGCTTGATCTCTGAGCTGAAAATGGTGAAACAGGAATACACCAATAGCCAGATGAACAACAGATTCCTCAGATCACTGCCTGAGAGATGGGCACATACACTATTGTCCTACGCTCCAGTGCAAATCTGGATGGCCTATCTCTCACCCAACTTCATGGAAACTGCTTACATTCGAAAGAGAGATAGAGCAGAAGAGGAAACTGTCCTCATCAGGAAAGCTCACTGATGACTTTGTACCAGGGAATACTGCCTTGGTTGGTCATGAGTCAGAATATGCTGCATCTGAAAGCAATTATGATGAGCATATTGATTTCTCTTCAAATAGTTCTGATCATGCATTTGTTGGTATTGAGATTCATTCTGGCAGTAATAGTGAAATCTATGCTTCATTATGGATGATCTGAAAGGAATAGCTGATGATGATCTAGAAGAGATGGATATTCTGAGCCAAATGGCATTGATTAATATCAGACCTCAGAAGTTCTATAAGAGAACTGGCAGGAAATTTCCTGGACTCTCTGGCAAAACCAAAGTTGGTTTTGACAAGAGTAAGTTGAGGTGTCACAAATGCCAAAGGCTGGGACACTTTGCAAGGGAGTGTAGATCAACTGGATCTAACTCTTCTGCACCCTTTGTGACTTTTCCTAGTACTAGTCCACAAAACAGAGGGCACATCCTGCTGGTTCTGGTCATCATTCACATCCTAGATCTCCTGCATACTTTGTTTCCCCAGGGTCAAATGTCATATCCTTATCCCTGCTATTATATGCCTCAACCAAATCCTGTTCAAGCTCCAATTGCACAACAACCACAAGCATTGCCTGAACCACAACCTCCCAATCTCATCAACAACTCAACCTCAACAACACAGCTTCTTCACCCGGAGTTGTTGACTGGAGCATTTACCAGATGACTTGTCTGTCATGACAACTGTTCTCAGGTGCTGGTCACATGGTGGTGAAAGTCCCTTTGGAAATCTAGCTCTTATGGCTTTGGAATCTGTTGATACTTCATCCACTATGCCTCTACACAAAGGTATCACAGGTATCCTCTAAGGCAAAAGCCAAATTATGTTCTGAAACTTGCATAGCAGCATTTGCATCTATTAGAGAAGCAAATGTAGCTTAATCAACAAGAACATTGAGCTAGAACAAATAATTTCCAAAGCAAAGCTGAATTTGAGTCTGTGCTTAATGATAAAAATGATGAGATTTACAAACTTAAATGCCAAATAACTGATGATAAGGCTAGGGAAGAGATACTTTTAGAGATAGTAAAGATCTCAAAGAACCCTTGCAGTTACCCAGGTAGAGTGTGATAGATGGGTACAATCATGCAAAGGTTTTGAAATGCTTCTTAGTAAGCAATCTGCTTCCAATGTGAAGTTTGGCATTGGTTACAATCACACTGCTCCACCTACAGATTTTACTCCCAGAGCAGAGGTAGAATCTGATGGTGAGAGTAATAACCAATCCATCTCATCATGTGATCTACTTTCTGAAACAGCACAATCAAAGTAGAAGTCAGTATCAAGCCCTCTCAGAACCTATCAACTGATGTTGATGGTTCCACTGCTGCACTCACATGATCAATGAGTTGATCAACTCAGGGTTAATTCTGAAAGTCCTGAAAGGACTAGAGCCGGATTTAACACCTGAAGTTCAATCTCCAACTACTGTCAGTACTGAAAAGAAGAAAACTGTTAGTAAACAAGAGTTGTTTGAAGACTACTAAAGAGGAAGTCAAGAAAGCAAACAATGCTTCCAAAGCACTGAAGAGCAAGTCTTCAGTTGCTTCACCCTCTTAGTTGATGATTAATGATCACCTAAGAAGAAGAAACCATGTGAAGTATGTGGTTTGTTCATCATCTTACTGATGATTGCTGGTACAAAAGAGGTTCCAAACTCAAACATAAAGAAGAAATTAAAGAGAAAATGGTAAAATGAAACTGAGTTTGAGACCACATTTGTATCAGCAACATCAAATCCTGTAACCCTTAAGTCCTCGAAGAAATCCAAAAAGGAAGGGGTTTAACAGGTGACAGCTGAGAGTGCTCAGAAGAAAAGGTGCAACATAGGAACTTATCAAACCTCACACTGGCAATGTGTCTGATGAGCTGAAAGCTTTATCACAAAATCATACACAGCTGGTTATGATGGTTCAACATCTATTGGGTAGAGTTAACCAATTAGATGCTCCTATGTTGAAACCACAGAAAAGGAGTCCAAGCCAAAGGATTCTCTTCTTCACCATCTTCATCCTCTCAGGCTGTTGTTTCCAATAAACCTGTTAGTTTACCATCTGTTGATGAGACCAAGCCCAAAACCAAAAAGGTTTGGGTCTCCAAAACTAACTGATTGTTTATTATTGCAGGGTTCTCCAACATGCCAAAGTAGCATCTGGTATGTAGACAGTGGGGGATCTATGCACATGACTGGGAACAGCCTCTTCTTCATGACTACTCTCAGGAAAGAAGGGGTTTGTCTCTTTTGGCAATGATGCTAGGGGTTACATCATTGGAAATGGTTTTGTCTCCACTGGAGAAATCAAGTTTGATTGTTAATCATGTGGAAAATCTCAAGTAAAATCTCTTGAGTGTCAGTCAAATGTGTGATAAAGGCCATGTTGCTCTTTTCACCAGTCAGAACTGTAGGATTCTGTCATCCAAGTTCTGCATTTGATTGATAAGGTGTTGGATGATCACACTCTCCTGAGAGCCAACAGGACAGGAAGAGTGTATGCCTTAGATCTTTCAAGAAAATAGATCTCAAAGGCATCCTTGCCTATTTTCCAAAGCCTCTTCTCAAGAATCTAAACTGTGGCACAGAAGGTTGGGTCATGTTAATTTCAAAAACATGAATCAGCTTATCCACAATATTTTAGTCAGAGGCTTACCAATAAAGGAGTTCCACTGTGATGAAACCTGCACTGCTTGTTTAAAAGGAAAACAACACAAAGTCTCATTCCCTCCTATTGAAGAGCCTAAGTCCACTGCTGCTTGCAATTACTGCATATGGATCTATTTGGTCCTGTGAGAGTAATGAGCATGGCCAAGAAGAAATACTGTCTGGTAATTGTGATGATTACTCCAGATTTTATAGACTTTCTTTCTACATTCAAAAGATGAGGTTGCTCAGAAGATTATTCACTTTGTGTTGTATATTGAAAAGCAGTATTCCCTTCCAGTCAAGTGTATTAGGAGTGATAATTGAACTGAATTCAGAAACCATACCTTGATGACTTCTATCTTTCAAAGGGAATCAAAAGGTAGTTTAGCATCCCAAAGACTCCAGAACAAAATGGAGTAGTGGAGAGAAAGAACAAGGACCCTAATTGAAGCTGCAAGGTCCATGCTGGCTGACTCCTGGTTTGCCACTGACCTTTTGGGCTGAAGCTGTTAACACAGCTTGCTATGTGCAGAATAGAGTTTTAGTAAATCAGAGGTGATGAAGACTCCATATGAAGTTCTCCATCTTGGCTCCTCTAATTTCATTTTTCAAAGCATTTGGGTGTCCCTATTTTATCTCAACACAAAGATCAACTCCATAAATTTGATCCTAAGGTGGATGCAGGTATTTTGTTGTTATTCATCTACTTGCAAGGCATATAGATCTTCAACTGCAGAACAAAGATAGTTGAGAGACTTTGCATGTGAAGTTTAATGAATCTCCTTTGGACAGATTCCACAAAACCCTGTGGAGTTTGTTTGATTTGGACATACTGCAATATGTTCCTTATCAACCTCCAGTTGTTGCAGATCCTGGGATAAATCATCTTCTGCAGCATGTCTTCACTTGGTGGTATTGATGATGATGATGATAATCAATACTCACCTATTCAAGTTTATTGACCAACTGCCTGTGTCTGCTAAATTTGATGTTCCTGTAGCTTCAGCAGTTCCATCCACAACAAATGCTGATGAGATCTCTGTTTCCTCTACATCTTTTGAGTTACCATCTAATTCTTGTTTCAAGAGTCTACATCAACATCTGCGGCTGCTGAAGGTGTCTACAAACACTTGCACAGATCTCATTGTTTATCAAGAACGAAGGATCACCCAATGTTCTCAGATTATTGGTGATATCAATGCTGGTGGTTACAAGAAGTCAATTGTCTAACTCTGCTTCTATGCTCTCTTCATCAGTCAGCTAGAGCCAAAGAACTACCATGTTGCTTTGAGAGACAATGGATGGGTTGAAGCTATGCAGCTTGAGCTACTTCAGTTCAAGAAACAGCAAGTGTGGGAACTGGTTCCTCTTCCCCCAGGTAAGTGTGCAATAGGCACTAAATTAAGAAGAAGGTATTGACATGATGAAACCTTTGCCCTGTAGCCAGACTAGAGGCAATCAGATTGTTTTTAGCCTATGCTGCATTCCACAATCTTAAAGTTTTTCAAATGGATGTCAAAAGTGCATTTTTATATGGTAAAATAAGGAGAAGTCTATGTGTGTCAACCACCAGGCTTTGAGGATAATAACATCCTGAATGGGTGTATAAACTTGATAAGCTCTTTATGGTTAAAACACTCCTAGAGCCTGGTATGAGACCCTCTCTACTTTTCTTCTAAAGATAATTTCACTAGAGGCTCCATTGATAAAACTTTATTTATTAAGAAGGTGGATCAGCATAAGCTACTTGTTCAGATTTATGTTGATGATATCATTTTTGCATCCTCTGATCCCCAGTTGTGTGATGATTTTACAACATTAATGAAAAAGGTTTGAAATGAGTGCGATGGGAGAATTACAGTTCTTTCTAGCTTGCAAATTAAACAAAAGGCTGATGGAACTTTTATTTATCAGTCAAAATATACAAAAGATCTTTTGAATAAGTTTGATTTACAAAACTGTAAGCCATTCTACTCCCATGTGCAACACCACACAACTGGATGCTGATCAGAAAGGTAAAGCTTTGATGAAACACTTTACAGATGTATGATGGGTCCTTGATGTATTTACAGCTTCTAGACCAGATATTATGTTGCTACATGTGTTTGTGCTAGATTTCAGGCTGCTCCTAAAGATCCTCATTTGATTGCAGTCAAGAGAATCTTTAGATATTTCCAAGGTACACAATCTCTGGGTTTATGGTATTCCACTGGACACTCTTGCAAATTAGTTGCTTTTTCATAGTGACTATGCAGGGTGCAAGTTAACTAGAAAGTCAACTTCTGGTGGGTGTCAATTCCTAGGCAACTGTTTGATTTCTTGGCAGAGTAAGAAACAAACATCTTGCTACATCAACTGCTGAGGCCGAGTACTTGCTGCTGCAAGTTGCCCTCTCAGGTACTCTGGCTTCAGACCAGCTTCTGGATTATGGCATTACAGAGACTAAGACTCCATTTTAATGGATAATGCTTCAGCTCTGTGTATTGTCAAAATCCAGTCCAGCACTCTAGACCAAACATATAGAGATCAGACATCATTTTATTCGGGATTGCTTTGAAAAAGGTCTGATTGATCCTAAGTTTGTGCCAGTGCTGATGAGCTTGCAGATATTTTTACTAAGCCTTTGGATAGTTCTACTTTCCAAACCCTGTGTTAAGGCTTGGTATGCTGCAGCTAGAATAAAGTGACAACTACAGATGATTTCAGTAATAATTACTGGTGATCATTGGTACCCTGTCACATATAAGTACTGATGAGTCCTTTCCCCTTCAGTAGTTTTTATAACTACTGCGGCCAAATGCCTCACAAGTACTGAAGTACTTTATCTGTTCAAACTACTGATGTAGTTACAACTACTGATGTAGTTACAACTCTGAAATCAGTACAAACAGATAAGTACTACGTCCTATGAAACACCTGAAACGCAGATGCAACGTCTGATGAGTAGTGTTGAGGACAGTATGAAACAGCTGAAAGGCTATGCATTGACGAAAACTACTGAAGAGAACTTTCTCTCAGTTGTTTCTACAATTGTTTTTCATTCTAAACAACTGAAGCAAAACCATGTCTTCAGTAGTTCTATAACTACTGATGACTAATACCAAGTCTTCAGCTGTTTACAACAACTGATGACAAAACCACTATCTTCAGTAGTTTCACAACTACTGATGACAAACACCAAGTCCTCAGTTGTTTCATCATCTGAAGTCAAAACCATGGCTTTCAGTAGTTTTCTAACTACTGATGCCTAAAACCACGACTTCAGCTGTTTCAACGTCTGAAAGGGTAATACCATGTCAACAGTCGTTTAAAACTACTGATGACTAACACCACATCCTTCAGTCGTTTTCTAACCCGTACCCTATAAATATCCCTGACCTATCCTTCAAAGCTTCATCTTCTTCAAACCTAACGTTCATCTCTCCAAAACTTCTCTCTCCTAAATGGCGTCCATGCAACTCAACCGCGACACAAGTGTAGCTTACCTCACTAAATCGCCATTCTAGGCTAAGTTCGAATGCTATTGACTTATGGTCCAGTCACAATACAAAACGGCATTTCTTCTCAATCCAACTTCATGCCGAATCCCTCAAACAGTTTTGGATGAACGTCACCCTCACCACTGGGGAGAACAACACAGCGTCTCTCCGGTCGGTCGTCAACACCACGAAGTGGTCATCACTCCCGAAATACTTCGTCAAACTCTACACCTGGATGATGCCACTTCTCCTGCTGGATATCCAAAGGGCACAACTGATTTATCCTTTGCCCACCATGGATATCAGGGCAACCTTAGTGCCTCCACAATATTGAAGAAACATTTCCATGACGCTGAACGCCTAATCTTTCACATGGTAAATGTCTGTTTGGCTCCTAAGACTTCGTCTTGGGATCAAATGTCTACAAAGTGGCAGCAGGTAATGTATTCTATTCTTGAGCAACAGCCTTTAAATTTTTCAAAAATATATTTTCAGAGCTCAAGGATATGGCTCAAAAACTAACTGCTAACCGTTGGATATTATATCTGCGGTTCATAATGGCCATACTTACAAACCAGCTTCAAGCTGAGGGACTTGTTGGCCTGGGATTCCCTGCTATGGCTGTTTTGCCTGAAGTATACTCCCGGCACAACTCTGACCATTCACTCAAAATGGCTGCCAAGCTGCGCAAACCCACGCAGCTGGAACCCACAGCCACCACCTCCAAATCAAAAGTCCCCACCAAACCACCAAAAAGAAACCCAAAACAGCTACTCAGGGAAATGGTCCCCTGAGGATGCCCCTGCAACACAAACGCAAGCCATATCCACTAGTTATAACCCCCTAGTGGATATAAGGACTCTTCCAGCCATAGCCGCTCAGGATTCCTCTCAACAGGAGCCTGCAGGAACCACACAAGGGGTACCCACACATCTGGGATCTTCCTCACTTGAGGAGATTGCCATTGAAGAGCACCTCCCTCCCCAGGTGCACACAGCTTCTATCCCTTCACCCCATGCAACCGCCCCCCAAAGCCCTACATTGCTTGTTGCACAAGTGCTGACTCAATTGCACTCCTCACCCCTCCCCAGATACCAATTCCTACTGGGAACACCTCTACCATTGAGGGGGAGGACCAAAGTGCAACTGAGAACCCACAACATAGGGGTTACAATGTTCCTTCTCCTAGTGTAGCAATGGAGATTGGAACTTCTGGTAAGGCTGCCACTTCTCCTGCGTCAGCATATGATCAGGTTGTAGTTGGTACCATTACTAAGACCTTACCAGAGGCAACTGCTGATGACGGACATAGTCCTGAGGCTGGAAGTCCCCAGTACCAAGACAAAGGGGCACATGCTCCAACTGAGCTACACTCAATGCATGTTCATCCTGATCCTATCAGGAGGTCAGGTGCTTCAGTATCTACTGATGATGACCTGGGCTTCTTTTACGATGATCGCCCAAAACACCATCCTAGAGGAGGAGGTGAGCAGACCCAAAGAGCTGCTTGCCAAAACTTCTAAGGACCAAAGACCATCTGCCTCCACCACCCATAGATGGCACCTTCAGTTGAAGGTTCCCCAAACACTTTACCCTCTCACTCCAATGAGCCTCCCGCTTCTGCTTTTGGCACTATCTCTCCGGGACAGAACCCCCCAGAGCAGATGGTTGCTGTATTCCAACAATCCCTCCCTCTCATCACTTCCATTATCAATGAAATTGTTACTAAAGCCATTGATGAGAGGCTTTCCTCAACTCTACAACCACTGATTGATGCTGCTGTGCAAAAGACACTTTCTGCGGTACAAAAACCCCTACTACCAATGCATCCAAAAGGGGGAGAGTACTGAAGTGAAAGAAAAGAAAAGGAAAAGAACAGAGGATGAGAAGGCAAAAGAACAAATCCAGGAGTTGGAAAAAGAAAAGCAACAACTGATCACCTATAAAAGAAAGAAAAGTGCTGATGATCAACCTACTGCTGAAGAAAAATCCTTGGAAGAGCTGGTAAAAGATGCAGATGACACACACAGCCGATCCATGGATAAAATCATTGATCAACTCTTCAAGCAAGGTTGTGATACAACCACATTAGATGGTGAGATCAGGAAGTTGGAAGTGGAGGAGATTCAAACCCGATGGGCTGGGTATGATGTACTGGAAAAGGAGAGATTGGAGATCATGATCCGTTTCATTTCAAATACTTAGGAAGATCTTTGATGGAGATTCGTGCGTGGACCAGAGATAGTATTCTGGCTATAGCCACCAGAATCTGTCTGTCTGAGCAATTCCATAAGGGGATTATCATTGAAGCCCTTGAGAGGCTGGGGCTGGAAAAAGGTTTGAAATGGCAAGACTTACAAAGGCTAAACTCACAACCAAAATGCTGGAACAACCTTCCTTTCACCCACTCAAAAACAGCCTACCCCTCAAATCTCCAAACCAATCTCAAAGCCCAAATCCAAACTTCCTCAACCCACAAAACCAACTCCCTTACCATCTAAACCAACAACCGATGATGCACCTAAGAAGAAGAAGAGAAGGGTGTTGAGGCTAGAAGAAGAAGAAGAAGAGGATGATGTGGAAGAAGATAGGCTGCCTCTGTCTGCAGTTCTAACATTGGCGAAAGCCAAACCTATGCCCATCACTCCCACCTCACAGATGGATGCTGTGAGAGTAAAGATTGAAGAAGAGGAGCAGCAAAAGCTTCATGATGATGAAATGCTGAAAAGCATTGACAAAACTTATGCTGCTTCGTCATCAATTATCAGTATGAAGAAAGAAGCTCTGAGGTTGTACACTCTCGCAACACATTTCAATATCAGAAGGAAAGGGTGAGAGTATGGCCTGATCCTAGGGTGGCTCACAGGATTGTAAAGAAAGACATTCCTTCGAGATACAAGGGTCAAGTCAAGAGGATCGTAGATGAAGAGATCACAGTGGCCTTGTAGTATCACCCTGGGAGATTGTCGAAGATTTCAAGAAGCCTACGAGACTAAACAACACCCCAGAAGATGCTAGAGAACAGGATTATTAAAAAGGGGTTAGTCTACAGAGGCTTGAGAACTTCAAACAAAATGAGCTCAGTCTGTTACTCGAAGGAATCATCCTGATGAGTTTGCATACAGACAGATTACAACAGTTGAGCTCAAAAATGGCAAACAGGCCAAGTACATCTCAGAGCTGTATGGGCGAGAAGGATTGTTTGATGGTGAAGCCGAGAACCTGACCATGGAAGAACAAATCATGTTTCAGAGTCTACACCAGAGAATCCTACAGGCTCATACACGGGAAGTAGATCTCATGAAAGGGATAACAACTCTGTGTCCAGTTCCCAAAACAGAGTTCCCATTCATATCTTGCCAAACAAAATCTGAGACTTCTTCCCAGGCCGGAACTTATATGGGTCATCTTCTCTACTGATCAAGAAGGAAAAAGACCAACCTTCTGCCAACAATAAGTGGGAAAATAAATAAATTAGAGGTTTTGGCTGCATTGGTTCAGGGGGAGTTTGTTGGACCAAAAGAACCAATGAGCCAAAATCAGAAAACGTCTAACTCCCACATGATATCACAGCAACTGCTGAAGATCAAGTGCTGAAGACTTCAACAGCTGAAGACTAAAGTGCTGAAGTACAACAGCTGAAGAACACAAGTACTGAAGCTAAACAGCTGAAGAACACAAGTGCTGAAGCTGAACAGCTGAAGAACACAAGTGCTGAAGCTAAAGTTCAAAGTACTGAAGTACAACAGCTGAAGAGTTTACAAGTGCTGAAGATCAACAACTGATGTACAAAGTCTGAAGACAAAGACTGAAGACATCAGCTGATGATATCTACTGAAGTCATCAGCTGATGAAATGTCTGAAGTTCCAGTCTGAAGATCAAGTACTGAAGTTTCAGCAGTTTGTCACAACAGCTGAAGAGTACTTCTTCAGTAGTTGTGATATCAGTAGTTTTATGATTCTACTTTCAGTAGTTTTGTAAAACGACTGAAGAGCTTGTTTTTCAGTCGTTGTAGTTTCAGTAGTTTTATGTTTTTCAGTAGTTACAACAACTGATAACACTTAGGATTTTTGTAAGGAGATGTCAGCTGTTTTGACATCTTCAGTAGTTGTGTTTCAGTTGTAATAAATCTGTTAGATGTCACTATCAAGTGACATCAGCAGACGTCACATCTCTTATATAAGAGGTGTCGACCTAATTGTAAGTGTGACATTTCGTTACCACGAAAGTGAATATTGAATGAAATATATTTACAGAATTCTCTCTCTATAACCATCTTTGTTCCTCATTGAATATCGTTTCGTTCTTGTGAATTGGCTAATTCATTGTTCGAATTCCGCTGCTATACTCTCTAATCAATCAAACGTAGATCACTGATCTTAACACTACATCATGGTTTGCAGCAAGTGGAGTCCCAGCTGCGGAAGCATTCTCCATGTCAAACCGACTGAGGATATCTCCTATATATTTCGTCTGATGTAGGAAAATCCCTTTTGGTGTCTAATCAACCTGTAACCCGAGAAAGAATATCATCTCTCACATGGTACTCCTTTCAAACTCAGCCTTCATTACTACTTCAAACTCTTTACATACATCTTCGTTCTTTGAACAGAAGATTATGTCATCGATATAGATTTGGACAAGCAGTAAATCTCCATCCTTTACTTTTATGAATAGTGTACAATCAATGGCACCCCTGCGAAAACCGTGTTTCACAAGGTGAGTCGAAAGTTTCTCATACCAAGCTCTAGGAGCTTGATGAAGCCCATATATGTAACACCTGGTATTTTTATAAAAGTAATAAAAATAAAGAAACATCAATTAACCCAAGATGAGGGGTTAAAAGTGTCAAAAAGGACAAATCTTTCAAAAGTTGGTACATAAGCAACATGGCCGCCCACACCATGCTACTTTTCACCTTTTTGCAAATCGGATTTAGAGAGAGAGACCAGAAACTCTTGGTTTGAAGAAGAAGAAGAAGAACGAATTCAAGGTAAGAATTTGTGGTCCTTAAGTATTTATGATGGATTTTATCTTGGTTACATGCTTATGTGCTTATATGCTTGTTTCTGTGTCCGTGTGTGTCTGTTGGTGTTGTTTTTGGTGTTTGAACTCATTCGCAAGTGGGTTAGAAGGAAGAAACACCTAAGTTGCACCAGGTGAGTTCCAGACCCCGGTTTTTACTTGTTTTAAACTTTCTTTTGGGCTAAAAATGTATTAAAATGATTTTACGAAGTTTATGTAGGTACGCCCGTATGTATTATGCATGTTAGATGTTGATTCTTGAATGCTTATAGGTTTTTCATGTTTAGAATAGCCATGTTAAGCTTAGAACAGATTGGGTTCGATGATTGGGTTTGAAAACATACTAAAAACATGTTACATAGAAGGTTCATGCGCCTAGATAAGGCTCATGCGCCTGAAAATGCCATAGAAGGATTTAAGTATAACCCATGCGCCTGAACAGTGGTCCATGTGCCTAGAAATATTAGTCGGATGACTAAGTGTAGGGCCATGCGCCCCAATAGTGCCCATGCACCAAAGTGGCCCATGCGCCTAAGTGTCTATGCATCCGAATAGTGCCCATGCACCTGAATTGTTCATGCGCATAAGAGTTAAAGCAGTTAAGTGTTGATTGATGCGCCTACATAGTGATGAAATGCCCAAACAGGGCACATGCGCCCAAATAGTGTCTAAGCGCCCAACACTTTGAATTTATTACAAAATTCTTGGGAGTTTGTGCTCTTAGGGTTTTGATCGAGGGTTGACTAGGGCTTATTAATGATGGGTTTCATGCATGATTATGATTGCCTTATGATTGTTCATTATTATTATTTTTGCTATTATTATTATTACTTATAGTGTGTGACTTTATGTGGTATCTTTATTATCGTAACGTAAAGTATATTATAATAATAAAAAGAAAGAGCAATAAAGAAAAGAAGAGGAACATTAATAAAATGTTAACAAGTCTTGCAAGCTTACAGGAGGTACATGACCGTGTTGTCATTAGGTCAACTGTGCTGCAGGTTAGGTACCCTATTATGCACACAGGGCCAGTCTTAGAGATTGGCAGGACCTCTGTAGCGTACCCTAGGTGTTTGGGTTGGCCTTATATACAGTAAACAGAACCCTCTTAAGGGATATAGATGGCCCATCACCGGTTTTCATCGTGCATACAGTTTAGGGTATTGCTCATTGGTCCATACAGAAAGTGAAAGATAAAGATAAAAGATTACAGAACATACAAGGCATACAGTAAAGAGAACGAACAATATCTATTCATATAGTTAACGCGTGCTCGCATATACAGTAAAGAGTTGTATTTCACAGAAAGAGTATTTTCATATACAACATATAGAAAGTATTTTATCACCTTTTTAAACTAGAATTCACTTAGCAACGCTGACTTGTATACATTTTCAGTTGGCAGGTAATTATTGCTGAGGATGGCACAAGGGTAAGCTACTCGGCAGGAAAAGACTGACATCCATTCGTATTTTATGTTGCTGTTGTTTTGTAATGCAGTAAAACAATTTTTTGTAATCAGTTAAACGATGATGTATTTCTCAACAACAGTGGTTTAAATGAAATGAGTGGTTTTTGATAAATTATTTCCACTGCTTAAGTTTGTATAATTAAAATGTCTAATGTTTTAACTGCTGTGCTTGACCAACTGTGAGGTTTCCGGGAACGAGGCCTTACAAGTTGGTATCAGAGCCAAAGTTTAAGAGAATTAGGTTAAATAAACTTTTAAAACCTAAACTTAAACTGAAAATAGGAGAAATGGAGGGATGTCAGCCCGAGTAGCTACGTGCCATCAGGTATGTCTTTTCTTAATGTTACCTGGTATTATGTGCACATGATATTGATTATGTGCTCTTAGTAGATTTAGATACTGATTAAGTCAGGATAGGAGATGCTTGGGGTATGAAGAGTAAAGTAAGTGGCTAATCACAACTGGCCACTGTAATTAGGGACATACTATACTTGACATAAACTGAGCTATTACCTTGAATGATCACTTTAGTGTTTGAATCTTATAGTGTGCTTTTAGAGGATGGTTGGCGGTAGATCTTCGAAAGCCTCTCATGGTGGGGGCTACGCTGCTGCTTCGCGACCCAAGAGAGGGAGACCCAGAGTCGAGAAAGTGGTTCATGAAGAACCAGAGACCCCTTATCCGGAGGTGGCAACGAGAACGCCAATCTGAGGGCCTTAGTAAAGGAGGCTATGGTGGAGGAATTTCATCAAGTCATGTAGACGATTCAACCGTCTGTGGTGACCGAAGTGATCAAAGTAGTAAGGGAAGGGGAAAGAAAGGAAAGAAACAGGTCCTCGGGAGGACGGGAACAACCAGAGCCGGAAACAGTTCTCTCTGATGATGAGGAGGAGGAAGAAGAAGAGCCTGCGCCAGAGGCGGCCCGAGGCTGTAACTACGAGGCGTTATGAGATGCAAGCCCCTACTTTCGATGGAAACAACATTGCTGCAGCTGGTCACCGGTGGGTGAGGGAAATGGAGGCAGTTCTTGACATCAGTGAATGCCGTGAAGACCAAAAGGTGAAATTTGCTACCCACTCTTTTGTGGAATCGGCTTTGTGCTGGTGGGACAACATTGTCCAAGCCGAGGGTAGCAGGGCCATTGGGAGAATGAGATGGTCTGAACTGAAGAAGTTAGTAATTGAGGAATTCTGTCCCCATAGAGAGATTGATAAGGTATAAAGAGAGTTCCTGCAGTTGGATGCGGGAATGATGACACACCAGCAGTACACCACTAAATTTAATGAAATGGCACGGCTGGTGCCCAATCAAGTTACACCACTGTCACGAAGGATTAAGAGATACATCCAGGGGTTGCCGGCAGATATCCGTAGGCATATGATCGCCACCCGGCCGAGCACTTTTAGGTCGGCGGTTGATTTGGCTGGCAAATTATATGATGAGTGCGAGGTGGTGGTAGCTGGAATGAGAAACGGTTTGGACGTGGTGGAGCCACTCCAAACAATAAGGTGGCAAAGGTGGGTGACCGACGTGTGGTCACATCGGTGCAGGGTTGAAGAAGTGTGGCAAATGTGGAAGGGAGCATACTGGTGAGTGTAGGATGGGAATGAATGTATGCTTCAGGTGTGGCCAGCGTAGCCATATCGCTAGAGACTGTAAGAAGCCAAGGGCGGAGAGCTCTGTAGCGGAGAAGAAGAAGCCGGAGGAAGGAGGGCAGAGGGCAGGTGCTAGAGCTTACACCATGACCTGGGAGGAAGCTAGAGCTGATCCCGACTTTGTGTCAAGTATGTTTCTAGTAAACCAAACTTGTGCCTCTGTATTGTTTAATTCCGGTGCTAGTAGGAGTTTTATTTCCACTACTTTCTATACTAAGTTGCCTGTTAGTAGTAGAAAGGTCAGTGCACCATTCAATGTAGAAACTGCTATTGGTAAGTCCACTAGAATTACTGATGTAATAGAGAACTGTGCCATAGAACTAGAAGGTCATAGGTTTGTTGCAAAGTTACACGTGATACCCCTAGGTGGATTTGATGTAGTACTAGGGATGGACTGGTTAGCAACCTATGAAGCAAACATTGTATGTCGCAAGAAGATGATTCAATTAGTTGTGTTCGATGGGAGTTGGGTTATGATTTATGGAGATCGCGTTACTACAATCCCGAAGATGATTTCGATGGCGGCGGAGGGGAAATGCATAAAACGTGGATGTAGTGCATACTTGGCCTACGTAAAAGATGTGGATGCGTCGGTACCACAATTATCCGAGGTACCAGTGGTGTGCGACTTTTAGGACGTATTCCCGGAAGACTTACCTAGCATGCCACCGGATCACGAGATTGGGTTCCAATTCATTTGATACCCGGTGCTCAACCTGTTGCCAAAGCACCATATCGATTAGCTCCTACTGAGATGAAGGAACTCATGAGCCAATTACAGTAGTTGATGAACAAGGGATTCATTCGATCGAGTATCTCTCCCTGGGGTGCTCCGGTATTGTTTGTAAAGAAAAAGGATGGAAGTATGCGAATGTGCATCGACTACCGAGAGCTGAACAAGTTGACGGTGAAAAATCAGTACCCATTACCAAGGATTGACGATTTCTTTGACCAGCTCCAAGGTGCCAGTTTGTTCTCGAGAATAGATTTACGATCTGGCTACCATCAATTGAAGGTGAAGGAACAAGACATTCCTAAGACAGCTTTCCGTACGCATTATGGACACTACGATTTTCTCGTTATGTCTTTTGGTCTAACTAACACGCCAGCTGCCTTTATGGACTTGATGAATTGGTGGTGCTGGCCTATGTTGGATAGATTAGTGATTGTGTTCATTGATGATATTCTGATCTACTCGAAGAGCGAAGAAGAGCATGCCGGTCACATTCGGGAGGTGATGGAGACATTAAGAAGGGAGAAGTTGTATGCCAAATTCTCCAAGTGTGCATTTTGGTTGCGCGAAGTTCAAGTTTTAGGTCATGTGATAAATCCCAAGGGGATTGTGGTAGATCTCGCAAAGGTGGAGGAAGTGATGCAATGGAAGTCTCCAAGGACGCCATCCGAGATTCATAGTTTCTTGGGGTTGGCGAGATATTATCGAAGGTTCATTCAGGACTTTTCCAAGATCGCTTCTCCACTAACCAAGTTGACCCGAAAAGGATGTAAAGTTTATATGGGGTCAAGCTCAAGAGCAGGCTTTCAAGGAGTTAAAGGCAATGTTGACTCAAGCTCCTATTCTGTCATTACCTGAAGGAATCGAGGATTTGCTGGTTTATTCAGATGCTTCTTACTCAGGGTTAGGGTGCGTGTTAATGCAGGGAGGGAAGGTTATAGCCTATGCATCCCGACAGTTGAAGGTTCATGAGGTCAATTACCCTACTCATGACTTGGAGCTAGCAGCCACGGTCTTTGCATAAAAGATTTGGAGGCACTATCTGTACGGGACAAAGTGTACCATTTTCACTGACCATAAGAGCTTGAAGTATTTCTTCGAGTAGAAGGATCTGAACATGAGGCAGAGACGATGGTTAGAGCTTATAAAGGATTATGATTGCGAGATCCATTACCATCCGGGCAAAGCCAACGTGGTGGTTGATGCCCTTAGCCGAAAGGAGAGGTCCGGACCGATTCGGGTGAAAGCATATCATCATTATGACCTCGGATGTAATGAAGCAAGTCAAAGAGTTTCAAGATGAGGTACTAAAAGAAGATCATCTTAACTCTGAAAGGATGAGAGGTCTGGTTGGGGAATTGGGTGAAAACACACTTGGTGTTAAAACACGATTTGGACGAGTGTGGATTCGTCGTTTTGGGGATCTACGGGTGAAGATAATGGATGAAGCCCACAAAACTCGATACTCCATCCACCCTGGTGCCACAAAAATGTATCAAGATATGAAGAAGGATTATTGGTGCCCGGGTATGAAGCGCGATGTGGTGGGGTATGTGAGTAGGTGCCTTACTTTTTTGCAAGTGAAGGCCGAGCATCTAAAGCCGTATGGGAAGATCCAACCATTGAATATACGAGAATGGAAGTGGGAGCACATCACCATGGATTTCATTACGAAGCTGCCATGTACTCCGAAGGGGTACGATGCCATATGGGTGATTGTTGACCGTTGACGAAGAGTGCCCACTTCCTATCGATCCGTGAGACATATTCATCCGAGAGGTTGGTTGACCTGTTCATCAAGGAGATTGTAACTCGTCATGGTGTGCCAGTGTCCATTATGTCTGATCGTGACACCCGGTTTACCTTTAAATTCTGGAAGAAATTCCATGATGCCATGGGGACGAGGTTACATATTAGCACGGCTTATCATCCCCAAACTAATGGTCAGTCAGAAAGGACCATTCAAACACTGGAAGACATGCTTCGGGCATGTGTGATTTATTTTGGGGGAAGCTAGGATGACCACTTACCGTTAGCTGAATTCTCGTATAACAATAGCTATCATGCCAGCATTGGTATGCCTCCATACGAGATGCTATACGGTAGGAGATGCAGAAGACCCGTTTGTTGTGGTGATATTGGTCAAAAGGAATTGGGGGGCATCAAGGTCATTGAGGCTACAACCGAGAAGCTTGAGAAGATTAAAGCCTTCATGAAAGCAGCTAAAGATAGGCAGAAGTTGTATGCCGATAAACAACGCATACCGATCGAGTTCCAGGTGGGTGACCGGGTTATGTTGAAGGTCTCACCTTGGAAGGGTATCATCTGATTCAGGAAGCGGGGCAAGTTGAGCCCAAGATATATAGGCCCTTTCCAAATCATTGCTCGAATAGGAGAGGTGGCCTATAGAATGGAGTACCAGATGAGTTAAGTGGAATTCACCCGACATTCCATGTATCTCATCTGAGAAAGTGTTTAGCTAATGAAGACATGATTGTTCCACTAGAGGATATCGAAGTAGATGAAAGGCTCAATTATGTGGAGCAACCAGTGGCAATCATCGATCATAGAGAGAAGAGACTGAGGAATAAAGTGGTTCCTTTTGTGCATGTACAGTGGAAGCACAGGAAGGGAACCGAGTCTACATGGGAGACTGAGGAGGAGATGAGGCAACATTATCCTCATCTGTTCGAGGAATAACAGGTTTCAGGGACGAAACCGACTTGTAACACCCGGTATTTTTATGAAAGTAATAAAAACAAAGAAATATCAATTAACCAAGATGAGTGGCTAAAAGTATCAAAAAGGATAAATCTTTCAAAAGTTGGTACAAAAGCAACATGGCTACCCACACCATGCTACTGTTCACCTTTTGGCAAATCGGATTTAGAGAGAGATAGCAGAAACTCTTGGCTTGAAGAAGAAGAAAAAGAACGAGTTCAAGGTAAGAATTCATGGTCCTTAAGTATTTATGACGAGTTTTATCTCGGTTACATGCTTATGTGCTTATATGCTTGTGTGTGTGTCCGTGTGTGTGTTGGTGTTGTTTTAGGTGTTTGAACTCATTTGCAAGCGGGTTAGAAGGAAGAAACACCCAAGCTGCACCAGGTGAGTTCTAGACCCTGGTTTTTTACTTGTTTTAAACTCTCTTTGGGGCTGAAAATGTATTAAAATGATTTTACGAAGTTTATGTATGTATACCCCCATGTATTATGCATCTTAGATGTTGATTCTTGAATGCTTATAGGTTGTTCATGTTTAGAATATCCATGTTCAGCTTAGAAAAGATTTGGTTCAATGATTGGGTTTGAAAACATACTAGAAACATGTTACACAGAAGGTTCATGCGCCTAGATAAGGCTCATGCGCCTGAAAATGCCTTAGAAGGATTTAATATAACCCATGCACCTGAATAGTGGTCCATGCGCCTAGAAATATTAGTCAAACGACTAAGTGTAGGGCCATGCGCCCCAATAGTGCCCATGCGCCCAAGTGGCCCATGTGCCTAAGTGTCCATGCGTCCGAATAGTGCCCATGCGCCTTAATTGTTCATGCGCCTAAGAGTTAAAGCAGTTAAGTGTTGACGGATGCGCCTACATAGTGATGAAACACATACAGTTTAGGGTATTGCTCATTGGTCCATCACCGGTTTTCATCACGCATACAGTTTAGGGTATTGCTCATTGGTCCATACAGAAAGTGAAAGATAAAGATAAAAGATTACAGCACATACAAGGCATACAGTAAAGATAACGATAGTATCTGTTCATATAGTTAATGCGTGCTCGCATATACAGTAAAGAGTTGTATTTCACAGAAAGAGTATTTTCATATACAACATACAAGAAGTATTTTATCACCTTTTAAAACTAGAATTCACTCAGCAACACTGACTTTTATACATTTTCAGTTGGTAGGTAATTATTGCTGAGGATGACACGAGGGTGAAGCTACTCGGCAGGGAAAGACTAACATCCATTCATATTTTATGTTGCTGTTGTTTTGTAATGCAGTAAAACAATTCTTTTGTAATCAGTTAAACGATGATGTGTTGCTAAACACAGTGGTTAAATGAAATGAATGGTTTTTGATAAATTATTTCCGCTACTTAAGTTTGTATAATTAAAATGTCTAATGTTTTAACTGTTGTGCTTGACCAACTGTGAGGTTTCCGGGAACAGGGCCTTAAAATATAGAGCCTTGTCGAGTTTGTAAACTCTGTCCCAATGATGTGGATCCTCAAATCCCTTTGGTTGACTGACGTGCATTGTCTCTCTGATTTCACCATGAAGGAATGCACTATTCACATCAAGTTGATAAACTTTAATCTTTATATACGATGCATAGGGAAGGAAGATACGGATTGCTTCCATTCTTGCCACGGGTGCAAACACTTCATTCTAGTCAATGCCCTCGACTTGTCGAAATCCTTGAATAACAGGTCGAGCCTTATTTCTGATGATCACGCCTTGATAATATTTCTTGCATTTCAAGACCCATTTTATGCCAATGACCTTAGCATCTTTATGTCTATCCACCATAGTCCATACACCTAACTTCTTGAACTGAAGAAGTTCTTCTTGCATGGCACTCACCCATGGCTCATCATTCAGGACTTCACTAACATACTTTATCTCAAACTGAGACACAAAGCAATGATATGCACCATCATAAAGGTAGCCCTTTTCCATCACCAAGGCGTAATCAGCTGAATACAACTGATTTCTTGTCTGAACTCCTGATCTCACATCTCCAATGACATTATCCAAAGGATGATAGACATTTAGTCGTGATCCAGGATTGGTTGGAACAACTACCTCAAAATCAAGATTATGAACATTAGGTTCAGTATCTGAGGCAGTAGGAGTCTGAGCTTCCAAAGACGCAGAGGCATCAATGTCAGATGCTTGTGGACTATCGGTAGGGGGAACCTATTGCTTCTGGTTGTTCTGATCAGTCTCCACAGCTTTTTCATCAAAGGAAGAGTCACTATCTTCAAGTGCTCCCCCTGAGTTGTTAGATGAATAGCCTTGTAGTCCAGACGATGTAGATTCCTGAGATGGTGTGTTTAGAACATCATACATCATCTTTGTTGCTAACTCATCATCAGAAGTGGAGAGTGGTATGTTGAAGGACTTGAAGAATCCATCATAGTCGAAAAAGAAGGCGAGTCCTTTTCCAGCAGGTGGTGTGGTGTATCTCTGAACATCAACATTACACCACACTTCTACCTGACCCGTTGAGTTGTTGTAGACCCTCTTGTTCGGTATGTTATATCCTAGAAAGATACCTTCATCAGCCTTCTCGCTGAATTTTCCCTCTTGAGTCTTCTTCAGTAGGGTGCACGGAGCGCCAAATGGCTCGAGATACTCTAGATTGGGTTTACGTTGTTGTAGTAACTCGTAACATGTCTTTCCATGGCGTTTAACTACCAGAACCTGATTTAGCGTATAACACGCATTTGCAACTGCTTCATTCCAGAATTGGATGGGCAGTTTTGAGTCTGCTAGAATCGTCCGTGCTGTCTCTATCAAGTTGCGATTCTTCCTTTCAGCAACGCCGTTCATCTGAGGAGTGTAGGCAGAAGTTAACTAATGCACAATTCCCTTTTCCTTGTAGTAAGCCTCCATCCATTGATTCTTGAACTTGGTTCCGTTGTCTGAGCGCACTTGACGTACCTTCAACTTACATAGAGACTCCAGAGTAGTTACTAACTCCTTGAATGACTCAAATGTTTCTGATTTGGATTTTAAAAACATCACCCAAGTGAATCTTGAGTGGTCATCAGTAACTACATAGCAGTACAAGTTGCCTGCAATGCTTCTTGTACTGACTGGACCAAACAGATCCATGTAAAGAAGTGCAAGAGGAAGTTTGATAGAATGAACTTTATTTTCCTTATGAGACTTCTTCGTCTGTTTTCCCTTCTTGCACGCAACACATAAATCTGGAAGTTGGAAGTTTTTGACGTTAACTCCTCTCACTAGATCATTCTAGATCAAGTCATTCATCTTCCGTGGATTAATGTGTCCCATTCTCCTATGCCAGGAGATGGATTCCTTCTCAGTAGCTTTTGACAAGAAGCACTGAACTTCATGATCCGTTGTGGAGGCCTTTTATTGATCCAAGACATAAAGGTCCTTATATCTTGAGGCACACATTAATACTTGATCCTCCGGGATGACATAGTCCTTTTTCAGGACATAGCACTTCTTGTTATCAAATACTACCTTAAAGTCTTTATCACAAATTTGAGTAACAAAAAGCAAGTTATTTTGAAGTTGTTGAACGTAGTTGACCTTGTCAAACTTCACTTTCTGATTACCTACTTCCCCTTGAGCTGTGATGTACCCACCTTTGTTTCCTGCAAACGAAACATGACCTCCTTTTATCTATTTGACGTTAGATATGAGATCCCTGTTCCCTGTCATGTGCCTGGATGCTCCGCTGTCTATAATCCACGTGTTGGTTTCAACACTATATCGAACACCCTTCACATTCAAGTTAAAACATTAGTTAAGGTTAGGGACCCAAGCCTTCACTGGCTTGGGTTTCCCGAGGCATCACACATCATAAATGTAACCCATTGACCGTTCAAGGGTGAGGTAAGCTCAGATGTATTCTTGTTCTCATTATCAGACACTGAGGTTGATTTCTCCTTCCATAAGCCAGCTTTGTGTAAGGCCTGTTTGTGATAAACAGACGACTGGCTAATGAGTTGAACTTTAGGTTCACTATCTCTTTTATGTGGCGTCACTGCGTTCCTCTTAAAAGAGCTAGGTATTTGTTCAGGGAGTTCAACTTTCCTCCTCGGTGTCTGATAGTAAGGACAATGAGACGCAATATGTCCATACTCTCCACAACTGTAGCATGATTTGCTTTCGACTTTACGATTTAACTGTTTTTGCGGAGATGTATGTGACACCCGGGTGACCTTACTCTGTTTGGGTTTGACTCTGATTGTTTAGTTGTTTTGTCTGGTATAACAAAGTTAATTGCTTTACCATTTTTAACATCTTTTTCTTTTCTATTTTCTGGACTTTGACATGATGCACGTGATTGGTTAACATTACTAGTTTTTTTAGGTTTAGATTTGATAGTTGTTGAACCAGACTTTATACTAACCTTTTCAAACTCTTTGTCTAGATTAACGAAAGGCATTTTACCTTTTGCCTTTGAAGTGGCCTCCTTATGTTTAGTACTAGATTCATTTGATGAACATGCGGAATCTGGGTCACTACAAGAGGAGTGGACACCACATGATCCTTGATTGGAATGTTATTAATTGGTTTACTTTTAGTGTTCATCAAGGTCTCATGTGGTGGTGGAACCAATTTATAATCCAAACCCTTCCTATTATTACGCTCTCCCACTAAGTGTGGACTATGTGTGAAGAACTAGTCCAACTATGCAGTTTTTGTTTTAGGGAATTAACTTCTACTTCTAAAACTGCCTTTTGTTTCTTAGTGTCCTCTAGGGAGTTTAGATAGTACCTAATCTCATTAGCTTGGTTAAAGGCTACTACTTCTGTTTCCCTAAGCTGTTTGTTCAAAAGGTCTATCTATTCTTTGTAACTATCTCATTTGTTTTAACACTCTGTTAGCTTCAGTGCACAGTTCCAAGTCCTTTACTAAGTTATCATTATGATCTAATAACCTAGAAAATTTTAAATCAATGCTTTCTCTAAATTTATTACAATCAGAACAAGCATGATTATTAAAAGTTGGTCAGCAGTACTTACTTGAGCGATTTCTGAAGAATTAGCCATCAATGCAAAAATCTCGTGTTTCTGATGCTGGTGATTTTGATGTTGTCGTTGCTTTCCCTTCTTCAGGCAGGTAGTTGACCATTGGTGTATTTTTCTTTGAATTTGACATCGCGAGTTCGACCGCTATATATCCTTCACTAGTCGAATCATCATCAATATCCTCCAAATTAGCGATATTGAATTCTCCCGGTGAGACAAACCAAAAGCTCCAGTCCTGTCCTTCATCATCATGAGCTGTCAAGGCTTTGGGATCCTTGCTTGACGAAGTAGGACTGCTAGTGGGTTTATCCTGACGATTGAAGGAGGAGAAAGGATTCCCATTGCTAGCTTCTTTGGCTTCACGCACTTCCTTTTGAAGTGCCCTTTTCACCGCAGTTGAAGCAGGTTACCTTGGTTTTATCAAAGCCGAAGGTAGTGTCCTTAGTCGCAATCAAATTTTGTCCGGTCTTTTTGACAAACTTCTTAGCTCTCCGGACTGCACTAGCTAAGACCCACATTATGTCCATCCGCTCCAGCTCTGTCTCATCCACCTGCTCATAATCCTCATTTGTCAGATGGCAGTTCCTAATTTTACCAGCAATTAGTCCATCATAGGAGTGGACTACCACAGCTAAGAGATCCATGTGCTCTTTAGCTACCTCAACTGTCACATTGCTGAAGTTCTCGGTCTTCAGCTTTGCTGCATTTGCTTCAGGTGCAATGTATTGGGTACTAGACAACCCTGACATTTCTAACCCTGAAGTAGAGGCTGGTGAAGGACCAGGCAAGCTTGATACAAAAGTTGTTTGAAGAGGGGCTCCAGATGTTTTGACTTGAGGAGTCACGTTGTACAGCGCTGGATTCTGATCATAAGAAGACTTTTGAGCTCTGTACTTTATCCTCAGTTCTTCGTCACTCAGTTTCAGAATGAAGTCATTGATATCTAATTTCGTTAGCATACCATTCTGTCAAAGATTGGAGACAAATGAAACCAATTTCTCTGGCAGCCCATCTGCAAAGTTGGACACTTTGTCCTCCATTGACGTCGATACTCCATGAGTGTGCATCTCACTCATCAAGTGGTAGAATCTATCGATAACATCATCTATGCTTTATTTCCCCATCGAGGAGAAGTTGTCAAACTCCTTCTTTAAAGCCTTAGCCTTTATGGCCTTCAATGATGCATTTCTGTCATACCTTTTCTCCAATGCATCCATAGTTTCTTGGCTTGTGTATATTCCGAGAATTGGTGGAAAATATCTTCGGAATTGACTGTGTAAGCAAAGCATAAACTTTCTTTTCGGCATTGTATTTGACCTTTTGTCCATCAGTCATGCCACCAAGTGTGAGTTTGACACCATCAGCTCCTACAGGCATGTTGTACCCTGTCTCTATAGACTCGCACAGATTGGGATCTACTCCCTTTAAGTGGATCTCAAAATGTTTCTTCCATTGTGGGTATTCATCTAACATGATTAGCTTTGGGGGCTTGTTGTGATTCTCCACTTCATTCTTCAATAGCAGTATGTTTTGTATACGTGAGTCTCTTCCAGCTGTGAATGCTGAGTATTGGTCTTCCATTGTTATTAACTTAACTTTAAACCAAACTGTTGTATTAGTGCGAATGAAGGTGTGCGATTGGGCTATTCGGGCGATTGACCTATGCGGATGGTTCAATCTTGCGATTGAACTAAAGCGGATGACTCAGTCGGCCGAATGAACTACTGCGGTTGAACAATGCGAATAGGCTTCTCATTCATACAAATAGAAGTACGAATGAGTCCAATCGTGCGTATGGGGAATGCGTATGAACTCAGTCATGCGATTGAGTCAATCGTGCGACTGGGTGTTGATACACGTTATGTACCTAGATCCAGATTTCAATGTAATATGTCTTGAATGCCTTGCACTTATGTAATATGGGGTACTTAATGAAATGATAATCTTTGATTGTGATTCATTGTTGATACATGTATGTCCCTAGATCATGATATGAAATGTAATAGATCTTGTTTATCTGATTCTGGTGTAATTTGATATGATTAATGAAATGATATTGGTTGTTTGTGATTTGTAATGATTAATATTTCATTAATAAGTGATATTAAATTAATTAATTAGGTTAGTGATTGGTTGAATGTTTACATATAATGTTTACTAATTAATACATTCAAACTTAAAATAATAAAGTTATCATGCGAATGGACCATAAGCATGAACACCTTCATACGAATGACTCAGTCGCATGACTGAACCAGGAGACTGGACCAGTCGTATGATTGTAACATAAGATTGGCTCAGTCGCACGACTGAACACTCAATCGTGCGAATGAATCAACCGCATGGCTCAATCGCACAACTGAAACATACTAATGGTTCAGTCGCACGATCGAATAATACCAACCTATAAATACAACTCAATTCGTGAAAAATAAGAACTTTCGATTAATTACGATTCCAGATGTACCCTAGCCGTCCAGAAACCTCCCAAATTCGTTCTCCAAGTTCATAGAACACATTAGATCGATTCCCAATCGATTTCTAACGTTAGTTTCAATTCTTGATTGATTCTTCGTGTGTTCTCACTGATTGGATCGCCAATCAAATAGGATTCCGCACTATTTGATCTGGTTTACACGCTAATCACTAGGTATTTCGTTCAAATACCGGGTCCTAACAAGCGGTATCAGAGCTTTGGCTCTTGATTACATGTGATTCAATCAAGATTGATAAAAAGTTTGTGTTTTTGCACTAAAAACGCAATCTTTTGTGTCAAAAGTGATCTTGGACGTTCCCTGCTCATCAAAGTTTGGTTTCTACGGACTTAGGCAATTCAACCTTGCGAAAGTTCCAATTTTTACCGCTAAAACACGTTTAACCTAGAGATTTTCGCATAACAGCAACTTCAGTCGCACAAGTGAGCCATTCGCACGACTGGACCTCATTCGCATTGCTCAGACGCACGATTGGACATAGTCGTATCTCCATTCGTATGATTGAACCGTTCGGTCGCACTGTTCATACGCATCAGATTCATTCGCACGACTGAGCTAATCACTTAGTTCAGCCGCACGATTGAACCAGTCGTAGAGTTCATACGCACGACTAGTCCATTCGCACCCTTCAGTCGCCCCAGTGACAATTGCTTATTAGACTTAAAGTTATTCACAATGGAAGATCAAATGTCAGCCTTTACTGCTGGGAAGGACTCTAGGATCCAGAACCTGCTGTTACTTGAGAGTGAGGTGGGTAATCATAATAAACCACCAAAGCTTTTAACGTTAGATGAGTTTCCCCACTGGAAACAACGTTTTGAGATCTACCTCAATGGAGTGGATCCGAATCTGTGGGAGGCCATCGAGATTGGATATATTACGCCGGTGGGAGCTGATGGAGTAAAGTTAACCTTGGGAGGGATGACAGACGCGTAAAAAGTCAAATATAATGCAGAGAAGAGGGTCTATGCATTGATTACACAGTCTATCCCTAAAGAGATATTCCACCAGTACTCAGAGAATAAGCAGTCCAAGAAACTATGGGATGAGCTAGAGAAGAGGTACGACGAGAATGCCTCGTTGAAGGCAATCAAGGCTAAGGAGTTAAAGAAGGAATTTGACAACTTCTCATTGGTGGGAAACGAGAGTTTGGACGATGTTATAGATAGATTCTACCATCTGATGAGTGAACTGCATACACATGGAGTGGCTACTACCATGGAAGAGAAAGTTAATAATTTTGCAGACGGATTGCCTGAAAAATGGGTTTCATTCGTGTCTAATCTTAGACAGAATGGAATGCTATCAAAACTGGATATTAATGACTTCATTCTTAAGTTGCGAGAAGAATCACTTAGAATGAAGTACAGAGCTCAAAAGTCTACGTACAATCAAAATCCAGCTTTATACAATGCCACGCCTCAAGCTAAGACATCTGGAGCACCTCTCCAGACTGCATTTGTGTCTAGCTCATCGAGTCCTACACATGCACCTCCTTCAAGTTCAGAAACGTCAGGGTCTTCTTGTACCCAATACATTGGATCTGAAGCGAATGCTACTAGACTGAAGACCAAGAACCTCGGTAATGTGACTGTGGAAGTAGCTCGAGAGCACATGGATCTATTGGCAGCAATGGTCCATTCTTATGATGAACTTGTTGCTGGAAAGATTGGAAACTACCATCTGGCAGACGAGGACTACGAGCAGGTGGACGAAATGGAGCTTGAGAGAATGGATATAATGTGGGCTTTAGCTAGTGTTGTCCGGAGGGCGAAGAAGTTTGTGAAAAAGACTGGACAGAACTTGGTTGCTACTAAGGATACCACCTTTGGTTTCGACAAGAGTAAAGTGACCTGCTTTAACTGTGGTGAAAAGGGGCACTTCAAGAGAGAATGTGTGAAGCCAAAGAAGACTGGGAACGGGAACCTGTTCTCATCCTTCACTCGTCTAGACAAGCAAACTACCAGTTCTACTTCCTCAAACAAGGACTCAAAAGCTTTGACTGCTCATGATGATGAAGGACAGGATTGGAGCTTTAGGTTTGTCTCACCAGGGGAATCAAACATTGCAAGTGTAGAAGATATTGACAGTGATTCCGCTAGTGAAGGAGATCTAGCAGTTGAGATAGCAATGTCACATAGTGAAGAAGCAACTGCAACCGAGGTCAGTTACAAGCCAAAAGCGGAGACTACCATGTCAGAGACAGAAAAGACAGAAGCAACAGAATCAGAATCATCTGATACTGCATTGATGGCAAACGCTTCTGAATCAACTCAGGTAAGTACTACTCAAACAATGTTTAATAATCATGCTTGTTCTGATTGTGATGCCTTTAGGAATAGCATAGATGCTAAATTTGCTAGGTTATTAGATCATAATGATAACTTGATAAAAGATTTGCATCTATGCACTGAGGCTAATAGGGTATTAAAACAAAATGAGCTCAGTTATAAAGAAAAGATAGACCTTTTGACTAAACAGCTTAGGGAAACCGAAGTAGTTGCCTTTAATCAAGCTAATGACATTAGGTATTCTCTAAACTCTCTAGAAGACACTAAGATGCAAAAGGCAGTTCTAGAAGTAGAAGTAAATTCACTAAAACAGAAACTGCATAGTTGGATTAGTTCTTCGCACATAGTCCAACACTTAGTGAAAGAAAGGAACAACGGGGAGGGACTGGGTTATAAAGTGGTTCCGCCACCACCTGAGTCTTTGATTAACACTAAGACTAGACCTATAAATAGTAATCCCATCAAGGATCATGTAGTGTCTACTCCTCTTGTTAGTGATCCAGATTCCTTATGTTCATCTATTGACACTAGAAACAAACAAAAGGAGACCACTTCAAAGGAAAAGGGTAAATTGCCTTGTGTTAATCTGGAAAAGGAATTTGAAAAGGTTAACTTAAAGTTAGGTTCAAACAAAGTCAAATCAGAACCTAAAAGGGCTTTTAAGGATAATCTTTCACATACTTCAAGTCAAAGACCAATTAACCAAAAAGAAAAGGATGTCAAACAGGTTAAATCAGTTAATTTTGTTAAACCAGTAAACACATCAAAAGAACCAGAGTCAAAACCTAAAGTGAGTGATGTTACTAGAGTGTCACACACGTCTCCACAAAGAAAGTTTAATCATAAAGTTGATAGCAGGGCGTGCTACAACTGTGGAGAATGTGGACACATTGCTTCCTATTGTTCTTATTATCAGACACCTAGGAAGAAGATTGAACTTCAGGACTCAAAACCTAAGTCTTCTAAAAGGAGCTCTTTAACTCCACCTAGAAAAACTAGTGAACAGAAGGTTCAACCCGTTAGCCAGTCGATTGTTTATCACAAACAGGCATTGCACAAATCTGGCTTATGGAAAGAGAAGTCAATCTCTATGTCTGATAATGATGACAAGAAGGAACCTGAGCTACCCTCACCTTCTAAGGGTCCATGGGTTGAATTTCTTATGTGTGATGCCTCTGGGAAACCCAAGCCAGTAAAGGCTTGGGTTCCTAACCTAAACTAATCCTTTACCTTGTATGTGCAGGTTGTTCATACAGTGCTGAAACTAACACGTGGATAGTAGACAGCGGAGCATCTAGGCACATGATAGGAAACAGAGCTATTTTTTCAAATGTCAAACAAATAAAAGGAGGGCATGTTTCGCTTGTAGGAAACAAGGGACACTATATCACAGCTCAGGGAGAAGTTGGAAATCAGAAAGTTAAGTTTGATAGGGTGAACTACGTCCAGCAACTTCAAAACAACTTACTCTCTGTTTCTCAAATATGTATAAAGAGTTTAAAGTCATCTTTGACAACAAGAAGTGTTACGTACTAAAGAAGACTACATGATCCCAGAGGACCAAGTTTTGATGACTGCTTCAAGATATAAAGATCTTTATGCCTTGGATCTGTCAACAGCTTCTACAATGGATCATGAGGTTCAGTGTTTTCTATCCAAAGCTACTGAAAAAGACTCCATCTCTTAGCATAGGAGAATGGGACACATCAGTCAAAGGAAGATGAATCACTTGATTCAGAAGGATCTGGTGAGAGGTGTTAATGTTAAGAACTTTCAGCTTCCTGATTTCTGTATAGCTTGCAAGAAAGGTAAACAAACAAAGAAGTCTCATATGGAAAAGAAAGTTAAGTCAATAGAACTTCCTCTTGAACTTCTTCACATGGATCTGTTCGGTCCAGTCAGTACAAAAAGCATTGCAGGCGACTTGTACTGTTTTGTGGTCACCGATGACTACTCAAGATTCACTTGGGTAATTTTTCTGAAATCCAAATCAGAAACATTTGAATCATTTAAGGAGTTGGTAACCACACTGGAATCTCTCTACAAGCTGAAAGTTAGACAAGTACGCTCAGACAACGGAACAGAATTCAAGAACCAGTGGATGGAGGAATACTGCAAGGAAAAGGGGATTGTGCATCAATTCACTTCTGCTTACACACCTCAGATGAATGGCGTTGCTGAGAGAAAGAACAGGAGCTTGATAGAGACAGCACGGACTATGCTGGCACTCTCGAAACTGCCTATCCAATTCTGGAATGAGGCAGGCAAATGCATGTTATACACTGAATCGAAACCTGATAGTCAAGCGCCACGGAAAACATGTTACGAGCTACTACAAAGATGCAAACCGAACTTGGAGTATCTCGAACCATTTGGGGCGCCGTGCACACTTCTGAAGAAGACACAAGAGGGTAAATTCAGCAAGAAGGCAGATGAAGGCATCTTCCTAGGATACAACATACCTAACAAGCGAGTTTACAACAACTCAACAGGTCTAGTAGATGTTTGGTGTAATGTTGATGTTCAGCGATTCACCACACCACCTACTGGCAAGGACCCGCCTACTTCTTTGACTATGATGGATTCTTCAAGTCGTTCAACATTCCTCTCTCTCCCTCAGATGACGAATTAGCTACACGAATGATGTATGATAGCTTGAATCCACCAACATCTAGCTCACAGGGAGAATCATCTACTCAGTCAGGGGGAGTAATCGACGACAGTGACACCTCCTCTGAAAATGAAGCTGAAGAAGATAACCAGAACAGTCAGGAGGAACAGGTTCCAGTTCCTGAAAGTCCACAAGCATCTACCAGTGATGCACCTTCGACTTCAGAGCCTCAAACTCCAACTACCTCAGATGCAGAACCAAATGTTCATCATCTTGGCTCTGAGGTAGCTGTTCCTACTACTCCAGGATCACGACTAAACGTTTATCATCCCTTAGACAATGTCATTGGGGATGTCCGATCAGGAGTACAACCCGAAATCAACTGTACTCAGCTGATTATGCCTCTGTTATGGAAAAGGGATATATTCATGATGGTGCCTATCGGTGTTTTGTCTCACAGGTTGAGCCAAATATGTCAGTGAAGCACTAAATGATGAGGCGTGGGTGAGTGCAATGCAAGAAGAACTTCTTCAGTTCAAGAAGTTAGGTGTATGGACTCTGGTTGATAGACCTAAAGGTGCTAAGGTCATTGGCACCAAATGGGTTTTAAAATGCAAGAAAGATGACCAAGGGGTCATTATCAGGAATAAAGCTCGACTGGTGGTTCAGGGTTTTCACCAAGTCGAGGGAATTGATTACAATGAGGTGTTTGCACCCGTGGCTAGGATGGAAGCCATTCGTATCTTCCTTGCCTATGCATCGTACATGAAGATTAAAGTCTATCAATTAGATGTAAAGAGTGCATTTCTTCATGGGGAAATTAGAGAAACAGTGTATGTCAGTCAACCCGAGGGATTTGAAGATCCTTATCATAGGGATAGAGTCTACAAGCTCGACAAGGCTTTATACGGGCTTCATCAAGCTCCAAGAGCTTGGTATGAGAAACTCTCGACTCATCTTATGAAACACGGCTTTCGCAGGGGAGTCATTGACTGCACGCTGTTCATTAAAGAAAAAGATGGCGACCTACTGCTCGTACAAATCTATGTTGATGACATAATTTTCGGTTCAAAGAATGAAGAGTTATGCAAAGAGTTTGAAGCAGTTATGAAGAAAGAGTTTGAGATGAGTGTTATGGGGGAGATGAAGTTCTTTCTCGGGCTACAAGTGGATCAAACACCAAATGGGATCTTTCTACATCAGACCAAGTACGTAAGAGACTTTCTCAATTGTTTTGACATGGAGAATGCATCTGCTGCCGGTACTCCACTGGCTACAAATCATGACATAGCACCTGATGAAAATGGAGATCTTGTGGATGCCACGATGTACCGAGGAATGATTGGATCCCTCATGTATCTCACTGCCTCTAGACCTGATATCATGTATGTGACATGTTTATGCTCTAGATATCAGGCTAAACCTAAGGTCAATCATCTGATCGGGGTCAAAAGGATTTTTCACTATCTAAAGGGTACACCCACACTTGGGTTGTGGTATCCTCATGATGATGATTTTGAGCTCACGGTGTATAATGACTCGGATTACGGAGGCTGCAAGATGAACTACAAGTCTACATCAGCAGGGTGTCAATTCTTTGGGAAAAGATTAATTACCTGGCAGTATAAGAAGCAAACATCGGTTGCATTGTCAACCTGTGAAGCCGAATATATTGCTGCTGCAAGTTGCTGTTCACAAATCATCTGGATTCAACAGCAAATGCGGGATTACGGTTTAACGTTCTATTCGACTCCTATTTTTGTAGACAACTCTGCTGCAATTGCAATAACTAAAAATCCGGTCCAACATCCTAAGACCAAACATATCGGTATTAAATATCATTTCATACGAGATTGTTTTGAAAAGAACTTAATTGATGTGGTAAAAATTAATATTGATATTCAACGCGCTGACATCTATACTAAAGCCTTTGATAAACCACGTTTTCAATATTTGCTAGAGGTCAACGGCGTTAAAAAGAGAAGTGAGGTTATTCCTGAAAATGATCATGTGTAGTCTGATGTAGCTTAGCTAATTCTTCATTTTGTTTGAGCTTATTTGGTTAAATTAGTCTGGTTAACGTTAAACTTATGTTATTCTGCTGTTTATTAAAATCCTAAAATAATAATACCGGTTATGATTTTAGTATTTTAGGGGGAGAATAAGTCAACAAGCAATTTAAAAAAATAAAAAAAATAAAAAAAATAAAAAAAATAAAAAAATAAGAACTCTCGATTAATTACGATTCCAGACGTACCCTAGCCGTCCAGAAACCTCCCAAATTCGTTCTCCAAGTTCATAGAACACATTAGATCGATTCCCAATCGATTTCTAACGTTAGTTTCAATTCTTGATTGATTCTTCGTGTGTTCTCACTGATTGGATCGCCAATCAAATAGGATTCCGCACTATTTGATCTGGTTTACACGCTAATCACTAGGTATTTCGTTCACATGAGCCTTACAGCATACGGAGCTCCATTCATGGTCATGACATTGAAATTACAGCAGCTGACATCCAGAGAGTACTTGATTTTGGGGATGATACTGATCAACCCACCAGACTACATCCACTTACAGTTAGAGGTTGCTTCCTCAGGATTAAATATGCTAGGGACATCAACTCAGGTGTGCTCAACAAGAGCAACCTGTGTCCCCAGTATAAATACTTGGCGCATGTGATCCTGAAGTGTATTGCTTCTCGAAGGGGTGGGTTTGATGACCTGTCAGACCAGATTCAGAATGCCTATGTGGCACTGGTGCTGAACCACCCCTTCAGCTTCTCGAGCATGATCTTCTCGTATCTGGTGGAGAATCTGGAGGCTAAGGGGAAGGAGGGTTTTTGTATGTATCCCAGATTTCTGCAGCTGATCTTTAACGAGAAGCTGCCATTACTTCCCAAGGAGAAACATGATGCGGTTGCCCTAGAGGTTATGGATGACACGACTTTGGGTCGCATGAGAGTGTATCGGGGCAAGAAGGTAAAGCCCCAGGTAAAAAGGTTGATCGGCCATCTGGCAAATGAACGATATGTGGCACCAGGTAGACGCAAATGGCGTCATGATGACAGCGATTCAGATGATGAGAGGTTGTTGCTCCCAGAGCATGATTCAGACGATGATGATAGTGAGGATATTGGGGATGATATGCCTGCTCTAATGAGGGGCACAGCTTCAGATGTTATACCCCCAGTGTCTGCCCCAACAGGCGACATAGCTGAGTCTGCAGGCTTCCACCAGGACTTCATACCTGGTGAGGAGGAGGAAGAGTCAGATGAGGAGCCCTTGACGAGGACCGTGGGAAGCAAGGCTGTTCCCACCGAGTATGGACTCCGGGCGGTTAGTGAACGCCCCAGGGATTCAGGAGAGATGACAGTAGATCCCAGCTATGCTCCTGAGTCTAGTAGCCATGTTCTAGGGGGAGCATCCACCTCGACTGGATCGAGGAAGAAACGGATGGCTCAGCCCCACGGCTAGAAGAAGAAGAGAAGAACACTCACCTTCGTACACACCACAGCCACCACAGCTACCACTACATCTACCACCATCCCTACCACTTCTACAACCACACCATCCACCACCACAGCCACCACAGCCACTACAGCTACCACTACATCTACCACCATCCCTACCACTTCTACAACCACACCATCCACCACCACAGCCACCACAGCCACTACAGCTACCACTACCACTACCACACCTCCCACCACTGTAAATATACCAACCACCACCATATCTTTCACTCCTACATCACCTCCAATATCTCACAGACCCAACCCTATCTTTACCACAACCACCACCACCACTAGCCACCAATCAGGACCCTCATCTGATCCCGCACGTATATATGGATCTCATCTACCTCAATTTGAGGTAGAGAACCAGCTGTCAGCGCTAAACCGTATGGTGATGCGACTGTTAGCTGCTGATGAAGAAAAGACTGCACAGATCTGACAGCTTGCCGATCTCACTGCTGTGCAGTCACATCAGATCGCGGAGCAGGATCGGCTAATCAAAGAGCAGGCCCAGCAAATGGCTGCTCAGAGCATCGAGATCGCCCAACTCCAAGAGCATAGAGTCACTTCTGCTAAGAAAATTGAAGAGTTGGAGAATGCTAAGAAGACCATCATGCTCAAACTTAAAGGATCTAAAGATGAGCCTCTGAAGATTAAAGAGGGAGATGGTGATGATAGTGATGATGATGATGTGGATGAAGATGATGAGAGTGACACTGAGGATGATGGAGAAGGAGAAGTAGGGGATGCACCTGCATCGGCCGGTGCTACAGGTCAGGAGAAAAGGACTAAGAATAGACAAGATCAATCAGTTTCTACCTCTGCCCCTACAAGTGATGAAACCTTGATACAAGAAAAAAGTACAGATTAGATGATTATGTATTTATCTTCTTTTGTATTTGAATCATGTAATTGAACACAATGTACTTAATGTTTATATTATTTTAATGCCTTTTTGTTTGATGAATTACTAATGATTTATGTGTGAAATGTTTAAATCAAACAGATCAAAATTACCAAAGAGATGAGTTTGACATTGCTCCCCTTCAGCAGGTTAAGTCTCAGCTAATGATGATACTTGACCTGCAAGGGATTGTCAGGAGGTCAGTGAATTACACCCCTGAAGAAGAAGAAATAATTCATGATCTAACAAATGAGCAACTCGCCGAGCTTTTCGCGCTAAATCCAGATGAAATAGTAAAAGATGCTCCGACATGCGATTCGACTAGTGACGAAGAGTTCAACGATGTTGATGATGTAGAGATCGAAGATGTCACTGCCGAGGAGTACCCTCAGTACGCAGACAATGAGGGTAATGTGGTCCCAAATCTGGGTGAATCCCTGGTCAGAAATACTATTGAGGTGTTGAACAATATGGAGCAAGAAACAGAGAAAGCAGAAGACACAGCCCAACTTTCAATGATGCTGTTGACGTTCGAAAGGCTGAGTGGGTTGCATGTTTTGAAGAAGTTAGAGCCCAACGTACTGCACCAAAGAAGGATTCCTACATGAAACTCTATAGAGTCAAGAAACATAACAGGGTGTTAGGAAGGATCATAGCATGGGCGTACTTTGAAGATCTAAATGCGTATGCAGTTAAGAGAGAACAGGGCATAGAGTACTTCAGATACCCACATGATCTGAAGACCCTACCAGGTTTTGAGCTCAACCAGCTGGCCAAACTAAGGCTTTTGTATGCTGACCCGAGGAAGATGTCAGGATGGTTTGAGACTGCCCCAAAGAAGGAGTACCACACTAGATGGGTTAACTTCAGACCTCAACAGCCTACTAGGTATATCAGAAGGTCTGAGGTTGATGTCATTACTAGCAAGCCTAAGATTGTGTTGAAGTGGAATCCTCCTCGCACAATGTCGAGAATCCCACTCAGGGAAATGCCACAGGATTTCACTCCACATTTTAAGTGGTGGTATTATGATTGGAGAACAGCTGAAGCGGTCATAGTCTTAAGTAAAGAGGGACAAATGGATACTATCAGGGTATTCGACCCGATGTGGCTTACAAACTTGTCGGAAAGTGATGTCTATACGCTATACAAGTGGCCGCTATTCTATGATACACAAGATATTGTACAAGCTCTTCAGTTCCAGAAAGTTATACCACCCTGCTTCACGTTTAAGATTCACACGGGAGTCACAAAAGAGGAGAAGTACGAGAAATACAAAGAGGTTATGCAGAAAACAAGAGATTAGAGAGATCTAGGTCCAAGGGGGAGTTTGTTGATACATGTATGTCCCTAGATCATGATATGAAATGTAATAGATCTTGTTTATCTGATTCTGGTGTAATTTGATATGATTAATGAAATGATATTGGTTGTTTGTGATTTGTAATGATTAATATTGAAGGAATACATCTGCCCAAGATACATATTAAATTCATGTGGCTAGTGTAATATGATCCAAGTCGGGTCATACCCAATAACAAGTCAAACAAACACCGATAAATATTTATTCGCCGATAAGATCACACAAATAAATATTAGCACCAATTTAGAAACCGGGTTTTCTAAATCATTGCTTTTGTAAATGAACAATATTATATGGATAATTTGTTCATGAGATGTTAGTAGTTTTATTATTTAAATTGGTTAAGTAATATAAAACAAAAGTGTGTTATATTTTATAAAATTAAAATTGGTTTTAATTTTATAAAACAAGAGTGTATTTTACAAAATAAATTCAAATGGGAGGGAAACAAAAGGGTCCCATTTTCGGCCGCCCCCTTGGCCTTGGGAATCCCTTTTGTTCTTGTAACATGCAAGCTATTGAACCACTTGAACACTCTTCCATCTCTAACACATTCTCTCTCTCACACACAAGAGCAAAATCCTCTCTACTCTCTCTCTAAAAACGGGTTTTTGGAGCTGAAACAAGGCTGATTTTCAGCTTTGAATCAAGTGTTCTTGGCTGGGAAAAACGGTTGTAGAGAGGGCTTTCAAGTTGGTGTTTCACAACCTAGCAAGTGGGTGTTTGAAGGAGCTTGTGGGTATCACCTCTTGAGATCTTCTTGCTTGAAGATTCAGCCACAAAGATCATCTCTGACATCTCCCCAAACTCGTTTTCTTGAAGCTTGAAAGGTTGTCTTCTAAACATCCTATGTTTATTTTATTGTATGCATTTCGTATATGGATCCATGGTTTGGGTTTTTCTTATTAAAAGAGTTTAATAATCAACTTATCAACAAGTTTTAAAACTATTAATCCGCTGCGTTTTTTCATATAAACAAGCTTATATGGACTTTGATAAACTTGTTAAATCCCTACAATGGCATCAAGAGCCACTTATACGAATGCATACATGTATTTGATATTCTAGTTCACGGTTTTGTGGTGTGTGACACCATATGGCCGAGAATTAGAGGGCTGGATTGGTTCCCTTTTTCTTATTTTAAAGATACTATTTTATATGCATATTAGGATCTTTAAAATTTGGGTCATGATTGTTTGTTTGTTTGGACCAAACCCATTAGTTCTTGGTTTATGTTGGCCAAGAATATGGATGGAAAGGGGCTGCCAAAATCGATTGTTATGTGCATATTTGGATGTGTATATAGATGTTCATAACCTAGCCAATACCTTGTATTTGGATGTGTTTTGTGTTGTGATGTTGTATGATTATTTATTTGGTTTTGTAATCTATTTATTATTTATGATGGTTTGTAATAATAAGTAGATTAGTTGTATCTCTTTTACTAGTAAAAAAATGTATTAGGATATATTTTGTAAAAGGAGTTCAAGAAGACTTTGGTTTTTGGTTTGGGCCATTTTAGGCCCAAATGGGCCTCATAGCCCAAGATTGGTTTTAAGCCCAATAACCAAATCCCAAAGCATGAAGGCCAAGGAAGCTAGGAGCTGAAGTTGGAGCCCAAATAAAGCAAAATGGTGACAACACAAAATGGACACTTGATGCATTAGGATGCGGGATCAAGTGGGAGCACACCATCTCAATGCCTTGTGTCATGTTTATGCTTTATTATTGACCCCTTGGCACACTTGTTTTGGCCAACAAGTGTTGCCAAATCCATTGGCTATGGTTATGAACTTGTGGTTGTTTTATTATGCATGTATGGTTGATTTACGTTCATCTTATCTTATTATGGAATTGGATAGTTAACAACTCGAAATCAACAACTCGCATAAAATGGTTCCTTAGAAATCAATAAGTAATAAAATGGGTTTTACCAAATGAAAATTGTTTTCATAATTAATTGGGCTATTAAAAGGAATTTTGAAATAAGTTTTCAAATAAACTACCATGCATTTGAATGCATACAAATGCAAGGTATGAAAATTGTTTTCCAAACTAGAATTTTGTGAAACATAAATCCCTTTTAAATCAAGTCAAACACCATCCTATTATACAACACTCGAATCATTTGAGAATTTAATGTGGGATAAAGGTCACCTAACCACATTAAAGGAACTTATGGTTTTGAGGTGGGTTTGCCACATTTATGGGATAAAGGTCACCTAACCACTAATATTAGCAAATCCACACGTGTGTCTAAGTAGGACGACTTAATTTGGAAATCATGCATTAGGATCACCGAAGCATGACGTACAAAGGGTGTTGATGGGATAAACATGCCAAACAAACATAAGATGTTTAACCAATCCCATACACTAGAAATTGTAATAGGTTACAATTGTCAGACGTTGACTACCTTGTTAATTTAAATAAAGGGATAAAGGTCACCTAACCGATATTTAAATGTAACGTTGGATTCTAAAGTTTGACTATTAATTGTCTATGAGACGAAAGGGTATTAATAATCAAAATATATTGATATTAAAAGTACTAAAATTGAATTTTGTAAATTTGTAGATGGCTAACAACAACAATGCAATCCCGACCGTCCATAACCTATCACTAAGAACCATCCTTGAAAGGGAAAGTCTAAACCATGGGAACTTCATGGATTGGTACCGAAACTTGAGAATTGTTCTCAAACAGGAAAAGAAGTCCTATGTGTTAGACGATCCCATTCCCGATCAACCCGATGAAAATGACGTTGAGGCCTTTGCCGATTGGGTCAAGTACACCGAAGACTCTGTGCAAGTCTCATGTCTCATGCTAGCGAGTATGATTCCTGATTTGCAAAAGGACTTTGAGAACCATAATGCCTATAACATGATCACCCAGTTGAGGGAAATGTTCCAACAACAATCAAGGGTGGAGGGCTTCGAAACAGTTCGAGCACTCCATGCATGTCGAATGGACGAGACCCAGTCGGTATCATCTTACGTTCTCAAGATGAAGAGCCACATTGATCGCCTTGAAAGGCTTAACTGTCATGTGTCCAATGAGTTGGCAACGGATTTGATCCTTGTTGGACCAAAAGAACCAATGAGCCAAGATCAGAAAACCTCTAAGTCCCACACGGTATCACAACAACTGCTGAAAGCCTCATCAGTAGTTTGACAAGTGCTGAAGACTCAACAGCTGAAGATCAAGTGCTGAAGACCTTAACTGCTGAAGAACCAAAGTGCTGAAGTACAACAGCTGAAGAACACAAGTGCTGAAGCTGAAAGACCAAAGTACTGAAGAACAACAGCTGAAGAGTTCACAAGTGCTGAAGATCAATAACTGATGTACAAAGTCTGAAGACAAAGACTGAAGACATCAGCTGATGATATCTACTGAAGTCATCAGCTGATGAAACGCCTGAAGGTCAAAGTCTGAAGATCAAGTACTGAAGCCTCAGTAGTTTGTCACAACTGCTGAAGAGTACTTCTTCAGTAGTTGTGATATCAGCAGTTTTATTTTCTTTGTTTCAGTAGTTTTGTAAAACGACTGAAGAGCTTGTTCTTCAGTCGTTGTAGTTTCAGTAGTTTTATATTTTGTACTTAACTTGCTGATATGTTCTCAGTAGTTGTGAACATTTCAGTAGTTTGTTAAGAATTAGTTATTTCTGTATTGGATCTGCCAGTTGTCACTTTCCGTGATAACAGCAGTGACTGTTGCACTCTATATAAGGAGTGACAACCTATTGTAATCGAGAGTGATATGAGCAATTGAATGGAATGATTGATTGATTCGATTAGAAATATTCTACATCTATAAACATTCCTAGAAATCAGAAATTCATATTCTCTCCCTATAACCGTATGCGATCTTAACGCTTACAAGTATCGATTGCTTGCTACAATTTGTCTAATTCGTGTTTGTATTCCGCTGCTTTATATTCTGATACATCAAACTTGTGATCACTGAAATGGTATCAGAGCGGTTAATCATTGATCGATCTAATAATTGATCATTGAAACTGCTATTCAAGATCCAAGTTTGATTGAATTAGCTTTTGTTTTTGCAAGAAACGGTTATAGAGATTGAATTTTCTGTATTTCTGCTCATTCATCCTGAGATCTTTTCTTGGTTCTCATTGAGTTTGTTGTGGTTTGTCTAAAACTTTTTAAAACTTGAACTAAACTGTTTTTGAACTGAAAATGACCACTCCCTCCAATGATCCTCACAATACTGGTTCCTCAACCAAGCCTCCTATGCTGGTTAGGAATGAGTATAACATATGGCAAAGACGTATGCTCCATCACCTGTCTGTTAACAGCGCAGGGTGTTGGACATCTGTGGTACATGGTCCACACAAGCCTATGGTGAATAACCCGGAAACCAATCAAATGGTTCCGAAGAGGAGGGAGCAATACTCAGATGAGGATAAAAAGTTGCTTGAGATTGATGCAAAAGCCCATGGAATTCTGGCCATGGCTTTGCCCAATGAAATCTATTCTGGGCTAATGCATCATGAAACTGCCCATGACCTCTGGATTGCTTTGAAAGAACAATTTGGAGGAACAGATGAGGTCTTGGCAAATAATAGAGAAATTCTTGCCCAACAATATGAGACATTCTCTCATAGAAAGGGTGAGACACTGACTCAACAATATGAACGGTTTTCTTGTTTGATCTCTGAACTAAAAATGGTCAAACTTGAATACACCAATATTCAGATGAATAACAGATTTCTCAGATCACTGCCTGAGAGATGGGACACATATACTATTGTCCTACGCTCCAGTGCAAGTTTGGACAAACTATCTCTCACCCAACTCCATGGGAAATTGCTCACTTTTGGAGAGAGAGATAGAACAGAAGAGAAAGCTGTCTTCATCTGGAAAGCTCACTGAAGACTTTATACAAGGCAACACTGCCTTGGTGGGTCATGAGTCAGAATATGCTGCATCTGAATGCCAGTATGATGAGCATATTAATTTCTCTTCGAGCACTTCTAATTCTGCATTTGTAAGTGTTGATGGTCAGTTTACTGGAGGTAATAATGACAATTTATGTTTCATTATGGATGATCTCAAGGGGATTGCTGATGATGACTTAGAAGAGATGGATATTTTGAGCCAAATGGCCTTGATAAATATCAGATCTCAGAAGTTCTACAAAAGAACTGGAAGAAAATTCCCAGGACTCTCTGGCAAAACCAAAGTTGGTTTTGACAAGAGCAAGTTGAGGTGTCACAAATGCCAACGGCTTGGACACTTTGCAAGAGAGTGTAGATCAACTGGTTCAACCTCTACTGCACCCTTTGTGACTTTTCCTGGCAACAGTCAACAAAACAGAGGGCAACATCCTGTCACATCTAGTCATCATCCTCAACAACAATCTCCGGCATATTTTGTTCCTCAGGGTCAAATGCCTTATCAGTACCCTTGTTATTACATGCCACAGTCAAGTCAAGTTCAAGTTCCTATGACACCACAACCTCATGCATTACCAGAACCTCAGCCTTCCCTATCTCATCAACAACCTTCATCTCAACAACACAGCTTCTTCACCCCAGGAGTTGTTGACTGGAGCAGTTTACCAGATGACTTGTCTGGTCATGATCAACTGTTCTCAGGTGCTGGTCAACATGGTGGTGACAGTCCCTTTGGGAATCTAGCTCTTATGGCTTTGGAGTCTGCTGATACTTCATCTTCCAATGCCTCTACACCTCAGGTATCACAGGTATCCTCTGAGGCAAAAGCCAAATTATGTTCTGAACAATGCATAGCAGCATTTGCTTCCATTAGAGAAGCAAATGTAGCTTTAATTAATAAGAACATTGAGCTAGAACAAGTAATTTCCAAAAACAAAGCTGAGTTTGAGTGTGCTCAAAGATAAAAATGATGAGGTTTATAAACTGAATTGCAAAATAATTGATGATAAGGCTAGAGAAGATGTACTTCTAGAGAAGTACAAAGATCTCAAAGAAACCCTTGCAGTTACCCAGGTCGAGTGTGATAGATGGGTACAATCATGCAAAGGTTTTGAAATGCTTCTTAGTAAGCAATCTGCTTCAAATGTGAAGTTTGGAATTGGTTACAATCACACTGCTCCACCTACAGATTTTACCCCAAGAGCAGAGGTAGAATCTGATGGTGAGAGTGATAACCAATCCATCAAGTCATGTGATCTACCTTCTGATACAGCACAATCAGAAGTAGCAGTCAGTATCAAGTCCTCTTTGAACCTATCAGCTGATGTTGATGGTCCAAATGCTGACATTCACATGATCAATAAGTTGATCAACTCAGGAGTCAATCCTGAAGGTCCTGAAAGGACTGGAGAGCAGGATTCAACTCCTGAAGTTCAAACTTCAACTGCTGTCAGTACTGAAGAGAAGAAAACTGGCAGTAGAAAGAGTTTGAAGACTACTAAAGATGCTGTCAAGAAAGCAACCAATGCTTCCAAAGCATTGAAGAACAAGTCTTCACCATCTTTAGTTGATGATCAACCTAAGATGAAGAAGAAACCATGTGAAGTATGTGGTTTGTTCAATCATCTTACAGATGATTGTTGGTACAAAAGAGGTTCCAAACTCAAACAAAAGGAAGAAATTAATGAGAAAATGGTAAAAATGAAAACTGAGTTTGAGACCACATTTGTATCAGCAACATCAAATCCTGTAACCCTTAAGTCCTTAAAGCAATCCAAAAAGGAAGGAGTTAAACAGGTGACAGCTGAGGGTGCTCAAAAGAAGAAGGTGCAACATAGGACCTTATCTAACTCCACTAGCAATGTGTCTGATGAGCTGAAAGCTTTATCACAAAATCAGACACAGCTGGTGATGATGGTACAACATCTGTTGGGTAGAGTTAACCAACTAGATTCTCCTATGTTGAAACCACAGAAAAGGAGGTCTAAGCCAAAGGACTCCTCTTCTGCACCATCTTCTTCCTCTCAGGCTGTTGTTACAAATAAACATGCTAGTTTACCATCTATTGATGAGACCAGGCCCAAAACCAAAAAGGTTTGGGTCTCTAAAACTAACTGATTGTTTATTATTGCAGGTTCTTCAACATGCCAAAATAGCATCTGGTATGTAGACAGTGGGGGATCCATGCACATGACTGGGAACATCTCTCTTCTTCATGACTACTCTCAAGGAAAGAAGGGATTTGTTTCTTTTGGCAATGATGCTAGGGGTTACATCATCGGTAAGGGCTTTGTCTCCAATGGAGAAATCAAATTTGATGATGTTAATCATGTGGAAAATCTCAAGTACAACCTCTTGAGTGTCAGTCAAATGTGTGATAAAGGCCATGTTGCCCTTTTCACAAGTCAAAACTGTAGGATTCTGTCATCCAAAGTTTTGCCCTGATTGACAAGGTGTTGGATGATCACACTCTCCTGAAAGCCAACAGGACAGGAAGAGTGTATGCCTTAGATCTCTCTAAGAAGATAGATCTCAAAGGCAATCCTTGCCTATTTTCCAAAGCCTCTTTTCAAGAATCTAAACTATGGCACAGGAGGCTTGGTCATGTTAATCTCAAAAACATGAATCAGCTTAGCCACAATAGTTTAGTCAGAGGCTTACCAATAAAGGAGTTCCACTGTGATGAAACTTGCACTGCTTGTTTAAAAGGAAAACAGCACAAGGTCTCATTTCCTCCTATTGAAGTGTCCAAGTCCACTGCCTGCTTGCAATTACTGCATATGGATCTATTTGGTCCTGTGAGAGTAATGAGCATGGCAAAGAAGAAATACTGTCTGGTAATTGTGGATGATTACTCCAGATTTGTATGGACTTTCTTTCTACACTCAAAGGATGAGGCTGCTCAGAAGATTATCCACTTTGTGCTGTACATTGAGAAGCAGTATTCCCTTCCAGTCAAGTGTATTAGGAGTGATAATGGAACTGAGTTCAGAAATCATACACTTGATGACTTCTATCTCTCAAAGGGAATCAAAAGGCAGTTCAGCATTCCAAGGACTCCGGAACAAAATGGAGTAGTGGAGAGAAAGAACAGGACTCTCATTGAAGCTGCAAGGTCCATGCTGGCTGACTCAGGTTTGCCATTGACCTTTTGGGCCGAAGCTGTCAACACAGCTTGTTATGTGCAAAATAGAGTTTTAGTAAATCAGAGGTTGATGAAGACTCCATATGAAGTTCTCCATCATTTGGTCTCCACTGATTTCATTTTTCAAAGCATTTGGGTGTCCCTGTTTTATTCTCAACACAAAGGATCAACTCCACAAATTTGATCCTAAGGTGGATGCAGGATACTTTGTTGGTTATTCATCTACTTGCAAGGCATACAGAGTCTTCAACTGCAGAACAAAGATTGTTGAAGAAACTCTACATGTTAAGTTTAATGAATCTCCAAAGGACAAGATCCACAAAGTCCTGTGGAGTTATTTGATTTGGACATACTGCAATATGTTCCCTATCAAACTCCTGCTGTTGCTCCTGTCAACAGTTCACCACCTGGTGGTACTGCTGATGATGATGATGATTGCAGTACTCACCTCTTCAGGTTTAGTGATCAGCTGCCTGATTCAACTAGACCTGATGTTCCTGTAGCGCCAGTAGCACCATCCACAACAAATGCTGATGAGATTTCTTCGAATTCAACTTCCTTGAATTACCATCCACTGATTGGTTTCAAGGAAATGATTCACCATCACCATCTGTTGCTGCTGAACCGGCTACAAACACTTGCACAGATCTCATTGTGTATCAAGATCTGAAGAATCACCCCATGTCTCAAATCATTGGTGATATCACTGCTGGTGTATCAACAAGAAGTCAATTGTCAAATTTCTGCTTCTATGCTCTCTTCATCAGTCAGCAAGAGCCAAAGAATTATCACATTGCTTTAAAGGACAATGGATGGGTTGATGCCATGCAGCTTGAGCTTCTTCAGTTCAAGAAACAGCAAGTGTGGGAACTGGTTCCTCTACCTCCAGGTAAGTGTGCAATAGGCACTAAATGGGTGTTTAGGAACAAAACTGATGAAAATGGGCTTATTGTTAAGAACAAGGCCAGACTGGTTGTTCAGGGGTTTGCACAAGAAGAAGGTATTGATTATGATGAAACCTTTGCCCCTGTAGCCAGACTGGAAGCAATTCGATTGTTTTTAGCTTATGCTGCTTATCAAAAACTTAAAGTCTTTCAAATGGATGTCAAAAGTGCATTTTGTATGGAAAAGTTAAAGAAGAGGTTTATGTATGTCAACCTCCAGGCTTTGAGGACAACAAACATCCTAATTGGGTGTATAAGCTTGATAAAGCTCTTTATGGGTTAAAACAAGCTCCAGAGCCTGGTATGAGACATTATCAAACTTTCTTCTGGAAAACAATTTCACTAGAGGCTCCATAGACAAGACTTTATTTATTAAGAAAGCTGGGCAGCATAATCTACTTGTTCAAATTTATGTAGATGATATTATTTTGCATCCTCTGATCCAAAGTTGTGTGATGCCTTTACAAAGTTGATGCAACAGAAGTTTGAAATGAGTGCCATGGGAGAATTACAGTTCTTTCTGGGGTTGCAAATCAAACAAAAGGCTGATGGAATTTTTATTCATCAATCCAAATATACAAAAGATCTTTTGCAAAAGTTTGATTTACAAAACTGTAAGCCCTGTTCTACTCCCATGAGCAGCACCACACAACTGGACTCAGATCAGAAAGGTAAAGTGGTTGATGAAACACTTTACAGATGTATGATTGGGTCCTTGATGTATTTAACAGCTTCTAGACCAGATATTATGTTTGCTACATGTGTTTGTGCTAGATTTCAGGCTGCACCTAAAGAGTCTCATCTGATTGCAGTCAAGAGGATCTTTAGATATCTGCAAGGCACTCCATCTCTAGGTTTATGGTATTCTACCATTCTGGTAAATTAGTTGCTTTTTCTGACAGTGACTATGCAGGGTGTAAGTTGACCAGGAAATCAACTTCTGGTGGATGTCAATTCCTAGGCAACTGCTTGATTTCTTGGCAGAGCAAGAAACAGACCTCAGTTGCTACATCCACTGCGGAAGCAGAGTACATTGCTGCTGCAAGCTGTACATCTCAGGTACTCTGGCTTCAAAACCAACTTTTGGATTATGGCATTACAGAGACTAAGACTCCATTGTTAATGGATAGTGCTTCAGCTCTTTGCATTGTCAAAAATCCAGTCCAGCACTCTAGGACCAAACATATAGAGATCAGACATCATTTTATAAGAGATTGTTTTGAAAAAGGTCTGATTGATCCTAAGTTTGTGCCCAGTGCTGATGAGCTTGCAGACATTTTTACTAAGCCTTTGGATAGTTCAACTTTCCAAAACCTGGTGTTAAGGCTTGGTATGCTGCAGCTAGAATAGGTGACAACTACTGATGATCTCAGTAATTCATATTGATGATCATGAGTGCCTGTCACATATAAGTACTGATGAGCTCTTTTACCTCAGTAGTTTTATATAACTACTGAAGGCTAAAAGTCTCACAAGTACTGAAGTACTTCATCTGCTCTAAACTACTGAAGTAGTTACAACTACTGATGCAGTCATAACTACTGCAATCAGTAAAAACAGATAAGTACTGATGTCCTATGAAACAACTGAAATCAGCCATAAAGACTGATGAATGTGTTGAGGACAGTTTGAAACAGCTGAAAAGCTAAGAATTGACGAAAACAGCTGAAGAGAACTTTCTCCTCAGTCGTTTGTACCACTGCTGTTTCATTTTAAACAACTGAAGCAAAACCACGTCTTCAGCAGTTTTATAACTACTGATGACCAATACCAAGTCTTCAGTTGTTTACAACAGCTGATGACAAAACCACTGCTTCAGTAGTTTCATAACTACTGATGACAAACACCATGTCCTCAGTTGTTTCAATCACCTGAAGTCAAAACCACGGTCTTCAGTAGTTTTCTAAACTACTGATGCCTAACACCGCGACTTCAGCTGTTTCAACGTCTGAAAGGATAATACCATGTCAACGGTCGTTTAAAACTACTGATGACTAACACCACATCCTTCAGTCGTTTCCTCACCCGTACCCTATAAATACCCTTAACCTGAGCTCTCCATGCTTTATCTTCTTCAAACCTAACGTTCCTCTCCAAAAACTTCCATGGCGTCTATGCAAATTAAACCGCGACACAACTGTGTTGCCTACCTCACAAAATCGCCGATCTGGACTAAGTTCGATACTGCTATCGATCTTATGGTTCAGTCCCATACAACAAGGCATTCCTTCTGAACCCCGTTTTACATGCCGAATCCTTGAACCAATTTTGGATGAACGTTACTGTTACAACTGAGGAGAGCAACACACATCCCTCCGGTCAGTCGTCAACAACAAAGAAGTAGTGATTACTCCTGCAACAATCCGTAAAATTCTTCAACTGAGTGATGCTACCTCTCCTGCTGGATATCCGAAGGGCACCATAGATCTATCATTTGCTCAGCATGGATATCAAGGTGATCTCAGTGCACCACCATCATGAAGAAACACTTTAATGACGCTGAGCGCCTGATCTTTCACATGGTCAATGTATGTTTGGCCCCTAAGACATCGTCTTGGGATCAAATGTCCACCAAATGGCAGCAGGTAATGTATTCTATCCTTGAGCAACAACCACTGAATTTTTCAGAATTAATATTTTCAGAGCTCAAAGATATGGCTCAAAAACTAACTGCCAACCGTTGGATACTCTATCCACGGTTCATAATGGCCATTATATAGACCAGCTTAATGCTGAGGGACTTGTTGGCTTGGGAGTCCCTGCTACGGCTGTTTTGCCAGAAGTATACTCCCGGCACAACTCCGACCGGACACTCAAACTGGCTGCCAAGCTGCGAAAACCCACGCAGCTGGAACCCACAGCCACCACCTCCAAATCCAATGTCCCCACCAAACCCACCAAAAAGAAACCCAAAATGGCTACTCAGGGAATTGAGTCCCCTGAGGATGCTCCTGCACAACAAACGCAGGATATCCACTAGTCCAAACCCCCTAGTGGATACAATGACTCCTCCAGCCACAGCCGCTCAGGCTTCCTCTCAACAGGAGCCTGCAGCAACCCAAGGGGCACCTACTTATCTGGGATCTTCCTCACTTGAGGAGATTGCCATTGAAGAGCACCATCCACCCCAGGTGCACACTGCTTCTACCCCCTTACCCCAAACAACCGCCCCTCACAGCCCAACTTTAATAGTTGCACAAGTGCTGACTCAATTGCACTCCTCACCCCCTCCCCAGAAACCACTTCCAACTGGGAATACCTCTACAATTGAGGGGGAGGAACACAGTGCACTTGAGAACCCACAGCACAGGGGTTTCCCAATTCTATCTCCTGGTGTAGAGAAGGAGCTTAGAATATCTAGTGAGGCTGCCACCTCCTCTGACTCAGCACATGACCAGAGTGAGGCTGGTAACATTGCTAAGACCTCCCTAGAGGCAACAGCTGATGATGGACATTGTCCTGAGGCTGGAAGTCCCCAGTACCAAGCACAAGGGGCACATGCACCAACTGGTCTACACCCAGTGCATGTAAATCCTGCTCTAAGCAGGAGGTCAGGTGATTCAGTATCAACTGATGATGACCTGAGCTTCTTCTATGATGTAGTTGCTCAAAATACCATTCTAGAGGATGAGGTTAGCAGACTCAAAGAGCTGCTGGCCAAGATGTCTCAGGATGCAAGTCCATCTGCCACCATCATACACCCACAGATGGCACCTTCCCTTGAAGGTTTCCCAAACACAGAGCCACCCCAAAATCAACCACCCGCCTCTGCTTCAGGCCCTACTTCTCAGGAACAGAACCCTCCTGAGCAAATAGGTGCTATCCTCCAAAATTCCCTCCCTCTCATCACCCCCATAATCACTGATATAGTGATCAAAGCCCTTGATGAGAGGCTTTCCTCAACATTACAGCCCTTGGTTGATGCTGCTGTCCACAAGACTCTTTCTGCGGTCTCAACCCCTTCCTCCAATGCAACAAAAAGGGGGAGAGTCCTGCAGTGAAAGAACAGAAGAGGAAAAGATCCGAGGAAAAGAAGGAAGCGAAGCAAGCCCAAAAGGAAAAGAACAGCAACCAATGCTCACCTACAAGCGAAAGAAAGGTGCTGATGAGCACATTGCTGAAGATAAAGCCTTGGAGCTACTGATAAAAGAGGCTGATGCCGAACACAGTAGATCAATGGACAACATCATTGATCAGCTGTTCAGGCAAGGTCATGACACCAACAAACTTGACTCTGAGATTCGACGACTAGAGATTGAAGAAATCCAGAATAGATGGGCAAGTTATGAAGTGTTAGAAAGAGAAAGGCTAGAAATCATGATAAGATTTATTGCAAAATATCTTGGAAGATCAATGATTGAGATCAAAGCTTGGTCCAGGGACAGTATCTTGGCAATCACCACCAAGATCTGTTCGTCTGAAGCATACACTAAGGGGCTTGTTATTGAAGCTTTGAATGAAGTGGGTGCTGGGAGCAGGACTGAGCTAGCAAAGCAATCAAAAGCCACACTCACCTCAAGGATGCTAGCACAGCCTGTCAACATTCCCACACCAAAACCACCCAAAACACAACCCACCAAACCAACTCCCTTACCCTCAAAACCCATAGCCGATGATATACCCTTGAAGAAGAAGAGAAGGATATTGAGGCTAGAAGAAGATGAAGAAGATGATGAAGACAGGCTGCCGCTATCAGCTGTGATTCAGTTGCCTAAGGCCACAAGTCACTCCTCAGCAATTACTCCTGAAGTCCAGAGACAAATGGTTAAAGTGAAGCTAGAAGAAGAAGAGCTTCATAAACAGCATGATGAGGAATTGCTGAAGAGAGTTGACAAAGCTTATGCAGCCACATCTTCCATCATCAATATGAAGGAGCAAGCCCTCAGACTTTACACTCTCAGGCATACCTTTCAATATCAAAAGGAAAGAGTGAGGATTTGGCCTGATCCCAGGGTCTCTCACAGAATTCATAAGAACAATATACCTCGGAGATACATTGGCCAGGTGAAAAAGATCGTAGATGAAGTGATCTCTCTGGTCTTTGTAGTTTCACCCTGGGAAATCCTAGAAGACTTCAAGAAGGCTACAAAGCTAATCTAACCCCTCAGAAGATGCTGGAAAACAATAGTGAAAAAGGGGTTAGTTTACAAGAGGCTTGAGGAAGTCAGGAAAAATGAGCTCCAGTTGTTCCTAGAGGGTAATCACCGGATGAGTTTGCTTACAGAGTAATAACAACTGTGGAGCTAAAGAATGGGAAACAGGCCAAATACCTGTCTGAGTATTATGGGCCGGAATCATTGTTTGAAGGAGGTGCTGAAGAGCTAACCATGGAGGAACAAATCACCTTCCTTGAGGCCTACACAAGAGAGTCGTACAGACTCATTATGGGGAAGTGAATCTCATGAATGGGATAACAACTCTGTGTCCAGTTCCCCAAAACAGAGTTCCCATTCATACTCTGCCAAACAAATATTTGAGGTTCTTCCCAGGCCGGAGCGTACATGGGTCATCTTCTCTACTGATCAAGAAGGAAAAAGACCAACATTTTTGCCATCAATAAGTGGGAGTATAAATAAGTTAGAGGTTTTGGCTGCATTGGTTCAGGGGGGTTTGTTGGACCAAAAGAACCAATGAGCCAAGATCAGAAAACCTCTAAGTCCCACACGGTATCACAACAACTGCTGAAAGCCTCATCAGTAGTTTGACAAGTGCTGAAGACTTCAACAGCTGAAGATCAAGTGCTGAAGACCTTAACAGCTGAAGAACCAAAGTGCTGAAGTACAACAGCTGAAGAACACAAGTGCTGAAGCTGAAAGACCAAAGTACTGAAGAACAACAGCTGAAGAGTTCACAAGTGCTGAAGATCAACAACTGATGTACAAAGTCTGAAGACAAAGACTGAAGACATCAGCTGATGATATCTACTGAAGTCATCAGCTGATGATGAAACGCCTGAAGGTCAAAGTCTGAAGATCAAGTACTGAAGCCTCAGTAGTTTGTCACAACTGCTGAAGAGTACTTCTTCAGTAGTTGTGATATCAGTAGTTTTATTTTCTTTGTTTCAGTAGTTTTGTAAAACGACTGAAGAGCTTGTTCTTCAGTCGTTGTAGTTTCAGTAGTTTTATATTTTGTACTTAACTTGCTGATATGTTCTCAGTAGTTGTGAACATTTCAGTAGTTTGTTAAGAATTAGTTATTTCTGTATTGGATCTGCCAGTTGTCACTTTCCGTGATAACAGCAGTGACTGTTGCACTCTATATAAGGAGTGACAACCTATTGTAATCGAGAGTGATATGAGCAATTGAATGGAATGATGATTGATTCGATTAGAAATATTCTACATCTATAAACATTCCTAGAAATCAGAATTCATATTCTCTCCCTATAACCGTATGCGATCTTAACGCTTACAAGTATCGATTGCTTGCTACAATTTGTCTAATTCGTGTTTGTATTCCGCTGCTTTATATTCTGATACATCAAACTTGTGATCACTGATCCTGTCATCCTCAACTCCCTATCCAGAAGTTGATAGCTTCGTTATGAAAACTATACATGAATGGATGGACAAGAGCATTGGTGAGCTTCATTCAATGCTCAAAAATGGCCGAGGGCATGGGTAGAAAGGTTCTACATCCTTACGATCAATGAAGGTGGTAATAGGAAAAGGCACCTCCACGACCCTAGGGCAAATGTTGCCAAAAGGAAGGGGCACGTCAAGGGAAGGGTAAGGGTAAAGCAAAAATGGAACCGCCCAAACCGAAAGAAAAGAAGCAAAAGGTTGCTCATGATGACCCGTGTTTTGAGTGTGGTGAAGTAGGCCATTGGAAACGCAATGTCCGGTCTATCTCAAAGCGTTGAGATCGAAGAGGGACGCAGGGCAAACTTCAGGTACAATGTTTATGATACATGTTGAGCTAAAGTTATTTCTTCTAACACATGGGTATAGATACTGGATGTGGAACTCATATTTGCAATTTGTTGCAGGGGTTCAAAAGAAGTGAGCATTATGCAAAAGGGGAAATAAGTCTTTCATGGGCAATGGTGCAAAGGTTCATGTGGAAGCCCAAGGAGACTACATTTTGAAGCTTCCAAGTGGTTTGGAAGTTATTTTAAAAAATGTTTTGTATGCTCCTAGTTTAACTAGGAACATTATTTCTGTTTCCTGTTTAAGACAATATGATTATGATTTCAAGTTCGTTGACAATGATATTCATGTTTCTTTAAATCATGTGTTTATTTTAAGGCTATACCTTGTAATGGTATTTATGAATTGGTTCATAATAACACAACATATGATAGCTCAATGTACCAAGCAACACCAAAAGGCTCAAATTAGATTTAAATGATTCCTATCTTTGGCATTGTCGCCTTGGTCATATAAACAAGAATCGTATGCAAAAACTCCAAAAGAATGGTCTTTTAAAAACTAATGAAAATGTTTCATTTGATATATGCGAGTCTTGTTTACAAGGTAAAATGACAAAGGTCCCTTTTAGTGGGACTAATGAAAGGGCAAAGGATTTATTAGGGATCATACATTCGGATGTATGTGAACCCTTTAAACCAACAACAAGGTGAAAGATACTTCATTACTTTTACCGATGACTATAGTCGTTATGGGTATGTGTACTTGTTAAGACACAAACATGAATCTTTTGAAATGTTCAAAATCTTCAAGAATGAAGTTGAAAATCAACTCAACAAAAGGGTCAAGATTCTTCGTACAGATAGAGGAGGTGAATACCTGAATAGTGAATTTCAAGAGTATCTTAGAAGTTGTGGGATTGTCTCACAACTTACTCCACCTGGAACACCACAACATAATGGTGTGTCTGAAAGGAGGAATCGAACTCTATTGGATATGGTTCGATCTATGATGGCTAGAAGTACACTACCTCTATCATTTTGGGATTTCGCATTGCTCTCCGCGGCCCATATTTTAAATATGGCCCCAACCAAGAAAGTGGAAAGGACACCTTTTGAAGTATGGCATGGAAGGGTTCCATCATTATCATATTTAAAAGTTTGGGGGTGTGAGGCTTATCCTAAGCAATACGCTCAAAACAAACTAGAAGCCCGATCCACAAAGTGTATCTTCATTGGATACCCTAGAGATTGTATTGGATACTATTTCTATGATCCATCAGAGCAGAAAGTATTTATTGCTCGAAAGGCAGAGTTCTTAGAAACTAAGTTTCTTTCGGAAGAAACTAGTGGAAGAGCAGTGGAACTTGAAGAGATTCAAGATTCACAAGACGATACACAATGGTTGAAACTAGCAATCAACATGAGGATGTTGAGAATGATCATATGGATGATCAAGATACACAAAACGTTCGCATATCTGGTAGAACTAGTATTCCTCCGAGAGATATGGATTTTTCATGGATGGATGCTATGTGGTAGATTCAGATGAACCAACCACATACCATGATGCAATGTCAAAACCTGATTTTGACAAATGGCAAGAAGCCATGAACGTTGAGATGCAATCCATGTATGATAACCAAGTTTGGGAATTGGTTACACCACCTCTTAAGTCCAAGATAGTTGGGAGTAAGTGGGTTTTCAAGAAGAAAACCGATATGCATGGAAACTTGGATACTTATAAAGCTAGACTTGTAGCGAAAGGTTTCACTCAAACTCAAGGGGTTGATTATGATGAAACTTTCTTGCCTGTGGCAATGCTAAAGTCTATTAGGATATTGTTTGCCATAGCAGCATATTATGACTATGAGATTTGGCAAATGGATATCAAAACCGCTTTCCTTAATGGATATCTTGAGGAAGATGTCCATATGAAACAACCTGAAGGTTTTGTCGATCCAAAACATCCTAACAAAGTATGCAAGTTAAAGAAATCAATCTATGGATTGAAACAAGCGTCAAGAAGTTGGAATCACCATTTTGATGATGAAGTAAAGAAATTTGGCTTCATCAAAAACGCTGATGAAGCTTGTGTGTATAAGAAAGCTAGTGGGAGCATTATTACTTTCTTGGTATTATATGTCGATGACATTCTGCTATTTGGAAATGACATTCCAACCTTGGAAGGTGTAAAAACCTGGCTTGGAAGCTGCTTTTCCATTAAAGATCTTGGTGAAGCCACCTATATTTTGGGAATAAAGATCTATAGAAATAGATCAAGGCAGTTGATAGGTTTAAACCAAAGGCATACATTGAAAAGATCTTGAAAAGATTCAAGATGGAGAATTCTAAGAAAGGTTTGGTACCTATTCAAAAGGGGACTATATTGAGCTCATCTCAGTGTCCTAGTTCAAAGGTTGAACAAGAAAGAATGAATGGAGTCCCATATGCATCTGCTATAGGATCCATCATGTATGCAATGATATGTACTAGGCCGGACGTGTCATGTGCTCTGAGCATGACAAGTAGATATCAGCAGAACCCTAGTAATAGTCATTGGATGGCTGTTAAGAGTATTTTGAAATACCTTAGGAATACTAAGGATATGTTCTTAATATATGGATCTTGTGAGGAGGAGCTCGTTGTAAAGGGTTACACGGATGCGAGTTTCCAAACTGATCGAGATGATTCTCGATCACAGTCGGGATATGTCTTCATTATGAATGGATGAGCAGTCTCTTGGAAGAGCTCAAAGCAAGATGTGGTGGCACTGTCTACAACAGAATCAGAATACATCGCCGCTTCATTGGCAGCTCAAGAAGCTACGTGGCTTAGGAAATTCATTGCTGATCTAGGGGTTGTTGCTACCATTCAAGACCCCCTAGAGATCTTTTGTGACAACGAGGGTGCGATTGCTCAAATCAAGGAACCTCGTGCTCATCAAAAGACTCGGCACATTGAACGGAGATTCAACTACATAAGGGATGAAGTTGAAAAGGGAAAGATATGTATTCGCAAAGTTCACACCGATCAAAACATTGCGGATCCACTCACGAAGCTCCTAGATAGGTCAAAACATGAAAGTCATACTTGTACCTTAGGACTTCGATATTCTAGTAATTGGACTTGATCAAATTTTGTATTTGGATATTGGAACTTATGTTATTTAACTTAATTATATGTTTATAATTTTCATTTGTTCATTCTTTTAGCATGTTTAAATCCATGAATAATCAAGTTATTCTAAACGTCCGTGGTCGATCATACTTGTGGGAACAACTATGAATGTAAGACTATAATGAACTCGGATTGGTTGATATTCATAAGGTATGAATATAAAACAAGTTGTTGCTACCAAAGTTCATTGATATCTATGGGATATAGATATTGGACAGACACGCTCTCAATTGTCTCTGCATGGAATCTTAGTGATTAGTCATAAGAGATATTGAGTAAAGGCGAATATCATTTTATCCTTAGACCTGAGATACATATAGGGTCTTGATATTCACCAAGTATTATACTTTGACTTAGTTCTTTGTTGTTATGTAAAATTAACAGTACATAAGGCTAGGTTCAGGTATGATATAAGGCGATTGTGAGAGACATATGTAGTCAAGATGGAATTTCTTCCTCTTATTCGTTGAGAGTTAGATGACTAAGGCCTGTTAAAGTTAAATCATCGGAGAATGACAATTCTGTGTCTCTGGGATTTAACATGACATCTGTAACAAAAGGATGGATGATTGATTCACCTAAAACATTTCAAGTATGGTACTTGAAGGAGATGATGTTATTGAATGGCAGTTAATCATATACATTAGGGGTAGCAAACCGTTGCTAGGCGTTATTTGCTACTTACATCAATTTTCTATGAATCTTGTGCAAGTGGGAGATTGAAGGAATACATCTGCCCAAGATACATATTAAATTCATGTGGCTAGTGTAATATGATCCAAGTCGGGTCATACCCAATAACAAGTCAAACAAACACGATAAATATTATTCGCTGATAAGATCACACAAATAAATATTAGCACCAATTTAGAAACCGGGTTTTCTAAATCATTGCTTTTGTAAATGAACAATATTATATGGATAATTTGTTCATGAGATGTTAGTAGTTTTATTATTTAAATTGGTTAAGTTATATAAAACAAAAGTGTGTTATATTTTATAAAATTAAAATTGGTTTTAATTTTATAAAACAAGAGTGTATTTTACAAAATAAATTCAAATGGGAGGGAAACAAAAGGGTCCCATTTTCGGCCGCCCCCTTGGCCTTGGGAATCCCTTTTGTTCTTGTAACATGCAAGCTATTGAACCACTTGAACATTCTTCCATCTCTAACACATTCTCTCTCTCACACACAAGAGCAAAATCCTCTCTACTCTCTCTCTAAAAACGGGTTTTTGGAGCTGAAACAAGGCTGATTTTCAGCTTTGAATCAAGTGTTCTTGGCTGGGAAAAACGGTTGTAGAGAGGGCTTTCAAGTTGGTGTTTCACAACCTAGCAAGTGGGTGTTTGAAGGAGCTTGTGGGTATCATCTCTTGAGATCTTCTTGCTTGAAGATTCAGCCACAAAGATCATCTCTAACATCTCCCCAAACTCGTTTTCTTGAAGCTTGAAAGGTTGTCTTCTAAACATCCTATGTTTATTTTATTGTATGCATTTCGTATATGGATCCATGGTTTGGGTTTTGCTTATTAAAAGAGTTTAATAATCAACCTATCAACAAGTTTTAAAACTATTAATCCGCTGCGTTTTTTCATATAAACAAGCTTATATGGACTTTGATAAACTTGTTAAATCCCTACAAATATTTCATTAATAAGTTGATATTAAATTAATTAATTAGGTTAGTGATTGGTTGAATGTTTACATATAATGTTTACTAATTAATACATTCAAACTTAAAATAATAAAGTTATCATGCGAATGGCCCATGCGAATGGACCATAAGCATGAACACCTTCATACGAATGACTCAGTCGCACGACTGAACCAGGAGACTGGATCAGTCGCACGACTGAACCAGGAGACTGGATCAGTCGCACGACTGAACCAGGAGACTGGATCAGTCGCACGACTGAACCAGGAGACTGGATCAGTCGTATGATTGTAACATAAGATTGGCTCAGTCGCACGACTGAACACTCAATCGTGCGAATGAATCAACCGCATGGCTCAATCGCACGACTGAAACATACTAATGGTTCAGTCGCACGATTGAATAATACCAACCTATAAATACAACTCAATTCGTGAAAAATAAGAACTTTCGATTAATTACGATTCCAGACGTACCATAGCCGTCCAGAAACCTCCCAAATTCGTTCTCCAAGTTCATAGAACACATTAGATCGATTCCCAATCGATTTCTAACGTTAGTTTCAATTCTTGATTGATTCTTCGTGTGTTCTCACTGATTGGATCGCCAATCAAATAGGATTCCGCACTATTTGATCTGGTTTACACGCTAATCACTAGGTATTTCATTCAAATACCAGGTCCTAACATTCATATTGTTTAATATTTATTAATGAGTTGGGTAACGCATATTGACTAGATTATATAGGTTTGTGATTGTTTGAATTGATATACATAATGTTATAATAATGAATACATTCAAACTTTGGTTAAGTGAACTTCACATGCGTCCGACTGGACCATGCACCCAGTGGTCATGCGTCTGAATGGCCATGCGACTGAGTGTCCATGCGCCTAAATAGTCCATACGTCTGAACAACTTCATGTGACTGACTCAGTCGCACGACTGAACACTCAGTCGTGTGAATGGAACAACCGCATGGCTCAATCGCACGAATGAACCATGCTAATGGTGTAGTCACCCGAATGAGCAACCCTAACCTATAAATACCACCTAATTTGTGGAAAAACGAAAGAATTCAATTCACTTCTACTCCAGAGGTACCCTAGCTATCCAGAAGCCTCTAAGTTTGTACTCTAAGTTCATAGAACGCTGTAGATCGATTCCTAATCGATTCTTAACATTAGATTCAATACATTATTGTGTCTACGTGCGTTCTCACTGATTGGATCGCCAATCAAATAGGATTCCGCACTATTTGGTTTGGTTTAATACGTTAATTAGTTGGTGTTTCGTTCAAATACCAGATCCTAACAAGTGGTATCAGAGCTTTGGCTATTGATTACGTGTTGATTCAATAGTTTTGATACAAAAAAACTATTTTTTGCATCAAAAACGCAATCTTTTTGTGTCTAACGGAGTCTTAGACGTTTCCTGACCTTCAAGTTTAGTTTTTCCGGCATACGGCAATTAGGGTTTGCTAAAATTCTAGTTTTTACGGTCAAAACACGTTTAACCTACGAATTATCAAACTTCAACAAGTTCAGTCGCACGATTGGCTCAATCGCACGACTGAGTTCATTCGCATTCACCAATCGCACGATTGGACTCATTCGTACCCTTATTCGTACGTCTGAGAACCCCATTCGGACTGTTCAACCGCATTAGTTCATTCGGCCGACTGACTCATCCGCATTTGTTCAGTCGCACGATTGAACCATCCGCATTTGTTCAATCGCCCGAATAAGCCCAATCGCATACCTTCATTCGCATACATCAGCAGTTTGTTTAATAGTAAATTTAAGTGAAATGGAGGACCAGTTTTCAGCATACACAGCAAGTAGAGATACTCGTATTCAGAATCTACTGTTGTTGGAGAATGAAGTGGGAATTCACAATAAACCCCTGAAGCTTATCATGTTAGATGACTACCCACAATGGAAGCAACGTTTTGAAATCTACTTAAATGGAGTAGATACAAATCTGTGGGAGGCAATAGACTCGGGGTACAGCATGCCCGTAGGAGCAGATGGAGTTAAACTTACTTTAAGTGGGATGTCGGATGCTCAGAAGGTAAAACACAACGCTAAAAAGAAAGTATACGCTTTGCTCACTAAGTCTATTCCGAAGGATATCTTCCATCAGTATTCGGAGTATACTCAAGAAAAGAAACTATGGGATGTGTTGGAAAAGAGGTATGACGGAAATGCCTCACTCAAGGCCATTAAGGCCAAAGCTTTGAAGGAGTTTGACAACTTCTCTTCAATGGGAAAGGAAGGCCTGGATGATGTGATCGACAGATTCTACCACTTGATGAGTGAGATGCACACTCATGGAGTAACTACGTCGATGGAGGATAAGGTATCCAACTTTGCTGATGGACTACCGGAGAAATGGGGATCCTTCGTTTCAAATCTCAGACAGAATGGAATGCTCTTGAAGTTAGACATAAATGACTTCATTCTTAAACTGAGGGAAGAGGAGCTTAGGATGAAGTACAGAGCCCAAAATGCCAACTCGATCAGAATCCTGCACTCTACAATGCCACTCCTCCGGTCAAGACATCTAGAGCACCACTGCAAACTGCTTTTGTCTCAAGTGCAACAATTCCAGCACAACCGTCAACTTCAGGGTCCGAAACGTCAGGGTCATCTGGCACCCAGTATATCATACCTGAAGCTAATGCAGCAAAATTGAAAACAGATAACTTCGGTAATGTGACTGTTGAGGTGGCCAAAGAACACATGGACCTTTTAGCTGTTGTATTCCACTCATATGATGGACTAGTTGCTGGAAAGATTGGAAATTGTCACCTGGCAGATGAAGATTATGAACAGGTGGACGAAGTAGAGTTGGAACGAATGGACATAAAGTGGGCTTTGGCAAGTGCTATCCGACGAGCTAAAAAGTTTGTCAAAAAGACAGGACAGAACTTGGTTGCGACCAAAGATACAACCTTTGGCTTCGACAAATCAAAGGTAACTTGTTTCAACTGAGGTGAGAAGGGACATTTCAAGCGGGAGTGTGTAAAGCCAAAGAAGACTGGGAATGGAAATCCCTTCTCATCATTTAATCTTCAGGACAAAGCCACATCTAGCAGTTCAAATTCATCAAGCAAGGACCCCAAAGCCTTGACTGCTAATGAGGATGAAGGACAGGACTGGAGTTTCCGGTTTGTCTCACCGGGAGAGTCCAACATAGCTAATGTGGAGGACATTGATGACGATTCTGCAAGTGAAGGAGATATAGCAATAGAGATCGCGATGTCAAATTCTGAAGACACTGCAAATGTGGTCAACCACCTGCCTGAAGAAGAAAAATGTGCATCAACGTCAGAATCACCAGAATCAAAAACAAAAGATTCTGCACTAATGGCTGATTCCTCTTCAACATCTCAGGTAAGTACTACTGACCGGTTGTTCAATAATCATGCTTGTTTCGAATGCAATAAATTTAAAGAAAGTATAGACTTGAAATTTGCTAGGTTATTAGATCATAATGATAGCTTAGTAAAGGATCTGGAACTGTGCACTGAGGCTAATAGAGTGTTAAAACAAAACAAGCACAATTATAAGGAAAAGATAGACTTATTGAATAAACAGCTTAGGGAAACAGAGGTAGTTGCATTTAACCAAGCATATGACATTAGGTATTATTTGAACTCCCCCTAGAGGACACTAAGAAGCAAAAAGCAGTTTTAAAAGTAGAAGTCAACTCCTTAAAACAAAAACTGCACAGTTGGACAAGCTCATCTCATATTGTCCAACACTTAGTGAGAAAGAGAAGCAATGGGGAGGGATTGGGATACAAAGTGGTTCCACCATCACCTGAGACCTTGATGAACACCAAAAGTAAACCAATTAACAATAACCCCATCAAGGATCACGTGGTGACCACTCCTCTTGTTAGTGATCCAGATTCCGTAAGTAAATCAAATGAATCTGACGTTAAACAAAAGGAGGCCACTTCTAAGGCAAAAGGAAAGATGCCTTGTCTTAACTTAGAAATTGACCTTGAAAAGGTTAAGTTAAAGTCAAGTTCAAACAAAGTCAAATCAGAACCCAAAAGGACTATAAAACCCAATCAGTCACGAGCTTCATGTTAAAGTCTAGGTAAATAAGAAACACAAGATGTAAAACCAGTTAAAACAATTAAGTTTGTAAAACCAAATCATAAATCTAATAGAAGTGCCTCAATCTAAACACAATAAGATCAACCGCGTGACATCTACATCTCCACCAAAACATATAAACCGTAAAGTTGAAAGCAAATCCTGCTATAATTATGGAGAGTATGGTCACATAGCGTCTCATTGTCCTTATTATCAGACACTGAGGAGGAAAGTTGAACTTCTTGCATCTAAAACTAGATCTTTTAAGAGGAACTCAGTGACGCCTCCTAAAAGGGATAGTGAACCCGCAGTTCAATCCATCAGCCAGTCGTCTTTTTATCACAAATAGGCCCTACACAAAGCTGGTCTATGGAAAGAAAAGTCTGCCTTAATGTCTGAAAATGAGAACAAACAACAATCTGGGCTTCCCTCGACCTCAAAGGGTCAATGGATTGAGTTTATGATGTGTGATGCCTCGGGGAAACCCAAGCCAGTGAAGGCTTGGGTTCCTAACATGAACTAATGTTTTCATTGAATGTGCAGGGTGTTCGCTATAGTGCTGAGACTAACACGTGGATTGTAGATAGCGGAGCATCCAGGCACATGACAGGGAACAAAGCTCTCTTATCAAACGTCAGACAAATCAAAGGAGGGCATGTTTCATTTGCTGGAAACAAAGGCGGGTACATCACAGCCCAAGGGGAAGTGGGAAATGAGAAAGTTAAGTTCGATAAGGTAAACAACGTCCAACAACTAAAAAATAACTTGCTTTCAGTTTCTCAAATATGTGATAAAGGATTCAAAGTAGTCTTTGACAATAAGAATTGCTACGTTCTAAAAAAGGACTACGTGATCCCGGAGGACCAAATCCTAATGTCAGCTTCAAGATATAATGATCTTTATGTTTTGGATCTCTCAAAGGCCTCCACAATGGATCATGAAGTTCAGTGCTTCTTGTCTAAAGCTACTGAGAAGGACTCCATCTCCTGGCATAGGAGAATAGGACACATAAATCCTAGGAAGATGAATCACTTGGTCCAGAATGATCTAGTGAGGGGAGTAAATGTCAAAAACTTCCAACTCCCAGATTTTTGTGTTGCGTACAAAAAGGGCAAACAGACGAAGAAGTCTCATAAGGAAAAGAAAGTTCATTCTATAGAACTTCCTCTTGAGCTCTTTCACATGGATCTATTGGTCCAGTCAGTACAAGAAGCATCGCCTGGACCAAGTGAAGGTATGACAGGTGCGCTCAGACAACGGAACCGAGTTCAAGAATCAGTGGATGGAGGCCTATTGCAAGGAAAAGAGAATTGTGCATCAATTCACCTCTGCCTACACTCCTCAGATGAACGGGGTTGTTGAACGGAAGAATCGCAGCTTGATAGAGACGGCACGTACTATGCTGGCAGACTCAAAACTTCCTATTCAATTCTGGAATGAAGTAGTGGCAAGTGCGTGTTACACGCTTAATCGAGTTCTGGTAGTGAAACGTCATGGAAAAACGTGCTACGAGTTACTACAATGACGTAAACCGAACTTAGAGTATCTCGAGCCATTTGGCACTCCGTGCACCCTACTGAAGAAGACTCAGGAGGGAAACTTCAGTTAGAAGGTTAATAAAGGGATCTTTCTAGGATACAACATACCGAACAATAGAGTTTACAACAACTCAACGGGTCAAGTAGAGGTGTGGTGTAACGTTGATGTTCAGAGATACATCACACCACCTGCTGGAAAAGGGCCTGCTTTCTTCTTCGACTATGATGGATTTTTCAAGTCCTTCAACGTACCTCCTTCTGCTTCAGAAGACGAGTTGGCAAATGTAACATCTTGTAATTTTGGGTTAATTTATTGTTAATTTTGTTAAATTCTTGTATGGGTTAGTTGTGTCATTCATGAGACTTATAGGTTACTTATGCCATAATTGGTCTATTAATCATTTAACTTGAAAGATTATAATTATTGTTGGGTTTATTTGAAGATAAAACCGTTTTATCCTCTTGGTATTTCAGAAAAACGCAGCGGATAAATTGTATTTAAAACATGATTTTAGATGTGAAAATCCATGTTTTATGATGATTAATATACAAATAAACAAACCCATAACAATAAGGACCATTTATGTGGATTAAACAAGCTATGAATACATAAAACATCCATAATAGACAACCATTATGAAGCTGCCAAAACTACCTTTCAGCAGTGGATAATAACACTCCAAAAGAGCTGCCAAAAACCGTGGGTTTGATGGAGATGGAGATGTCAAAATCGGCCAAGACTCCAAGAAGAGGAGATCCTCAAGCTAGTATACCCAAGCTTGTATGCAACCACCTTCTAGTTAGGAAGAATAACACCACCAAAAGGCCAAATGAACCCTCTTTTTCTGCTGAAAATCCGTAAGGTTTAGAGAGAGAGAGAGATTGTGTTTTGGTAAAATTGCATGAATGAATCATGGAGAGCATTAAGTGTGTGTATGTATTAAAGTGTTGTCAATTTTCAAGAGGAAAATTGGTCCAATCCCAAGCAAGGGGCGGCCAAGACCAAAAAGAAAAAAAAATCAAAACCCATTTCCCTCTTAAAATTTATAACACATTACACATTGTTACTTGTCATATGTCACATAATAAAAGGTTACTTTCTAGACCAAATTTAAAATGTGACATATGTGCTCTTTAATTAAACAATTTTAATTAAAGTACACTCATGTGTTATAAGTTGTTATTTAAACCCCTTTTAAATGACAAGAATAACAGTAAACTCATCAACAAATTATCCTAACAATTTGTTCCATCTCATATGCAATTTATTTAGAAAACCCATTTTCTAAATTGGTGTAAATATTTAATTGCATGATCATATCATCAATTAAATTTAAATTGGTGTTTGCCAAGCTTGTTATTGGGTATAACCCAACTTGGATCATAACGTATTAACCACATCAATATTCTAAGTGTCTTGGGCACACAGAATCCAACAATCTCCCACTTGCCCAAGATTCATAGAAGATTGATGCAAGCAGTAAATACCGCCTAACAACGGTTCACTACCCTTAATACGCATGACTTGTAGCCATTCAATAACATCATCCCTTTCAAGAACCCTACTTGAAATGATTTAGGTGAATCAATCATCTATCCTTTTGTTTCAGATGTCATGTTAAATCCAAGAACACAGAATGATCATTTCTTGTTGATTTAACTTATCAGGCCTTAGACATCTAACTCTCAACGAATAAGAGGAACAAATTCCATCTTGACTACATATGTTTCTCACAGACACCTCGTGTCATACCTGAATATACCCTTATGTACTGTCCACTATTTTAGGACAGTGAAGAAGAAGCTCAAGGTGTAACACTTGGTGAATATCAAAACCCAATATGTATCTCAGGTCGGAGGATACCAAATGATATTCGCCTTTATTCAAAATTACTTATGATCAATCAATAAGATTCCATTTAGTAAAATTTGAGATGCGGGTTAGTCCAATATTTGTATCCCACAAATATCTATGAACCTTGGTAGCAACCCATTGCTCTATATTCATCCTTATGAATATCAACCAATCCAAGTTCATAATAGTCTTACCTTCAAACTTGTTCCCACAAGTATGAACGACTACGGACATTTAGAGTAAACATTTTACTCATGGATTAAACATGCTAAATTGGAATATTATTTGAAACATTATAACCAAATAACTTTATTCAAATAATAGAAAGTTTCACATATCCAAATACAAAATTTACAGATCAAATCCAATCACTAGAATATCGAAGTCCCATGGCACAAGTATGACCTTCATGCTTTGCCTTTTCAAGGAGCTTCGTGAGAGGATCCGCAATGTTTTGATCTGTATGAACTTTGCGAATACATATCTTTCCCTTTTCAACTTCATCTCGTATGTAGTTGAATCTCCGCTCAATGTGCCTAGTCTTTTGATGAGCACGGGGTTCCTTGATTTGAGCAATCGCATCCTCGTTGTCACAAAAAATCTCTAGGGGGTCCTGAATGGAAGGGACAACCCCTAGATCGGCAATGAATTTCTTCATCCATGCAGCTTCTTGAGCTGCCAATGAGGCGGCGACATATTCTGATTCTGTAGTTGATAGAGCCACCACATCCTGCTTGGAGCTCTTCCAAGAGACAGCTCCTCCATTCAGAATGAAAATGTATCCCGATTGTGATCGTGAATCGTCACGATCGGTTTGGAAACTTGCATCCATGTAACCTTTTACAACGAGTTCCTCGTCACCAGATCCATAGATCAGGAACATATCTCTTGTCCTCCTTAGGTACTTAAGTATGTTCTTAACAGCCATCCAATGACTGTTTCCAGGATTCTGCTGGTAACGGCTTGTCATGCTTAAGGCGCATGACACGTCCGGTCGAGTGCATATCATTGCATACATGATGGATCCTATAGCAGATGCGTATGGGATTGCCTTCATTTTATCTTGCTCTTCCTTTGAGCTTGGACATTGAGCCGTACTCAATATCGTTCCTCTTTGAATAGGTACGGTACCTTTCTTAGAATTCTCCATCTTGAACCTTTTCAAGATTTTATCAATATATGCACTTTGATTCAAACCAATCAACCGCCTTGATCTATCCCTATAGATCTTTATTCCCAGAATATAGGCGGCTTCACCAAGATCCTTAATGGAAAAACAACTTCCAAGCCAGGTTTTTACACCTTCCAAGGTTGGAATGTCATTTCCAAATAGTAGTATGTCATCAACATACAATACTAGGAAAGTTATTGTGCTCCCACTAGCCTTCTTATACACACAAGCCTCATCAGCGTTTTTGATGAAACCAAATTTCTTTACTTCCTCATCAAAACGGTGATTCTAGCTTCTCGATGCTTGTTTTAATCCATAGATTGATTTCTTTAACTTGCATACTTTATTAGGATGTTTTGGATCGACAAAACCTTCAGGCTGAACCATATAGACATCTTCCTCAAGATATCCATTTAGGAAAGCGGTTTTGACATCCATTTGCCAAATCTCATAATCATAATGAGCAGCTATGGCAAACAATATCCTTATAGACTTTAGCATCGCAACAGGTGAGAAGGTTTCATCATAATCAACCCCTTGAGTTTGAGTGAAACCTTTTGCTACAAGTCTAGCTTTATAAGTATCCAAGTTTCCATGCATATCCGTTTTCTTCTTAAAAACCCACTTACTTCCAACTATTTTGGAGTTAAGAGGTGGTACAACCAAGTCCCATACTTGATTGTCATACATGGATTGCATCTCAACGTTCATGGCTTCAAGCCATTTGTCACAATCCGTATTGGACATTGCATCATGGTATTGGTTGGTTCATCAGAATCTATCACATAGCATCCATCCATGAAAAATCCGTATCTTTCAGGCGGATTACTAATTCTAGCACTTCTGCGAACGTCTTGTGTGTTTTGATCAACCCCTTGATCATCCTCAACATCCTCATGTTGAGTGCTACTTTCAACCAAACGTATATCGGGTTGTGTCTCTTGATCCTCTTCAAGATCCACTGTTCTACTGCCAGCTCCTTCCATAAGGAACTTTGCTTCTAAGAACTCACCCTTTCTGGCAACAAACACCTTTGTTCTAGTGGATCATAGAAATATATCCCATAGAATCTCTAGGATATCCAATAAAGATACACTTGGTGGATCGGACTTCCAATTTGTTTGGGGTGGGAGTTTTAACATAAGCCTCACAACCCCAACCCCTTAAGTATGATAGGGATGGGACCCTTCCATGCCATATCTCAAAAGGTGTCCTTTCCACCTTTTTGGTTGGGGCCATATTTAGAATACGAGCCGCGGAGAGCAGAGCGAAACCCCAAAATGATAGAGGTAATGTGCTTCTAGCCATCATAGATCGGACCATATCCAATAAGGTTCGATTCCTCCTCTCAGACACACCATTATGTTGTGGTGTTCCAGGTGGAGTGAGTTGTGAGACAATCCCACAACTCCTAAGATGATTTTGAAAGGCATCACTTAGGTATTCACCTCCTCTATCGGTACGAAGAATTTTAATTGACTTGTTGAGTTGATTTTCTACTTCATTTTTGAAGATTTTGAACATTTCAAAAGCTTCGTCTTTGTGCCTTAACAAGTACACATACCCATAGCGACTATAATCGTCGGTAAAGGTAATGAAGTATCTTTCACCATTCCTAGTCATTGGCTTAAAAGGACCACATACATCCGAATGTATGATTCCTAATAAATCTTTTGCCCTTTCGGTAGTTCCACTAAAGGGTGCCTTAGTCATCTTACCTTGTAAACAAGACTCACAAACATCAAATGAATCACATTCATTTGTTTTTAAAAGACCATTCTTTTGAAGTGTTTGTAAACGTTTCTTGTTTATATGACCAAGACGACAATGCCAAAGATAGGTATCACTTAAGTCCAACTTGAGTTTCTTGGTGTTAGTTTGGTACAATGAACTATTTAAGTATTTTCATGAACCAATTCATAAATACCATTAATTGGAATAGCTTTAAAATAGAACATACCATTTAAAGAAACATGAATATCATTTTCAATAAAAGATAATACATAATCATAATCTTAATTGGGATACAGAAATAATGTTCCTAGTCAAACTAGGAGCATACAAAACATTCTTCAAAATAACTTCCAAACCACTTGGAAGTCTTAGGTAGTCTCCACGAGCTTCAACTAAGACTTTAGTTCCATTTCCCATGAAGAGGCTAACATCCCCTTGTTTGAAGTCCCTACTTCTTGTGAACCCCTGCAACAAATTGCAAATATGAGTTCCACATCCGGTATCCAATACCCATGTGTTAGAAGATGTAACATTAAGATCAATATGAATCATGTATATTGTACCTGAGGTCTGCCCGGCATCCCTCTTGGCTTTCAACTCTTGGAGATGGACAGGACAATTCCTTGCCCAATGTCCAATCTCCCCACACTTGAAGCATGGGTCATTTGTAGCAACCTTTTGCTTCTTCTCTTGTGGTTTGGGTGGCACCCTTGCCACCCCTTTCCCTTTTCCCCAAGCGGGTCCCTTGCCCTTGGCAACTTTTGCCTTGGTGCGGGACGAGGCCTTTTATTGTTCCCACCTTCATTGATGGTGAGAACGGGTAAAACCATTTTACCCATGGCCGCCTCGGCAGTTTTGAGCATTGAGTGAAGCTCACCAATGCTTTTGTCCCAAGCATTCATGTTGTAATTCATCACGAATGTCTCGAACCTCTTGGTAAGGCCATTCAGGATCAAATCCGTGGCCAATTCCTTCGAGACGGGACAATTAAGCCTCTCGAGGCGGTCAATGTGACTTTTCATCTTAAGTACATAAGATGAAATAGATTGGTTGTCGTCCATACGACATGCATGGAGTGCTCGAACCGTTTCGAAGCGCTCAACCCTTGCTTGCTGTTGGAACGTTTCCTTCAGCTGGGTTATCATGTCGTAAGCTCCGTGGTGTTCATACTCCTTTTGGAGATCCGGAGTCATGCTCGCTAGCATGAGACAAGACACTTGGACGGAGTCCTCAGTGTACTTTAGCCAATCATTCAAGGCCTCCTCATCATCCTCGCTAGGTTGATCAGGGATAGGGTCTCTAAACATACGATCTTCTCTCTTGCTTGAGAACGATTCTCAAGTTTCGATACCAATCGATGAAGTTGTTGTGATTTAGACGTTCCTTTTGGAGGATCGCTCATAAATATTGGTTGGACGCGGATGAGTTATCGGAATTATCATTATTAGAGGCCATCTACAAAATTTAACAAAGTTTTATTTAGTATTTTCGATATTATCAATTTTAATAATTAATGCCTATTAAGGTCAATTATATATTAAAATCTAGAACCCAACATTACATTTAAATTGTGGTTAGGTGACCTTTATCCCACGATTTAAATTAATAAGGTGGTCAACGATTGACGGTTGCAACCATTTGCAACTTCTAGAGGTATGGGATCGACCTTTGAACATCATATGTAAAGTCGGCATGTAAATCCCATCAACACCATTTGGAAACACATTGTAGGTGATCCATTTAACATGGTTTGCAAATCAAGACATCCTACTTACACCCACGTGTGAGTTTGCCAAAACAATGGTTAGGTGACCTTTATCCCATAAGTAAGGCATTCTCACCTCAAATCACAAGTTCCCTCAAAATGGTTAGGTGACCTTTATCCCACTAAGAGTTCCCAAGTGACTCAAGTGTTGTGTAAAAGGACGGTGTTGATCTCGTTTTTAAAATTTTAGAGATTTCTTAATTCTAGTTAGAAAACTCTATGTACTTGTATTTGTATGCTTTCAAATACAAGGTACCCTATGGTTCTTAGATTAAAACAATTTTAATCTTTAAAATCATTAAACCATTTTAATAACTTTTATTAACTTTAAAGAACCAACATTTTCAGCTTGTTAAGTTGGTTAATGAGTTTGTGATGAATATTCAAATACAAACCAAACAATCAAACAACAAACAATCAACCAAGCATAAAACATAAATAAACATATGTGCATAACCATAGCCCTTATGTTGACAACACTTGTTTGCCATCACAAGTGTTGTCTTTGGTCTTTCTAAGGGTCAAACATATCATAAAGGTTCCAAGAACCTCCCACTAGAAACCGCATCCAAATGCTCCATGTTTCTTGTGTCTTTGTGTCCATCTTTGGGTCTTGATCTTGTACATCTTCCTTTTACAAAATTGTAGCCTAATACATTTTTCTAGTAAAGGAAATGAACCTAATCTATTATTACATAACCAAATGAATGAATAATTACAACCCAAATGAATAAACACAAAAATTACAACCAATTGAATGAATAAAACAACCACTAGAATCATCCAAACAACACAAGGCCACAAGCTAGGTTATGCACATTAACAACCAATGATCATATCATCAATTCATATAATGAAAACCCCCATTTAAAACCCCAAATTTCAGCCAACATAAACTGAAATTTTGGGTTTTAATCATTGTCCAAACAACCAACATTCATAATATGTTTCTTTCAAGGTCTAATCACTAGCATGTGTGATATGACCTTGAAAGTTTGGGGAATCATTCATATAAACTATAACAGCCCAAAATCAGCCTATAACATGTCTAATATCATCTTTTAAAACCAATTTCAAAAGATAAATCAAGCAAGTCATCCACATAACCTGGCTCTTGATGCCATTGTTGGGTTTATTTGAAGATAAAACCGTTTTATCCTCTTGGTATTTCAGAAAAACGCAGCGGATAAATTGTATTTAAAACATGATTTTAGATGTGAAAATCCATGTTTTATGATGATTAATATACAAATAAACAAACCCATAACAATAAGGATCATTTATGTGGATTAAACAAGCTATGAATACATAAAACATCCATAATAGACAACCATTATGAAGCTGCCAAAACTACTTTCAGCAGTGGATAATAACACTCCAAAAGAGCTGCCAAAAACGTGGGTTTGATGGAGATGGAGATGTCAAAATCGGCCAAGACTCCAAGAAGAGGAGATCCTCAAGCTAGTATACCAAGCTTGTATGCAACCCACCTTCTAGTTAGGAAGAATAACACCACCAAAAGGCCAAATGAACCCTCTTTTTCTGCTGAAAATCCGTAAGGTTTAGAGAGAGAGAGAGAGATTGTGTTTTGGTAAAATTGCATGAATGAATCATGGAGAGCATTGAGTGTGTGTATGTATTAAAGTGTTGTCAATTTTCAAGAGGAAAATTGGTCCAATCCCAAGCAAGGGGCGGCCAAGACCAAAAAGAAAAAAAAAATCAAAACCCATTTCCCTCTTAAAATTATAACACATTACACATTGTTACTTGTCATATGTCACATAATAAAAGGTTACTTTCTAGACCAAATTTAAAATGTGACATATGTGCTCTTTAATTAAACAATTTTAATTAAAGTACACTCATGTGTTATAAGTTGTTATTTAAACCCCTTTTAATGACAAGAATAACAGTAAACTCATCAACAAATTATCCTAACAATTTGTTCCATCTCATATGCAATTTATTTAGAAAACCCATTTTCTAAATTGGTGTAAATATTTAATTGCATGATCATATCATCAATTAAATATAAATTGGTGTTTGCCAAGCTTGTTATTGGGTATAACCCGACTTGGATCATAACGTACTAACCACATCAATATTCTAAGTGTCTTGGGCACACAGAATCCAACAATTATTAGATAACAATAACTAATATAATGATTTTAATAAATGAAATAATAACAATAAAAATTATAATAATAATAACAATAATAATAATAACAATAATAATAATTTATTAGGTTTAGTAAACTTAAAATGGTTGAAACTTAAAAAGAAACAAAGTTTAAGGGGGTTTATTGTTAATTTACAAACTTTAATATAAAGGTTTAAGCATAAAATAATAATAAGTTAAACTACAAGGGTCGAATTGTAACTTTAAAAGTTACAACCCAACCCCCCGCCCACTTTTAACCCGTGAATCCGGTGAGAGCTCCGGCCATTCTCCGGCCGAGCTCCGGCTGCTTCAAATCACCCGTTTTTACTTCAAATCTTAACCAAAACCGACCCAAATCATTCTTTCTGCAGGTTTCGAACTTAAATGCCTGATTTAAATTAGTTAAACCATCGGTTACTACTCGAATCATCGAGTAACCGAGGCTATCTAATGCAAAGAACCGTTTGAACGTTTAAGGCTAATAATGATCAAATTAACTAAACCTAAACGAACGTTTGTCTGATACTAATCATTACAACTCCCAATTTCATCTGAATCAAACGCGAGCATAAGCATTCGATCATCACCTCTTTCGCGAACCTGCAACTACTCGAATATCATCTTCAGAGCATCAAAACTCAAAATCAACATAGGGCTTCTCATCATTTAGCTTATTCGAAGCTTTCTGTGAAACGAATTGGAGTTTCATCATTGATTATAACCTGAACGAATCGCAACACAGTCACGGCTGTTCTTCGAGTGTTCATCATCAATCCGTGCGAAATTCGGGTAATTGAACATACATACATACTCGATTTCAGTTGGGGAATAAAAGCCCTAACAATGATTTGTTTAAAAACATCATTTGATGCTTCAATTTGGGGGACGATTGAACCTAGGGTTCATACGATTTGGGGGATTTGGTGCTTGGTGTTTTTGGGTTTTAAAACGGGATTATGACCGCGGCTGAGAGCCTTGGTTCACTGGTTACCCACTCACTTCTTGTACTAGAGGTCCCGGGTTCGAACCCGGCGACCTCCAATATAATTTTTTTGGCTTTTCAGCCTTTAAAAAGGTATTTAAAATTTTCTGAAAATTATAATAAAAATGTTTTGTAAACTTTGTTATTTTTAAAGCTATCCTATTATTTTCTATAAATTTATCACTTTAATCACCTTAACAAATTTTCTTATAAAATAAAATTAACAAAGTATATTTTATAAAAATAGACTTATATAATATTGGTAAATCATTTAATTATTATTTGGACACTATACAATTATGGATTAATCATGATAATTATAGAATTTATATATTTTATAATTAACCTTCACAAATTATTATAAAGGATTTAATTCCTTAAAATTTGATACATGACATTTTTCTTGGACTAAAACATATATATGATCTCTCTAACCAACGTCATCTAATTATTAAGACCCTCAAATACCAAATTGAAACCCTAGTCTCGTTTAACCATTAAATATATTATTAATTGTAACCTTGTAAATATATATTTGTTTTAGGTGCATTGTGAAAGACTACGTTGAAACGTTGCTTATTATTATTCATATTAATCATCAAATATATACTATTTGATCATGTGAGTATTCTATACCCCTTTTTCCTATTTTCACACTTTGGGGTGAAACATGTTAACTTATACTACTGCACTCGTAGACTTATTTGAGACTTGTAAACCTATGGCAATTCATCTTGTAAAAGTCGTGGTTAGTTGAACTTTCGTGATTACCATGTTATGGCATTATATGTACAATCATTAACTTTTGCTAGCCCAGCGAAGTCATAGATCTATGGGTAAGACAAGCCTGCTTGGTTGATCCAAGTACACTTAGCTGATCGTATATACTTTTAACGTTTGAGACTTGTAAAATTTTTGTCGAGGTTTGATTGTTGCATTGTTCATACATCCCTAATCACTTTATTCACTAACTTATGACTTGAATTGCCATCTTTTATATACTTATGTATTGGAAAATATGGAATACTCACCAACATTTTTATGTTGACCTTTTATTTTTTAACATGTTTCAGGAAGCACCCAAGTTTGATTTCCACACATTGAAGCCTGCACATCTAGGAATGGACCTAGATTAATAAATAAAATAGAATGATTTGTTACATTCTATGTTATGTTTTTTTTATTTTCTTTGAGACTTATAATTGTAATGTGACAAATGGCACTTATGTTTAAATTATATTTGGATTATTAATAGCGTTATGTGGCTATGAACGATCTTAACTCTCACTCCTCGACGTTTCCGCCGTCAAGGTTGGGGTGTGACAGCAAATAAGATGATGTATGATGTCTTGACGACACCGTCTCAAGATTCAACACCATCCAGTTCACAAAGTCAATCATCTACCAACTCAGGGGGAGCACTTGATGTAAGTGACTCTTCTTCTGATTAAGAAAATTATCAGAACAACCAGGATGTATAGGTTCCGCCTACCACAAGTCCACAAGCATCTGATAGTGATGCATCTGAGTATTTGGAACCTCAGACCCCTATTGCCTCAGATTCAGAACCAAATGTTCATAATCTTGATTCTGAGGTAGTAGTTCCAAAAACTCCCGGCTCACTTCTAAATGTCTATCATCCTTTGGATAATGTGATAGGAGATGTGAGATCAGGGGTTCAGACAAGAAATCAGTTGTACTCAGCTGATTATGCCTCTGTGATGGAAAAGGGATACCTTCACGACGGTGCCTACCGCTGCTTTGTGTCTCAGTTCGAGCCAAAGTATGTTAGTGAAGCACTAAATGATGAAGCTTGGGTGAGTGCCATGCAAGAAGAACTTCTTCAATTTAAGAAGTTAGGTGTATGGACTCTAGTGGATAGACCTAAAGGTCCTAAAGTCATCGGCACCAAATGGGTCTTGAAATGCAAGAAAGATGATCAAGGAGTGATCATCAGAAATAAAGTTCGGCTTGTTGTTCAGGGTTTTCGACAAGTTGAGGGTATCGACTACAATAAACTGTTTGCACCAGTGGCAAGGATGGAAGCAATCTGCATCTTCCTTGCCTACGCATCTTATATGAAAATCAAAGTTTATCAACTAGATGTGAAGAGTGCATTCCTTCATGGTGAGATTCGAGAAACAGTGTACGCGAGTCAACCTGAGGGTTTTGAGGATCCATATCATCGGGACAGAGTTTACAAACTCGACAAGGCGCTATATGGGCTTCATCAAGCACCGAGGGCCCGGTATGAGAAACTCTCGACTCACCTTGTGAAACACCATTTTCGTAGGGGAGTCATTGAGTGTACATTGTTTATAAAAGAAAAAGATGGAGATTTATTGCTCGTACAGATCTATGTCGATGACATAATCTTCAGTTCTAAGAACGAAGAATTATGTAAAGAGTTTGAAGCAGTAATGAAGGCGGAATTTGAGATGAGTGCAATGGGAGAAATGAAATTCTTTCTCGGGTTATAGGTGGATCAGACACCAAATGAGATTTTCCTATATCAGACCAAGTATGTAGGTGACATCCTTAGTTGGTTTGACATGAAGAATGCTTCTACGGCTGGCACTCCACTTGCTACAAACCATGATATAGCACCCGATGAGAATGGTGATCTGGTAGATGCCACCATGTACCGAGGGATGATTGGATCTCTCATGTATCTCACTACCTCACGTCTTGATATCATGTATGCTACATGTTTAGGCTCACGATATCAGGCAAAGCCTAAGGTGAACTATCTAATTGTGGTCAAAAGGATTTTTCATTATCTGAAGGGCACACCCACACTTGGGTTGTGGTATCCTCATGATGATGACTTTGAACTTACAGCTTATAGCGACTCGGATTATGGCGGTTGCAAGATGAACTACAAGTCTACCTCAGCAGGGTGTCAGTTCTTTAGGAGAAGATTAGTGACCTAGCAATGTAAGAAGCAGACCTCGGTTGCATTGTCAACCTGTGAAGCCGAATATGTTGCTGCTGCAAGTTGCTGTTCTCAAATCATATGGATTCAACAACAAATGCGAGATTACGGTTTGAACTTCTCTTCTACTCCTATCTTTGTTGATAACTCTACTGCAATTGCAGTCACTAAGAACTTGGTCCAACATCCTAAGACCAAACACATCGGTATTAAATATCACTTTATACGTGATTGCTTTGAAAAGAACTTAATCGATGTGGTAAAAATAAATACAGATTTTCAACGCGCTGTAAAAATCAAAATTGGGACTGTAAAAGTCAAAATTGAAAAAGATGCAAAGCTCAAGTATAAGTCTGTGTAGTCTGAGCATATAAAAGAAAATATGATAGATAAGCTACCTACTACTAAGGTAACACAAAGAAAGTAGACCTAGAGGTTACTAGACCACAGATGATATGTCGGTAGATTCAACACATTAAATGTCTAGACCTTTTTGGTGATCGCAAGATTAAACTAAATAGTTTGACTAGCTATGGGTAACACCTTATCCCTGGTTAACACAATCAACAAGATTCCAATAAGGGGTGACGAGCAAAATAAACGCCACAAATGTGTGTGTAAGACCAAAGCATGAGCAAAAGCACATAAAACAATGCAAATGCAATCAAACTGATAACCTATGTTGTTGGTGAGATCTGTGCAAAAAGAATGAAAATGCTCAAACAAGAAGATAGGTTATATGCCTCTCTGTTGTGCGATGGCACTGACCTGAGGATAAGCATAACCTATATATTGTAGAACTCATTGTTGTTTTCCGCCTCTCTGTTGTGCGGTGGCACTGACCTGAGGATTGGCTTCTCTTTGAAGGTTCTAAGAATAGTCACTTCTTGAACACTACCCTGAGACAGCTCAAAAATCTCTTGAGGAATGTTGATTACCATATAAGTGTGGGATCCACAAATGCTTTTTGAAATAAACAAACCTTAAACTATCACCAAACTGTGTTGAAAGTCTATGAATGGATTTAAGATGACAAGTATACTGACAATCATTATGGCTACAATTCTTGAAAGTTCAAATCAGTGTGGGGACCTGAGAGTACTAGCATGATTTCCTAGATTTGCTGACTGACTCTAGATGAAAAACAAGAATAGATCATCAAGGTTTTTAAATAACTTGTCCTGAATGATTTGAATATCCTGTATGATTCCAACTTGAATTAGTCTATGGTTTAAATGATTGAGGCTGCTCTCTTAGAAAAATTATTCCTTAGAATTACATCTTAGGAGTTAACCCTCACAAAAACACCAAAACATGTTTTAGGTTTAAGTTTTTAGTATTATTTCTTTTATTTCTATACAAAGTTAGTCTATTTCAATTCGTTCAGTATCGGACTATGTCATGGAAGTTGATAAGGGACCTTATCGTCTAAAAGGTCACGTCTGAGGTGACAATATATTTTAAAAGGATCACGTCTGAGGTGATCAAAGGTTTTCTCTAGGTAAAATGATCATGTCTGAGATGATCAAATGCACATAACGTTTATTCAAAAGTTAAAAGGGTGTAAAATGTAAAATGGGCATAAAGTTAAACCATGAGTATGATTCATTCGCATGACTTGACCATGAGCATGGACTAATCGTACGATTGAAGGATACGAATATGCCCAATCGCATGGTTAACCCACACGTATGGGCCATATGTGCGATTGGACCATCTGTACGACTCAAATCACACGATTGGACACCTAAAATGGGCAAACCACATGAATGAAGGTGACCGAATGACACAGTCGCACGACTGATCTAAGTCGCACGACTGAAGATGTCCGACTGTGCCAGTCGCACGAACAACTTGTGCTACAGGGCTCAGTCGCACGACCGAAGGGAACCCTAGTATAAATAAAGGGGCATTCGGTCGCAGTCACTCATCACCCCAAAATCACCCTAAGTCGCACGACACGTCGTTACCCTGCCAAAATTTCGTTTGAGCCTACAATATCACTAATTCTTGTGTACTGACGTTTTCCACTGACTTTACAGGTATAATGCGGCATAATCATATTTCACTCAAATTGACTCCAAAATCGACAATTTCGGCCAAAACCAAGAACGAGACTTGTTTGACTAAATAGCCTAATTAATCTAAGCCAACAACTAAATTTAATGTTATTAGGTGTTAAGTATAATGATTGCGAGTCCAATGAACCAAAACACGACGTCTAATCATAAGAATTGATCAAAACTTTAATTTGAACAGTAGTCTGTCATGTGAATGGACAGGTAGATGAACTTCAGTCGCACAACTGAGTAGTGTGAATGGCTAAACCGCATGACTGGAGTATGCGTATGAGTTCAGTCGCACGACCGACATACACGAATGAGTTTACATCCGTATGAGCTCGGTCGCATGATAAGTCAAACGTAAGAATTAATTCACACAACTAGATCTCAGTCGCACTATCATTCGCACGACTAGATCTCAGTCGCACAGTCTCATTTGCACATCAGAACAGAAAGAAACTCAAGTCCAAGTGATTCAAGATATTATTCATCAACGAATACTAACATTTATATTCATTTTGTAACAGATAGCGAGTCGGTGGACTATGAGCACTAAGCACAACATTTGTGCTCATCTTGATCTGATATCAAGAAATGCTTCAGACTTTTTTGACATTATCTCGTTCCTGAGGAGATAGAGGATCTCTCATGCCATATGTACTCAATGTACTCCGTATCGCTCTATTCAGCAGGCCTTCTGGGAAGGCGCAGTTGTCGATAGATCCTCACAGCCTCATCGCATCAGGAGTTCTATTTTTGGAGAGGCCATTGAGATCACTAAGGATGATCTTAGGACGGTGATGTAGTTTAGGGACGATGCTGATTGTCCCACTAGGCTACACCCCCTTACTGTCTGAGGATGTTTCTTGAGAGCTAAGTACTCTAGGGACATCAATGTAGGAGTGCTTAACAAGAGCAACCTGTGTCCCCAGTTCAAGTACCTAGCACATGTGTTGTTGAAGTGCATAGCATCTCGAAAGGGAGGATTTGATGAGCTGTCAGATCAGATCCAGAACACGTATGCAGCGTTGGTGCTGAACCATCTGTTCAGCTTCTCCAAGATGATCTTCACCTACTTGGTGGAGAACATTTAGGAGAAAGGGAAGGAGGGCTTCTGCATGTACCCTCGATTCATGCAGCTGCTTATTGACCAGAAGCTCCCTTCTTTGCCAAAGGAAAAGGAGGATGCTGTGATCCTTGAGGTAATGGACGGCACTACTTTGGGTCGTATGAAGGTCTACAGGGGGAAGCAGGTTAAGCCCCCTGTGAGGAGAGTGTTCGGGCATCTGGCCGTGGAGGATTACGTGGCGCCGGCTACGCGTAAATGGCGTCACGTTGACAGTGACTCTGAGGTAGAGCAGCTATAGCTTTCGGAGGATGACTCCGATGATGATGATAGCGGGGATGCTGGAGATGCAGGGCCCACTCAACCAAGGGGTCCCACTACTGATATAGCATCTCCAGCATCTGCCCCCACTGGAGATGGAGCTAAGACTGCTGGATTCTACTAGGATTTCATACCTGGTGAGGAGGAGGAGTCAGATGAGGAGCCGTTGACTCAGACTGTGGGCAGTAAAGTCGTTGCCACAATACAAGGGCTCTGGGCGGTTGGTGAACGCCCCGGCCGGTCGGTGAACACCCCGGCCGGTCGGGAGAGGCTGACACTGATCCAACATATGCTCCCGATCAGCCAAGCCGTATTCTAGGGGAGCATCCTCCTCGATAGGATCAAGGAAAAAGAGGATGGCTTAGCCCCACGGCATGAAGAAGAAGAAGAAGAGACGACTCACCTTCATCACTACCACCACCACCACTACTTCTACCACCACTACTCCACCCACTACCACCATCACAGCTACCACCACTACCATACCACCCACTATCACCACCACACCTCCACCCTCCACTACTACAGACACACCTTCACCCTCCACTACTGCAGCCACACCTCCACCAGTTATTCCACCCTCAATCTACACCACAGCCACCACCACCACCACTAGCCACCATGCTATACCACCATCATTCCCCTCCTACACATCAGGATCACCTCTGCCCCCCAGTGGGGTAGAGGAATAGCTCTCAGCACTTAACCGTATGGTGTTGAGGTTGTTGGCTGCAGACGAAGAGAAGACTGCTCAGTTATGATAGCTAGTAGACCTTACTGTTGTCCAAGCTCTGTAGATATCTCAGCAGGCCCAGCTAATGGATGCTCAGCATGCAGAAATGCCCCAACTACAGGAGCCGAATGTCCAATCAGCAAAGGGGATTGAAGAGTTGGAGACCACTAACAAGACCATCATGCTACGTCTCAAGGGATCCAAGGAAGAGCCCCTAAAGATCAAGGAAAGGGATGGAGATGTCAGTGATGATGAGGATGAGGATGGTGATGATGATACTGATATTGCTGGTGATGCTGGAAACGATGTGGTTGATGATGAAGATCATGACTCACCTGCTACGGGTGCCACACCTACTAGTGAAAGGAGGACTAAAAGATCACAAGATCAAGGTGACTCCACATCTGCCCCGTCAGCAGAAGAGCAGATGATTCAGGATAAGAGTAATGTTTAGTTATTTATGTTATTGGAATCATATGTATTTGAGTCATGTATCCACTTAATGTAATGACTGTTTATATTTAATGTCAATATTTCTGTTTTGATTATGACCTAATGATTGTTGTGTTGAATGTGTAAATCAAACAAATCCAAAGTTTCAGAGGAATGAATATGATGTAGATCCCCTTTAGCTGGTCAAGACTCAATTAACGATGATTCTTGATCTGCAAGGGATCGTAAGGAGATCTGTGAGTTACACCCCAGAAGAGGGGGAGATAATTCACGACTTTACTCACGAGCAATTGGCTGAAATGTTCAAACTAAATGCCGACGAGATCGTGAAAAACGCTCCAACAGTCCAAGGTGATAGTGATGAGGAACACAATGACATTGATGAGATTGAGATAGAAGATGTCACTGATCAACATTATCCAGAGTACACTGACACTGAAGGCAATATGGTACCCAATCTGGGTGACAACCTTGTCAGTGAAACCTTCAAGACTCTGGATAAAATGGAAGAAGAGTCGGACAAGAAAGAAGATACAACCCAAGCCACGGATGCTGAAGTCAATATCAGAAAGGCTGAGTGGGCTGCTTGCTTTAACAACCTAAGAGCCCAACGCAACGCTATGAAATCAATTGTCTACACCAAGTTGTATAAAGTCAAGAAACATCAAAAGGTGGCAGGCAGGATCATAGCATGGGCACATTTTGAAGACCTCAACGTTTACGCTGTTAAATGTGAGAAGGGAATTGAGTACTTCAGATTCCCACATGATCTGAAGACTTTACCAGGTTTTGAGCTTAACCAGTTAGCAAAATTAAAATTGCTATACGCTAACCCTCATAAGATGTCAGGCTGGTTTGAAGCAGCTCTAAAGAAGGAGTACCACACCAGATGGGTCAACTTCAAACCTCAATAACCAATGAGGTACATCAGACAATCTAAGGTTGACTGTTGGACCAAAAGAACCAATGAGCCAAGATCAGAAAACCTCTAAGTCCCACATGATATCACAACAACTGCTGAAGGCTTCATCAGCAGTTCGACAAGTGCTGAAGACTTCAACAGCTGAAGATCAAGTACTGAAGACTTCAACAGCTGAAGACTAAAGTGCTGAACCTCAACAGCTAAAGAACACAAGTGCTGAAGCTGAAGACTAAAGTGTTGAAGTCCAACAGCTGAAGAACACAAGTGCTGAAGCTGAAGACCAAATTACTGAAGGTCAACAGCTGAAGAATACAATTGCTGAAGCTGAAGACCAAAGTACTGAAGTTCAACAGCTGAAGAATCCACAAGTGCTGAAGATCAACAACTGATGTACAAAGTCTGAAGACAAAGACTGAAGACATCAGCTGATGACATCTACTGAAGTCATCAGCTGATGAAACGTCTGAAGTTCAAGTCTGAAGACCAAGTGCTGAAGTTTCAGTAGTTTGTCACAACAGCTGAAGAGTACTTCTTCAGTAGTTGTGTTTATCAGTAGTTTTATGTTTTTACTTTCAGTAGTTTTGTAAAACGACTGAAGAGCTTGTTCTTCAGTCGTTGTAGTTTCAGAAGTTTCTTATCAGTAGTTTTGTAATAAGTAAACACTTAGCTTCTTGTAAGAAGATGTCAGCTGCTTGACATCTTCAGTAGTTTTAGTGTTTCAGTAGTTTGTTAAATAACGGTTAGATGTCACTATCAAGTGACATCAGCCTACGTCATCTTTCCTTATATAAGGAAGAATGACCTAAATTGTAATTTTGCGAAAGCCATGCCAAAGCATGTGATTGAATGAAATATTCCGTTTGCAGAAACTTTCTGTCTCTATAACTAATTCTGTTCATTGCTATATCTTTGGTATTCTTGCTCGAATTGTGCTAGTTGGTACTCTATTCCGCTGCTGAAATCATTCGAATCGATCAAACTAGATGTTGAGATCCTATCAAATGGTATCAGAGCTGGTTAATCATTGATCGATCTAACAATTGATCATTGAAACTGCTCATTTGCTCTAAGTTTGATCGAACTAGCAAATTCGCACGAATCTGTTATAGAGATTGAAGTTCTGTCGCTTTTGGCTATTTAAATTGAGGTTCTTAGTGGTTTTGAGCTAAATTTGTTTTGCTTATCTTGAATTTGTCTGAATTTTCGAAAATGACTACACCTTCTAATGATCCACACAATACTGGTTCCTCAACCAAGCCTCTGATGCTGGTTACGAATGAGTATAAAATTTGGCAATGAAGAATGCTCCATCACCTGTCTGTCAATAGTTCAGGTTGTTGGACATCCGTGGTACATGGACCACATAAGCCAATGGTGAATCATTCGGAAACAAATCAGTTGATTCCGAAGAAGAAGGAGCAATACTCTGATGAGGATAAGAAGTTGTTTGAGATTGATGCTAAAGCCCATGGAATTCTGGCCATGGCACTGCCTAATGAAATCGATTCCGGGCTTATGTATCATGAAACTGCTCATGACCTTTGGAATGCACTAAAAGAACAATTTGGTGGCACTGATAAGATCTTAGCAAACAACAGGGAAATCCTCGCCCAACAGTATGAGACTTTTGCTCATAGAAAGGGTGAGACTCTGAGTCAGCAGTTTGAGCGGTTTTCATGTTTAATCTCTGAGTTGAAAATGGTTAAACATGAATATACCAAAAGCCAAATGAACCACATATTCCTCAGATCACTACCTGAGAGATGGGACACATATACAATTGTCCTACTCTCCAGTGCAAATCTGGATAGTCTATCTCTCACCTAACTTCATGGGAAACTGCTTACATTCGAAAGAGAGATAGAGCAGAAAAGGAAACTGGCTTCATGTGGTAAGCTCACTGAAGACTTTGTACCAGGCAACACTGCCTTGGTTGGTCATGAGTCAGAATATGCTTCATCTGAATGCTAGTATGATGAGCATATTGATTTCTCTTCAAACACATCTGATTCTACATTTGTGAGTGTTGATAGTCAGTTTACTGGGTGTAATAATGACAATCTATGCTTCATCATTGATCTCAAGGGGATTGCTGATGATGACTTAGAAGAGATGGATATTTTGAGACAAATGGCCTTGGTAAATATCAGATCTCAGAAGTTCCACAAAAGAACTGGAAGAAAGTTCCCAGGACTCTCTGGCAAAACCAAAGTTGGTATTGACAAGAGTAAGTTGAGGTGTCACAAATGCCACAGGCTTGGACACTTTGCTAGAGAATGTAGATCATCTGGATCTAATTCTTCTGCACCCTTTGTGACTTTCCCTAGCAATAGTCAACAACACAAAGGGCAACATCCTGTCAATTCTGGTCATCATTCTCAACCACAATCTCCTGCATATGTTGTTTCTCAGGGTCCAATGCCATATCCTTACCCTTGTTATTACATGCCATAAACCAGTCAGGTTCAAGCACCCATTGCTCAACAACCACATGCTCTTCCTGAGCCTCAACCATCTCAATCTCATCAACCTCCTTAAACTCAAAAACACAACTTCTTCACCCCTGGAGTTGTTGACTGGAGCAGTTTACCAGATGACATGTCTGGTCATGAACAACTTTTCACAGGTGCTGGTCAACATGGTGGTGACAGTACTTTTGGGAATCTGGCACTTATGGCTCTGGAGTCTGCAGATGGATCATCCTCAAATGCCTCTTCATCACAGGTATCACAGGTATCCTCTGAGGCTAAGGCCAAATTATGTTCTGAAACATGCATAGCAGCATTGCCTCTATTAGAGAAGCAAATATAGCTTTAATTAATAAGAACATAGAGCTAGAAAAGATCATTTCCAAAAGAAAAGCTGAGTTTGAGTCTATGCTTAAAGAGAAAAATGATGAGATTTATAAACTTAAATGCCAAATCACTGATGATAAGGCTAGGGAAGAGGTACTTTTAGAAAAGTACAAAGACCTCAAAGAAACCCTTGCAGTCACCCAAGTAGAGTGTGATCGATGGGTACAATCATGCAAAGGTTTTGAAATGCTTCTTAGTAAGCAATAAGCATCCAATGTGAAGTTTGGCATTGGTTATAATCACACTGCTCCTCCTACAGATTTTGCTTCAAGAGCAGAAGCGAAATCTGATGGAGAAAGCAATAACCAATCCACCTCATCATGTGATTCACTTTCTGATAGAGCACCATCAGAAGTTGAAGTTAGTATTATTCCCTCGTTGAACCTATCAGTTGATCTTGATGGTTCAAATACTGACACTCACATGATCAAAGAGTTGATCAACTCAGGAGTTATTTCTGGAAGTCCTGAAAGGACTCGAGAGCAAGATTTAACACCTGAAGTTCAAACTCCAACTACTGTCAGCACTGAAGAGAAGAAAACTGTCAGTAGAAAGGGTTTGAAGACTACTAAAGAGGAAGTCAAGAAAGCAAATAGTGCTTCCAAAGTGCTGAAGAACAAGTCTTCAGTAGTTTCATTCTCTTTAGTTGATAATAACATAAGATGAAGAAGAAACCACGTGAAATATGTGGTTTGTTCAATCATCTTACAGATGATTGTTGGTACAAAAGAGGATCCAAACTCAAACATAAAGAGGAAACTAAAGAGAAAATGGTTAAAATGAAAACTGAGTTTGAAGCCACATTTGTACCAGCAACATCAAATCCTGTAACCCTTAAGTCCAAAAAGAAATCCAAAAAGGAAGGGGTTAAACAGGTCACAGCTGAGATTGCTCAAAAGAAGAAGGTGCAACATAGGAACTTATCAAACTCCAATGCCAATGTGTTTGGAGAGCTGAAAGCTTTATCACAAAATCAGACACAGCTGGTTATGATGGTTCAACATCTATTGGGAAGAGTTAACCAATTATGTTCCTATGTTGAAACCACAGAAAAGGAGGTCCAAGCCAAAGGATTCCTCTTCTTCACCATCTTCTTCCTCTCAGGCTGTTGTTTCCAACAAACCTGTTAGTTTACCATCTGTTGATGAGAACAGGCCCAAAACCAAAAAGGTTTGGGTCTCAAAATCTGACTAATTTGTTGTGTTTTGCAGGGTTCTTCAACATGCCACAGAGGCATCTGGTATGTAGACAGTGGAGGATCCATGCATATGGCAGGAAACAGATCACTTCTTAATGACTACTCTCAAGGAAGGAAGGGGTTTGTGTCATTTGGCAATGATGCAAAGGGTTACATCATCGGCAAAGGCTTTGTTTCCAATGGGGAAATAAAGTTTGATGATGTTAACCATGTGGAAAATCTCAAGTACAACCTCTTGAGTGTCAGTCAAATCTGTGACAAAGGCCATGTTGCTCTTTTCACCAGTCAGAACTGTCGGATTCTGTCATCCAAAGTTCTAAGTTGATTGATAAGGTGTTGGATGAATACACTCTTCTGAAGGCCAACAGGACAGGAAGAGTGTATGCCTTAGATCTTTCCAAGAAAATAGATCTCAAAGGCCATCCTTGCCTATTTTCCAAGGCTTCCCCTCAAGAATCTACTCTATGGCATAGAAGGCTGGGTCATGTTAATCTCAAAAACATAAATCAGCTGATAAACCATGGTTTAGTAAGGGGACTGCCTATGAAGGAGTTCAAATGTGAAGATAACTGCACTGCTTGTTTAAAAGGAAAACAGCACAAAGCTTCATTTCCCTCCATAAAGAACCTAAGTCCACTGCCTGCTTACAACTTCTTCACATGGATCTCTTGGTCTGTGAGAGTGATGAGTATGGCTAAGAAGAAATACTGTCTGGTAATTGTGGATGATTAGTCCAGATTTGTATGGACTTTCTTCTTGCATTCAAAGGATGAGGCAGCTCAGAAGATTATCAACTTTGTGTTGTATGTTGAGAAGCAGTATTCCCTCTCAGTCAAGTGTAGTAGAAGTGATAATGGAACAGAATTCAGAAACAATACACTTGATGAGTTCTACCTCTCAAAGGGAATCAAGAGGCAGTTTAGCATTCCAAGAACTCCTGAACAAAATGGAGTAGTGGAGAGAAAGAACAGGACCCTTATTGAAGCTGCAAGGTCCATGTTGGCTGATTCTGGACTGCCAATGACTTTTTGGGCTGAAGCTGTCAATACAGCTTGCTATGTACAGAATAGAGTTCTAGTAAATCAGAGGTTGATGAAGACTCCATATGAGGTTCTTCATCATTTGGCCCCTCTAATTTCATTCTTCAGAGCTTTTGGGTGTCCTTGTTTCATTCTCAACACACAGGATCAACTCCAAAATTTGATCCTAAGGTGGATGCAGGGTACTTTGTTGGTTATTCATCAACTTGCAAAGCATACAGAGTCTTCAACTGTAGAACAAAGATGGTTGAAGAGACTCTACATGTTAAGTTTAATGAATCTCCAAAGGACAAGATTCCACAAAGCCCTGTGGAGCTATTTGATTTGGACATACTGCAATATGTTCCTTATCAAACTCCTGCTGTTGCTCCTGTCAACAGTTCACCACCTGATGGTACTGCTGGTGCTGATGATGATGATGATAGCAGTACTCACCTCTTCAGGTTTAGTGACCAACTGCCTGTGTCCTCTAAACCTGATGCTCCTGTAGCTTCAGTAGCTTCATCCACAACAAGTACTGATGAGATTTTTGTATCTTCAACCTCATTTGAGTTGCCACCATCTACATGGTTTCAAGAGTCTACATCAACATCTGTTGCTGCTGAAGGTTCTACAAACACTTGCACTGATCTCATTGTTTATCAAGAGCTGAAGAATCACCCAATGTCTCAAATCATGGTGATATCAATGAGTTTCTGAAGAATGTCCAATGACATGCTTCAAGTGCTGCAGAATCATGTTGACTAGACAATGCTTTAGTTTTGTATTTTATTCATTGTATGATATTATTTGCACTTAGAGACAATGGCTGGTTGAAGCAATGCAGCTTGAGCTTCTTCAGTTCAAAAAGCAGCAAGTGTGGGAGCTTGTTCCTCTTCCCCCAGGTAAGTGTGCAATAGGCACTAAATGGGTGTTTAGGAATAAAACAGATGAAAATGGGCTTATTGTTAAGAACAAGGCCAGACTGGTTGTTCAAGGGTTTGCACAAGAAGAAGGTATTGATTATGATGAAACCTTTGCCCCTGTAGCCAGACTGGAGGCAATTAGATTGTTCTTAGCCTATGCTGCACTCCACAATCTTAAAGTTTTTCAAATGGATGTTAGAAGTGCATTTTTATATGGTAAAATAAAAGAAGAAGTTTATGTGTGTCAACCACCAGGTTTTGAGGATAATAAACACCTAGAATGGGTATACAAGCTTGATAAGGCTCTTTATGGGTTGAAACAAGCTCCTAGAGCCTGGTATGAGACATTATCTAACTTTCTTCTGCAAAATAATTTCACTAGAGGCTCCATAGATAAAACCTTATTTATTAAGATGGTGGATCAGCATAAGCTACTTGTTCAAATTTATGTTGATGATATTATTTGCATCCTCTGATCCCCAGTTGTGTGATGATTTTACAAAATTAATGCAAAGGAAGTTTGAAATGAGTGCAATGGGAGAATTACAGTTCTTTCTAGGCTTGCAAATCAAACAAAAAGCTGATGGAATTTTCATTCATCAGTCTAAATATACAAAAGATCTTTTAAATAAGTTTGATTTACAAAACTGTAAGCCCTGTTCTACTCCCATGTGCAACACCACACAATTGGATATTGATCAGAAAGGTAAAGCTGTTGATGAAACGCTTTACAGATGTATGATTGGGTCCTTGATGTATTTAACAGCTTCTAGACCAGATATTATGTTTGCTACATGTTTGTGCTAGATTTCAGGTGCACCTAAAGAGTCTCATCTGATTGCAGTCAAGAGGATCTTTAGATATTTGCAAGGTACACAATCTCTAGGTTTATGGTATTCCACTGGGCACTCTTGCAAATTAGTTGCTTTCTCTGATAGTGACTATGCAGGGTGTAAGTTAACCAGGAAATCAACTTCTGGTGGATGTCAATTCCTAGGCAACTATTTGATTTCTTGGCAGAGTAAGAAACAAACATCTGTTGCTACATCCACTGCTGAAGCCGAGTACATTGCTACTGCAAGTTGTACATCCCAAGTACTCTGGCTTCAGAATCAACTTTTGGATTATGGCATTACAGAGACTAAGACTCTGTTATTAATGGATAGTGCTTCAGCTCTTTGCATTGTCAAAAATCCAGTCCAGCACTCTAGGACCAAACATATAGAAATTAGACATCATTTTATAAGAGATTGTTTTGAAAATGGTCTAATTAATCCTATGTTTGTCCTAGTGCTGATGAGCTTGCAGACATTTTTACTAAGCCTTTGGATAGTTCAACTTTCCACAACCTGGTGTTAAGGCTTGGTATGATGCAGTTAGAATAAGTGACAACTACTGATGATCTCAGTAATAAGTACTAATGATCATTGGTAACCATGTCACATATAAGTACTGATGAGTTCTTTTACCCTCAGTAGTTTTTATAACTACTGAAGGCTAAATGCCTCACAAGTACTGAAGTACTTTATCTGTTCTAAACTACTGATGTAGTTACAACTACTGATGTAGTTACAACTACTGAAATCAGTAAAAACAGATAAGTACTGACGTCCTATGAAACACCTGAAAATCAAATGAAAAGTCTGATGAGTAAGTGTTGAGGACAGTATGAAACAGCTGAAAAGCTAAGAATTGACGAAAACAGCTGATGAGTAATTTCTCTTCAGTTGTTTCTACAACTGTTGTTTCTAAACAACTGAAGCAAGACCACAGTCTTCAGTAGTTTCACAACTACTGATAACTAATACCAAGTCTTCAGTTGTTTACAACAACTGATGGCAAAACCACTATCTTCAGTAGTTTCACAACTACTGATGACAAACACCAAGTCCTCAGTTGTTTACATCATATGAAGTCAAAACCACGACCTTCAGTAGTTTCATAAATACTGATGGTTAACACCAAGACTTCAGCTGTTTCAACGTCTGATGGTCAAAACCAAGTCTTCAGTTGTTTTATAACACCTGATGACAACACCACTACTGTCAGTCGTTTTAAACCTCTGAAGGTTAATACCACGTCATCAGTAGTTTCAAACAACTGATGACCACACCAAAACCTTCAGTAGTTTTCTTTTAGCCTTTTCCTATCCCAACCCTATAAATACCTGTCTTCTTCTCAAACGTTCCATTAGCCGTTCTTCTGACCTTCATACTCTCAAAAATGGCAACCATGAGTCTAAAACCCAGACATAATTGTGTCGCCTACCTCATGAAATCGGCCTTCTGGACAAAGTTTGATCATGCCATAGACCTAATGGCTGATTCTCAGTATAGTACTGCTCTGCTCTTAAACTCGATCATCTACCCGGAGTCACTAAGTCAGTTTTGGTTCAATGCCTACGTTCACACTGATGTGCCTTCCGGCCAAATTTCTGTTCGGTCATTGGTCAACCAAAAACAAGTAGAGGTTACACCTGATAGCATTCGTCAAGTGCTAAATTTACAAGATGCTACTGCTGTGACTGAGTACCCGAAGGGCACAACTGATATGTCCTTCATCAACAATGGGTATGCCGGAAATCTTCGAGCTGCTACCATACTGAAGAAGAACTTCCCTGATGATGAAAGACTGATATTTCATATGGTGAATGTTTGCCTAGCCTCGAAGACATCCTCATGGGATCAAATGTCTTCCCGGTGGCAACAGGTATTATATTCAATTCTAGTACACCAACCTTTAAATTTTTCACAAATTGTGTTTCTAGAAATCAAAGATCTGGCACAGAAACCTGTGGGAAACAGATGGCTATTATATCCCAGGTTTCTGATGGCCATAATTTTAAATGAATTACAAACTGATGGCTTTGTTGGCCTTGGAGTCCCTGCACCAGCTGTTCTAGCTGAGGTATACTCCAGGCATAACTCCGACCAATCTCTCAAAGAAGTTGCCCGTTTGCTCAAACCCAAGCAAAGGGAACCCACAGCTTCAACTGCCAGATCCAAAGTCCCCACCAAGCCAAAATCCAAACCCAAACAAGCTAATCAGGGAGATGAGTCCCCTGATGATGCTCCTGTACCACCCAAACAGGATAAACCTACTGGTTCAAACCCTCCAGTAGTGTTAAAGACTCAACCAGCAACAGCCGCACAGGTATCCTCTCAAAAGGATCCTGTTGCAACCACTTCAGGGGAAACCACATTACTGAGACCTCTCTCACTTGAGGAGGTTATCAGTGAAGAGCATCCCTCTCCCCGGATGCAATCAGCTTCTATCCCCTCTCCCCATACAAATGCCCCCCAAAGTCCAACCATTATAATTGCTAATGTGCTGACTCAGCTGCATGCCTCTCCTCCTCCCCTACAACCACCAACAAAGGGGAGAACAACAACAATTGAGGAAGAGGATACACATGCTTCTGACAACCCACAGCACTGGGGTTTAAATGTTCTATCTCCTGGTGTGGATATGGAGATCAAACATCTGGTGAGGCTGCCACCTCTTCTGAATCAGCATATGATCAGACTGAGGTTGGTAACATAACTAAGACCTCACCAGAGGCAACAGCTGATGAAGGACAAAGTCCTGAGGCTGGAAGTCCCCAGTTCCAAGACAAAGGGGCACATGCTACATCTGGTCTACACCCAGTGCATGTACATCTGGCTACAAGCAGGAGGTCAGGTGATTCAGCATCTGCTGATGATGACCTGGGCTTCTTTTATGATGTTCTTGCCCAGAACATAATCCTAGAGGAGGAAGTCAATAGGCTGCAGAAACTACTTGACCAACTCTCTCAGGGAGAAAGACCATCTGCCACCACATCAACCCAACAGATGGCACCTTCCTCTGAAGGTCACTTAAACACACAGCCACTCAAAGAATCTCAGCCACATGCCTCTGTTTCTGGCACCATTTCTCAGGACCAAAACCCCCTGAGCAAATGGATGCTATCCCTCAAAATCCCCTATCTCTCATCACACCGCAGATAACTGAACTTGTCATTAAAACTGTTGATGAGAGACTTTCTTCTGTCTTACAACCTATGGTGGAGGATGTACTGAGCCAAAGCTTTCTGCTGATCAAACCTTAAAACCAATGCACCCAAAAAGGGGAGATTCCAGCAGTGAAAGCTAAAAGAAAGAGGATGGAGAAGAGGAAAGAGAAAGAGAAGGACAAAGAAGTGGAAATAGAGAAGGACTGTGTGTATGAGACGAGAGAAAGAGAGGAGAATGAGAATGAGAAGGGAGCTAAAAAGGAGAAAGTACATGAAAGTCAAAGGACTTTCATGTCACATATAAGAAAAAGAAAAGTGCTAAAAAAGAGAAAAACTTGAATGAAATGGTTAAAGAGGCTGATGCTGAACACAGCAGATCAATGGACAATATCATTGATCAGCTGTTTAGGCAAGGTTTCAATACTGAAAAGCTGGACTCTGAAATAAGAAGATTAGAGATCGAAGAGATTCAACAAAGATGGGCCAGCTACAGCACAATGGATAGAGAAAGACTTGAGATCATGATCAGATTTATCAGCAAATACCTTGGGAGATCATTGATCGAAATAAAATCATGGACCAGGGACAGCATCTTGGCCATAACCTCCAAGATCTGTTCGTCTGAGGCATATACTAAGGGATTAGTAATAGAAGCTTTGAATGAAGCAGGAGCAGGGAGCAGGACTAAGCTAGCCAAACACTCAAAAGCCACACTCACCTCCAAAATGCTAACTCAGCCTGTCAACATTCCCTCTCCAAAACAACCACAACCACAACCCACAAAACCAACTCCCTTACCCTCAAAACCAACAGCCGATGATGCACCTAAGCAGAAGAAGAGAAAGGTGTTAAGGCTGGAAGAAGAAGATGATGATGATGAAGACAAGCTGCCGATCTCAGTTGTTCTGCAGTTGCCTAAGGCCAAAGATCTCTCTCTTGCAATAACTCCTGAGCAACAAAGAGATGCAATCAAAGTGAAATTGGAAGAAGAAGAACAACACAGATTGCACGATGAAGAGTTATTGAGGAGAGTAGATAAAGCATATGCAGCCACTTCCTCCATCATTAATATGAAAAAACAAGCTCAGAGGATTTATACTCTTAGACATACTTTTCAGTATGTGAAAGAAAGAGTAAGAATTTGGCCTGATCCCAGGGTGGCTCATAGAATACAAAAGAAAAATATCCCTCAGAGATACAATGGGCAAGTGAAAAAGATTGTAGATGAAGTGATCTCCTTAGCCCTTGTAGTCTCACCCTGGGAAATCCTGGAAGATTTCAAAAAGGCCTACACCTCAAACATGCCCCACAAAAGATGCTGGAGAACAGAATGATCAAAAAGGGGCTGGTGTATAAGAGGCTGAATGAGATCAGAAAGGATGAGTTACCACTGCTGTTAGAAGGTCATCATCCTGATGAATTTGCTTACAGACAGATTACAATAGTGGTACTCAAAAATGGAAAACAGGTCAAATTCCTGTCTGAGTACTATGGGCCAGATGGATTCTTCGATGGTGAGGCAGAGGAGCTCACCATGGAGGAACAAATTGTATTTTTGGAGGCCTACACCAGGGAATCCTACAAGCTCATAGTTGGGAAGTGAGTCTCATGGATGGGGGAACAGCTCAGTGTCCAATTCCCCAATACAGAGCTCCCATCCATACATTGCCAACCAAATCATCAGAGACTCATTCCCAAGCCAGTGCTGATATGGGTCATCTTCTCAACTGATCAAGAAGGAAAAAGACAACCATTCTGCCAACAATAAGTGGAAAATAAATCAATTAGAGGTTTTGGCTGCATTGGTTCAGGGGGAGTTTGTTGGACCAAAAGAACCAATGAGCCAAGATCAGAAAACCTCTAAGTCCCACATGATATCACAACAACTGCTGAAGGCTTCATCAGCAGTTCGACAAGTGCTGAAGACTTCAATAGCTGAAGATCAAGTATTGAAGACTTCAATAGCTGAAGACTAAAGTGCTGAAGCTCAACAGCTGAAGAACACAAGTGCTGAAGCTGAAGACTAAAGTGCTGAAGTCCAACAGCTGAAGAACACAAGTGCTGAAGCTGAAGACCAAAGTACTGAAGGTCAACAGCTAAAGAATACAAGTGCTGAAGCTGAAGACCAAAGTACTGAAGTTCAACAGCTGAAGAGTCCACAAGTGCTGAAGATCAACAATTGATGTACAAAGTCTGAAGACAAAGACTGAAGACATCAGCTGATGACATCTACTGAAGTCATCAGCTGATGAAACGTCTGAAGTTCAAGTCTGAAGACCAAGTGCTGAAGTTTCAGTAGTTTGTCACAACAGCTGAAGAGTACTTCTTCAGTAGTTGTGTTTATCAGTAGTTTTATGTTTTTACTTTCAGTAGTTTTGTAAAACGACTGAAGAGCTTGTTCTTCAGTCGTTGTAGTTTCAGTAGTTTCTTATCAGTAGTTTTGTAATAAGTAAACACTTAGCTTCTTGTAAGAAGATGTCAGCTGCTTGACATCTTCAGTAGTTTTAGTGTTTCAGTAGTTTGTTAAATAACGGTTAGATGTCACTATGAAGTGACATCAGCCTACGTCATCTTTCCTATATAAGGAAGAATGACCTAAATTGTAATTTTGCGAAAGCCATGCCAAGCGTGTGATTGAATGAAATATTCCTTTTGCAGAAACTTTCTCTCTCTATAACTAATTCTGTTCATTGCTATATCTTTGGTATTCTTGCTCGAATTGTGCTAGTTGGTACTCTATTTCGCTGCTGAAATCATTCGAATCGATCAAACTAGATGCTGAGATCCTATCATTGACGCCATAACTGGCAAACCAAAAGTAGTGTTGAAGTGGAGTCCACCTCGTACAATGTCAAAGATCCCACTACGTGAGATGCCTCAGGACTTCACTCGACATTTCAAATGGTGGTACTACAATTGGAGAACGGGAGAGGCCGTGATAATCTTGAACAGAAATGGTACAATGGAAACCATAAGGGTGTTTGACCCAATGTGGCTCACCAACTTGTCAGCTAATGATGTTTATACATTATACAAGTGGCCATTGTTCTATGACTCACTAGATATAATACAAGCTTTGCAATTTTAGAATGTAATACGACTCTGTTTTGCTTTCGAGATAAATATAGGAGTCACCAACGAAGCTAAGTAGAGGAACTTTGAGGAAGTTACGAAAGATGTAAGACAATAGATAGATCTAGGTCCAAGGGGGAGTTTGTTTATACATGTTATGTACCTAGATCCTGATTTCAATGTAATATGTCTTGAATGTCTTACACTTATATAATATGGGGTACTTAATCAAATGATAATGTTTGATTGTGATTTATAATGTTTAATATTTCACTAATGAGTTGGGTAACGCATATTGACTTGATTATATAGGTTTGTGATTGTTTGAATTGATATACATAATGTTATAATAATGAATACATTCAAACTTTGGTTAAGTGAAGTTCACATTCGTCCGACTAGACCATGCGCCCAAACAGTGGTCATGCGTCCGAATGGCCATGCGACTGAGTGTCCATGCGCCTAAATAGTCCATACGTCTGAACAACTTCATGCGATTGACTCAGTCGCACGACTGAACACTCAGTCGTGTGAATGGAACAACCGCGTGGCTTAATCGCATAAATGAACCATGCTAATGGTTCAGTCGCCCCGAATGAGCAACCCTAACCTATAAATACCACCTAATTCGTGGAAAAATGAAAGAATTCAATTCACTTCTACTCCAGAGGTACCCTAGCCGTCCTGAAGCCTCTAAGTTCGTACTCCAAGTTCATAGAACGCTGTAGATCGATTCCTAATCGTTTCTTGATGTTAGATTCAATACATTATTGTGTCTACGTGCGTTCTCATTGATTGGATCGCCAATCAAATAGGATTCCACACTATTTGGTTTGGTTTAACACGTTAATCAGTTGGTGTTTCGTTCAAATACCAGATACTAACACTGGGCCTGTTGGATTTAGAAAATTCGTACGTTTAAGGTGTTTGAACGCAAAAACAAAAAATTTTTCTTACCCTAATTTCCGTATGCCGGAAATAACTTAACTTTACGATCAGGAGATGTCTAAAACCCAATTTGACACAAAAGATTGTGTTTTTAGTGTAAAAACACAATTTTTATATCAAAACGATTGAATCACACGTAAATCTTGAGCCAATGCTTTGATACCACTTGTTAGGATCGTGTACTGTACAAATACTAAGAAATTTACGAGAATACCGAATCAAATAGTGCGGAATCCTATTTGATTGGCGATCCAATCAGTGAGAACGCAAGTTGAATCAATTAAAGATTGAATCTAGACATCAAGAACGATTAGCAATCGATCTACTGCGATCTTTGAAGTTGGAACAGGTTATGAGAGGTCTCTAGACGGCTAGGGTATGTTTGGGTATCAAAATATTCAAAGTGTCTCATTTGTCGAAGATTTAAGTGGTATTCATAGGTTAGGGTTTCTCATTCGGGCGACTGAACCATTAGCATGATTCAGTCGTGTGATTGAGTCATGCGGTTGATCCATTCGCACGACTGAGTGTTTAGTCGTGCGACTGAGTCAATCTCATGTTACAATCATGCGACTGATCCAGTCTCCTGGTTCATTCATACGTCTGATTCATTAGCATGAAGTTGTTCATGCGTGTGGTCCATTAGCATGGGCCAATCGCATGAGAACTTCACATGATTAAGTTTGAATATGTATCATAATCATTAATTGATTTAGATATTATTCAAACAACCACAACCTATATAGTCAATTCAATAAGCGTTATTACATACCAACCAATGAAATATTCAACATTATTAGCACAACCACATATTGTATTCATTAAGTACACATACAATTACATATGTGTAAGACAATAAAAACATATTACATTAAGTTCAAAAACTAAGGACACATGTATCTACACTTTCATGTTAAAGTCGAAAGATAAGTCATTTGAAACATTCAAGAAATTCAAAACAAAAGTCGAGATGGAAACCAGGCAAAAAATTAAAACCTTGCGAACGGATCGAGAAGGGGAATTCATATCTAGTACCTTCAAATAGTATTGTGATGACCATAATTAACCACCATCTCACTGCCCCATAAGCACCCCAACAAAACAGAGTGGTGGAGCGATGAAACCGAACTTTAATAGAAGCAACGAGAAATATGTTAAAGACATGGAAAGTTCCATGTGTTTTTTGGGGGGAATGTGTTCAACATGTTACGTATGTGCTAAACCAAGTGGTGACAAGATTAATCAAAGGAAAAACTCCATATGAGTTACTCAAAAATAAGAAACCGAATGTCAGTCACTTAATAACATTCGGTTGCATAGCCTTTACTAAAGTCCCAGCAAATAAACTCACCAAGCTCGACGATCGGAGCAAGAAGACGGTGTACTTTTTGAACAAACCAAACACTAAAGCATTTAGACTGTATGATCCGGAAGAAGGTAGTATAATTGTGAGCCGTGTTGTTAAATTTGTTGAAGAAAACAGGTGGGATTGGGGCAACAAAACAGAAGACAATGATGATGATTATGGTCTGAATTGGGGGGATGATAACTACACATCAATTCATCCGGAACATACTAGAGAGTTCATGACAAAACCACCTGAAACAAGGGCTCCACTATTGCCCAGCCAAACAGGTCGGATTCCAACAAAAACTAGGCCCACAACGTGTAATAGCAGCCCAGTAAATGCTGTTGTCAACTCCCCACGCATTGGACCAACTCGATCAGCCTCTCAAGGCCCAGTAAACCCCACTGAGATCAGGCCTGACATGAACCCAAGTTCAACCAGTCAGGTGCAATCTTCAGACAACCGTGCAGGCTCAGAAAACTACGCAGCAAGCCCGACAGCTAAAACTTTTATGCCTAGACGATCAACCAGAACCTCCGTACCTCCCCAAAAATTAAAGGACTACGTTCTGGATGGCGATTTTTTCTTGGTAGAAGAAGAAGAACCTCGTTCTTATGAAGAAGGTAAACATCATAACGAATGGATGCATGCCATGCAAGCAAAAGTTGACTCGATTGTAAGGAACAAGACATGGAAATTAACTAATATTTCGTGTTCTGAGAAGGCTATTGGACTCAAGTGGCTCTTTAAAGTCAAACGGAATCCGAATGGCATGATAAACAAACACAAGGCCCGACTCGTTGCAAAAGGTTACATCCAACAATATGGAGACGACTACGATGAGGTGTATGCTCCCGTTGCTCGAATCGAAATGGTTCGACTTCTCATTGCTCTAGCCATGTATGAAAGGTGGGAAATTCATCACCTTGATGTTAAGTCAGCATTCCTACATGGGGACTTGGAGGAAGATGTGTATGTAACCCAACAGGAAGGATTTATCAAACTCGAAGAGGAGACCAAGGTGTACAAACTCTCAAAGGCTCTTTACGGTTTGAAACAAGCCCCAAGAGCTTGGAACACCAAGTTAGACAACACTCTCAAAACATTGAAGTTTCAAAAGTGGCACAAGATCAAGTCGTTTACCGAAGGTCAACCAATGGTTCTATCCTTTTGGTCGGAGTATATGTAGACGATCTAATTGTCACTGGATCTAAAGTCGAAGAAATTACAAAATTCAAGGTTCAAATGGAAGAATGTTTCGAGATGAGTGATCTTGGAAGACTATCCTTTTACCTTGGGATAGAAGTCTTACAATGTGAAAGTGGAATAATTGTAAAATAAGAAGCTACGCAAGAAGAATTTTAAAAGAAAATGGCTTACTGGATTGTAATCCAAGTCAATGCCCACTAGAACCTAGAGTTCAACTTTCAAAAGATCAAGAAGGTAAACAAGTGGACCCAATGATTTACCCAATGATATTTACTACATTCTAGACCGGATTTCTCTTACTCAATTAGCATGGTGAGTCGCTACATGCAAGAACCAAAGGAATCACATTCGGTTGCATTAAAGCATATTATGAGATATATCAAAGGTACCTTGAATTCAGGCATAATTTATTAGTCATAGGGTAAACGGGAAATAAATGGATATTGTGATAGTAGTCACACTGTGGACAAAGACGATGCTCGGAGCAAAACCGGACATATATTTTATCTTGGTACGTCCCTAATCACATGGTGCACACAAAAACAACCTACCATGGCATTATTGTCGTGTGAGGTGGGGTTCATGGCCGCCACATCGGCGGCTTGTCAAGCTCTTTGGCTAACAAGGTTGTTTAGTGAACTAACGAGTGAAGATCCAAAGTTGGTAGAATTATATGTTGATAACAAGTCCACGATTGCACTTATGAAGAATCCCATCTTCCATCCAAGAAGTAAACACATTGACACAAGGTTTCACTTTATTCGTGAGTGCATAGAAAGAGGACAAGTCAAATTCGAGCATGTATCAAGTGATCTACCAAAAGCCGATATATTGACCAAGGCGTTGGCTCGAGTCAAGTTCAAGGAGATGCGAAAACTACTCGGTATCGACGACCTCCCTAACCCATCATAGAATTTAGGGGGGTGAATGAGGATCATAATTCCAAGTTCACGAGTTAGGTGGACTTCTGGATTCAAGTGGCATGAACGCAAACTTGAAAGGGCCATTATTGACAAGTTGGTTAATATGGTTTGAATATTAAATCTAACTATGGTCTATCCATAAGGAAAAGATAATTGTGTTTAAATATTCTATCTGATTAGATAAAGTGTATTCATGTTATGTTTTCTAGATAGATAAGTATTAGTTAGACTATATATACCCATGTTGGGGTAAGTTGTATTCAAGTTTTTTAGAAGTTTTCTTGGATATAATAAAGTTGGGAGTTAGCCAATTCTTTGCTTGTTTGTGGGCCTACAACCCACCACGGCATCTTGGATTTGAGGTGGTACCCCCTTGATAAACTTCTCAATGTTGCAGGGCACAGTGTCCACCATGTGTGATAGAAGCATACTCAAATCATGATGTCGGGTGGAATAAGCCAAATGATTTCCACCATCTTGCTTGAGATTCCAGAATTCTTCCTCCAATTTTTGTAACTCGCTCCTTGGGCAGAACTTTTGGATAATTATATCCTTAAATTCTTCCCAGGCAATGCCAAAGCAGCTTCAACCCCTCAATTTCTCTTTTCACTATTCACCATGTTAGTGCTCGTTGTTGAAGGACACTTGCAGCATAGCGAACCTTGAACTCATCGGGGCACTTGTTAACAATGAACGTTTTCTCCATACTTTCAAACACTCGAGAAGTCCAGTGGCTCCTTCTTTTCCACTAAAACTAGTGGGTTTGCATGAATTGAAGTGTTTGAAAGTGCTGGTGCGATAATTCCCATGTTGGTTGTTGCTATTCTCTCCATGGGCATTGTTGTCACCACCACTATTGTTTCCATTGGTATTGTTGTTGCTATTGGCCATTAGGGTGCTATTAAGTTTAGCAACCATTGAGGGGAGCATAGCAGTTATTTGACGGGCGATCATTACTGCAAGCTTGCGGTCAGAACTTCCACGCTTTCCATGATGACGAGACATGCTATATACAAAATGAGTTAGTTACGGGAATGAGGATAACACGGATAGTAGTTTAAACAAGAATAAGCTAGGAGTTGTAAGGCATGCAGAATGGTTCCATTTGGTAACGCACAACCATTTGGAAACAAAGACACGTCAAGGTAAATTGACCCATTTGCCTTAGAAACTTGTGTATATCCACCATAGTTTATCACTCATCCCAGAAATCCCCAGGTAAGCATAACTAGTCCCATAGGATTTATCCAAGATGCTTACCTTAGCCCGAAGGCCTTTTGTTAGGAAATCCAGAATACAGGTGTCTATGTGTCACACAATATTCCTTAGGTTCATGAAATCAAAACCTTGATGAGATTTGTATAGATTATACATAAAGTCTAAAGACCTAAGTCATAAACAATAAGTATACGATCCCATGTGTCTTCAAGATTAAGATTAAAAAGCTTTATGTTCGGGGAGAATCAAAGAGTCAAAGATAAGTGTAGGGGAGATAGGTAACAATGTTAAGCATTCATAAGGCAATCCTATGCTAAGGCCTCAAGTTGCACATAAGAAGGCATAGCATTATGTAGCATGCAAAACAATGTATTTTTACAAGAATATAAATACTATTCTATAAGGTGCACGCATAAACTATAGTCTAGGTCACCATTTCTAATAACCTAAATCCCTATAGTTAAGGGCTCTGATACCAATCTGTCACACCCAAACCTTGATGGCGGAAACATCGAGAAGTGAGGGTTAAGATCGTTCACAACCATATAACGTTATTTTTAATCTCAAATATAATAACCATAAGTTTCAAATGTATCATTACAAACATAAGACTCAAATAAGAAATCAATAATAATAATAAGAGATATTTCAAGTTCATTCATTTATTTAACTAGGTCCATTCCTAGGTGTGAATAATCTTCAAGGTGGCAATCAAACTTGCGCGTTTCTCGAAACATGTTAAAAATAAAAGGTCAACATAATGTTGGTGAGATTTCCATAGTTTTCAATACAACAGCATATAAACGATGGCAGTTCATGTTATAAGTTAGTGAGCAAAGTAACTAGGGATGTAAAATAGATGCACAATCAAACCTTGATAGTTTATAAGTTTCCACGTTTACAAGTTTATACGATCAGCTAAGTCTACTTGGGTTAACCAAACAGGCTTGTCAGGCCCATAGATCTATGACGTCACTAGACTAGCAATAGTTAATGATTACACATATAATCATCAATACATGGTAATTACTATAGTTCAACTAACCACAACAAATAATTGAATTGCCCAAGTGTTTACAAGAATCAAAAGTTTTTCAAGTGCAATGGTTATAGTGTAACGTGTTTCACCCCAAAGTGTAAAAATATGAAAAGGGGTATAGAACAATAAATATATAATTGACGATTAATAAGATTAATGATAAGCTTTGTTCCAACATAAACCTTCACAAGGTACTTGGATATATATACATACATACATATATATATATATATATATATATATATTATATATATATATATATATATATGTATATATATATTTACAAGATTAAAGTTTAATAATAAGCTTAGTGATTTAACTAAAACTAAGGTTTCAAGTGAGGTTTGGGGATTTTTGTAGTAGTCTAAATAATATAAAATATACCATTTATGAAAATTATTAAAAGGAAAATAATCTTAAACAATAGCTAGTGAAGTTTAAATATAAACTTGAATAAAAATTTGAAATAATCATGATTTTAATAATTCAAAGGTAATATTCGAATCAATAAAAATTTATCAATTTTTTATTTAAAATTCATTTTGATAGAAATAATTCAAAAACCTTACAAAAGAATTGTTTTACTGCATTACAAAACAACAGCAACATAAAATACGAACGGATGTCAGTCTTTCCCTGCCGAGTGGCTTCACCCTCGTGCCATCCTTAGCAATAATTACTTGCCAACTGAAAATGTATAAAAGTCAGCGTTGCTGAGTGAGTTCTAGTTTTAAAAGTAATAAAATACTTTCTGTAGGTATATATATGAAAATACTCTTTTTATGAAAACTTCACCTCTTTATTGATGAGCACGCATTAACTATACAAATTGGTAATGCTTTGTCTCTTTATTGTATGCCTTGTTTACGCGGTACTCTTTTATTTTTATCTTTCACTATCTGTGTGGACCAATGACCAATACCCTAAACTATATGCGCGGGGAAAATGGTGCTGGCCCTCTTTTTCCCACAAGGGGCTCTACATACTGTATACAAGGCTGACCTAGACACCTAGGGTATGCTACAAAGGTCCGCCAGTCTCAATTGACTGGCCTCGTGAGAATCTGAAGGTAACTAACCCACATCACAGTTGAGCTGACGACCTCATGGCCGTGTACCTCCTGTAAGCTTGCAAGACTTGTTAAAATTTTAATTAAGTTCCACTTCTCTTCTTCATTGCTCTTTCACTTTATTATTAGTAATACTTTACGTTACGATTATAAGCACACCACGTAAAGTCACATACTAATAATAGTAATAATAATATTAATAATAATAGTATTATTAATAACAATAATAATAATAATAAGCAATCATAAAACAATCATAATCATACATGAAACCCATTATTAATAGACCCTAGTCAAACCGCGGTCAAAACCCTAAAAGCACAGACTCCCAAAAATCCGGAAATAAATTCTAAGTGTTGGGCGCTTAAACACTATTTGGGCGCATGAGCCCTGTTTGGGCGTTTCATTACTATGTAGGCGCATCAGTCAACACTTAACTGCTTTAACTCTTAGGCACATGAACAATTCAGGCACATGGACACTATTCGGGCGTATGAACACTTAGGCGCATGGGTTATTCGGACGCATGGACAGTTAGGCGCGTGGGCCACTTGGGCGCAGGGCACTATTCGGGCGCATGGGCCTACACTTAGTCGTCCGACTAATATTTCTAGGCGCATGGACTACTGTTCAGGCGCATGAGATACACTTATCATTTCTAAGACAAATTTCAAGCGCATGAGATACACTTATCATTTCTAAGGCAAATTTCAGGCGCATGGGCTATTGTTCAGGCACATGAGTTACACTTAAATTCTTCTGAGGCATTTCCAGGCGCATAAGCCCTATCTAGGCGCATGAACCTTCTGTGTAACATGTGTTTAGGATGATTTCGAACCGATTCATCATACCTATCTGTTCTAATCTTACCAGGGTTATTCTAAACATGAACAACCTATAAGCATTCAAGAATCATCATCCAACATGTATAATACATACGGGTAAACATACATAAACATTTGAAAATCATTTTAATACATTTTCAGCCCCAAAGAGAGTTTCAAACAAGTAAAACCAGGGTCTAGAACTCACCTGGTGCAACTTGGGTGTTTCTTCCTTCTAACCCTTTTGCAACTGAGTTCAAACACCTAAAAACCGCACCAAACACACACACACATGAGCACATACACAAACACATAAGCACATAAACATATAATCGGGATAAAACCATCATAAATACTTAAAAATCTTGAATTCTTACCTTGGATTCACTTTCTCTTCTTCTTCTTTTCTTCAACCGAGAGTTCTGCTCTCTTCCTTTCTCTCTCTCTCTCTAAAACCGAAGTGAAAGTGATGTGAAAAGAGGGTGGGCGGCCATGCCCACCTTTACACCAACTTTTCAAAGATTTTGTCCTTTTGGACACTTTTAGTCCCTCCATTTGGACTTTATTGCTTTTCTTTCTTTTATTCTTTATTTTTTGTCTTTTTTTTAAATAACCGGGTGTTACAAATCACCCCCTCATATAGGTTTCGTCCCCGAAACCTGTTATTCCTCAAACAGACGAGGATAATCCTGCCTCATCTCCTCCTCAGTTTCCCATGTGGATTCGGATCCCTTCCTATGCTTCCACTGTACACGCACAAGAGGAACCACTTTATTCTTCAGTCTCTTCTCTTTATGATCGATGATTGCCACTAGTTGCTTCACATAATTGAGCCTTTCGTATACTTTGATATCTTCTAGTGGAACAATCATGTCTTCATCAGCTAAACACTTTCTCAGATGAGATACATGGAACGTCGGGTGAATCCCACTTAACTCATCTAGTAATTCCAACCTATAGGCCACCTCTCCTACTCGAGCAATGATTCGGAAAGGGCCTATATATCTTGGGCTCAACTTGCCTCACTTCCTGAATCGGATAATACCCTTCCAAGGTAAGACTTTCAACATAACCAGGTCACCCACCTGGAACTCGATTGGTCTGCGTCGTTTATCGGCATACGAATTCTGCCTATCTTTAGCTGCCTTCATGAAGGCTTTAATCTTCTCAAGCTTCTCGGTCGTAGCCTCAATGACCTCGACACCTCCCAATTCTTTCTACCCAATGTCTCCCCAACATAAGGGTGTTCTACATCTTCTACCGTATAGCATCTCATATGGTGGCATGCCAATACTGGCATGATAACTGTTGTTGTACGAGAATTCAGCTAACGGCAAGTGGTCATCCCAACTTCCACCAAAATCAATCATACATGCCCGAAGCATGTCTTCCAGTGTCTGAATGGTCCTTTCTAACTGACCATCAGTTTGGGGATGATAAGTCGTGCTAATATGTAACCTCGTCCCCATGGCATCATGGAATTTCTTCCAGAATTTAAAGGTAAACCGGGTGTCACGATCAGACACAATGGACACCAGCACACCATGACGAGTTAGAATCTCCTTGATGAATAGGTCAGCCAACCTCTCAGATGAATATGTCTCGCGGATCGGTAGGAAGTGAGCACTTTTCGTCAGACGGTTGACAATCACCCATATGGCATCGTACCCTTTCGGAGTACGTGGAAACTTCGTTATGAAATCCATGGTTATGTGCTTCCACTTCCATTCCGGTATATCTAAAGGTTGGATCTTCCCATACGGCTTCTGATGTTCGGCCTTCACCTGTAAGCAAGTAAGGCACTTAATCACATACTCCACCACATCACGCTTCATACCCGGCCACCAATAAACTTTCTTCATATCTTGATACATTTTTGTGGCACCAGGATGAATGGAGTATCGAATATTGTGAGATTCATCCATAATCCTCACATGTACATCCCCGAAACGAGGAATCCACACTCCTCCAAATTGGGTTTTAACACCGAGTGTGTTTTCACCCAATTCCCCAACCAGACCTCTCATCCTTTCAGAGTTAAGATGATCTTCTTTCAGTGCCTCATCTTGAAAATCTTTGACTTGCTTCATTACATTAGAGGTCATGATCAGTTGATATGCTTTCACCCGAATTGGCTCGGGCCTCTCCTTTTAGCTAAGAGCATCAGCCACCACGTTGGCTTTGCCCGGATGGTAATGGATCTCACAATCATAATCTTTTATGAGCTCGAACCATCTTCTCTACCTCATGTTCAGATCTTTTTGCTCGAAGAAGTACTTCAAGCTCTTGTGGTCAGTGAAAATGGTGCACTTCGTCCTGTAGAGATAGTGCATCCAAATCTTCAATGCAAAGACCACGGCTGCTAGCTACAAGTCATGAGTGGGATAGTTGGCCTCATGAACTTTCAACTTTCAGGATGCATAAGCTATAACCTTCCCTCTCTGCATAAGATGCACCCCAACCCTGAGTAGGAAGCATCTGAATAAACCACCAAATCCTCGCTTCCTTCGGATAATGACAGAACAGGAGCTTGAGTCAACCTTGCCTTTAACTCCTCGAATACCTTCTCTTGAGCTTGACCCCATATAAACTTCACATCCTTTCGAGTCAACTTGGTTAGTGGAGAAGCGATCTTGGAAAAGTCTTGAATGAACCTTCGATAATATCCCGCCAACCCCAAGAAACTACGAATCTCGGATGTAATTTTCGGAGACTTCCATTGCATCACTGCCTCCACCTTTGCGGGGTCTACCATAATCCCATCAGGATTCACCACATGAACCAAGAATTGAACTTCGCGCAACCAGAATGCGCACTTGGAGAATTTGGCATACAACTTCTCCCTTCTTAATGCCTCCAACACCTCCCGAATGTGACCGGCATGCTCTTCTTCGCTCTTCGAGTAGATCAGAATGTCATCAATGAACATAATCACTGATCTATCCAACATCGGCTGGCACACTCGATTCATAAAATCTATAAAGGCAGCTGGCGCGTTAGTTAGACCGAAAGAAATAACGAGGAACTCGTAGTGTCCATAACGCTTAGGGGAAGTTGTCTTAGGAATGTCTTGTTCTTTCACCTTCAATTGATGGTAGCCAGATCATAGATCTATTCTCGAGAACCAACTAGCACCTTGGAGCTGGTCAAACAAGTCATCAATCCTTGTAACGGGTACCGATTCTTCACCGTCAACTTGTTCAGCTCTCGATAGTCTATGCACATTCGCATACTTCTATCCTTTTTCTTTACAAAAAATACCGGAGCACCCCACGGAGAGATACTCAGTCGAATGAAACCCTTATCTATCAACTCCTGCAATTGGCTCATGAGTTCCTTCTCCATTCGGAGTTAATCGATATGATGCTTTGGTAACGGGTTGAGCACCGGGTATTAAATCAATTTGGAAATCAATCTCGCGATCAGGTGGCACGCCGGGTAGGTCTTCCGGGAATACGTCTGGAAAGTCGCACAGCACTAGCACCTCAGATAATTGTGGTACCGACGCATCCACATCCTTTACGTAGGCCAGTAGGCACTACATCCACGTTTCATGCACTTCCCCCCCCCCCATCGAAATCACCTTCGGGATCGTAGTAACGCGATCTCCATAAATCGTAACCAAACTCCCATCGGGCGTAAGTAATCGAATCATCTTCTTGTGACAGACGATGTTTGCTTCATAGGTTGCTAACCATTCCATCCCTAGTATCACATCAAATCCACCTAGGGGCATCACATGTAACCTAGCAGCAAACCTATGACCTTCTAATTCTATAGCACAGTCCTCTATCACATCAGTAATTCTTGTGGACTTGCTAATAGCGGTTTCTACATCGAATGGTTCACTGACATTTCTACTACTAATAGGTGACTTAGCACAAAAAGTAGTGGAAATAAAAATCCTACTAGCACCGTAATCAAACAATACAGAGGCACAAGTTTGGTTTACTAGAAACATACCTGACACGACATTAGGATCAGGTCTGGCTTCCTCCGGGTCATGGTGTAAGCCCTAGCACTTGCCCTCTGCCCTCCTTCCTCCGGCTTCTTCTTCGCTCCAGAGCTCTCCGCCCTCGGCTTCTTACAGTCTTTGGTCGTGTGGCCCTCTCTGCCACAGTTATAGCACTTCAGCACCCTATAGTCTTTAGCGATATGGCCAGGCTTGTCACATCTGAAGCATACATTCATTCCCATTCTGCACTCACCGGTATGGTCCCTTCCACAACTACCACACTTATTCCGCCCTGATTTTGACGACTCCCCATGATCATACACCTTCATCTTCTTGTTGTTTGGAGCGAAACCACCACGTCGAAACCTCTTCCTATTCCAGTTCTTACCATCCACACTCATCTTCTTCACCTCCACCATGGTCTCCTCTCGCTCATCATACAATCTACCCACCAAATCCACCACCGATCAAAAGGTACCTGGCTGAGCAGTAATCAGGTGCCTATGAATGTCAGCCGCAGTCCCTGGATGTACCTCTTGATCTTCCTTGACACCGGCGTCACCTGATCCGGCACCACCTCGCCATCTCATTGAATTTAGTGGTGTACTACTGGTGGGTCATGATTCCCGCTTCAAGTTTCAAGAACTCCTCTCGATTTTATCGAGTCCCTATGAGGACAAAGTTCCTCGATCACCAACTGCTTAAACTCCTTCCATCACATTTTCCTAATGGCTCTGGCACCCTCAGCTTGGACAATATTATCCCACCAACACAACGCTGAATCAACGAATGTTGGACCAAAAGAACCAATGAGCCAAGATCAGAAAACCTCTAAGTCCCACACGGTATCACAACAACTGCTGAAAGCCTCATCAGTAGTTTGACAAGTGCTGAAGACTTCAACAGCTGAAGATCAAGTGCTGAAGACCTTAACTGCTGAAGAACCAAAGTGCTGAAGTACAACAGCTGAAGAACACAAGTGCTGAAGCTGAAAGACCAAAGTACTGAAGAACAACAGCTGAAGAGTTCACAAGTGCTGAAGATCAACAACTGATGTACAAAGTCTGAAGACAAAGACTGAAGACATCAGCTGATGATATCTACTGAAGTCATCAGCTGATGAAACGCCTGAAGGTCAAAGTCTGAAGATCAAGTACTGAAGCCTCAGTAGTTTGTCACAACTGCTGAAGAGTACTTCTTCAGTAGTTGTGATATCAGTAGTTTTATTTTCTTGTTTCAGTAGTTTTGTAAAACGACTGAAGAGCTTGTTCTTCAGTCGTTGTAGTTTCAGTAGTTTTATATTTTGTACTTAACTTGCTGATATGTTCTCAGTAGTTGTGAACATTTCAGTAGTTTGTTAAGAATTAGTTATTTCTGTATTGGATCTGCCAGTTGTCACTTTCCGTGATAACAGCAGTGACTGTTGCACTCTATATAAGGAGTGACAACCTATTGTAATCGTGGGTGACATGAGCATTGAATGGAATGATTGATTGATTCGATTAGAAATATTCTACATCTATAAACATTCCTAGAAATCAGAAATTCATATTCTCTCCCTATAACCGTATGCGATCTCAACGCTTACAAGTATCGATGCTTGCTACAATTTGTCTAATTCGTGTTTGTATTCCGCTGCTTTATATTCTGATACATCAAACTTGTGATCACTGATCCTGTCAAATGGTATCAGAGCAGGTTAATCATTGATCGATCTAATAATTGATCATTGAAACTGCTATTCAAGATCCAAGTTTGATTGAATTAGCTTTTGTTTTTGCAAGAAACGGTTATAGAGATTGAATTTTCTGTATTTCTGCTCATTCATCCTGAGATCTTTTCTTGGTTCTCATTGAGTTTGTTGTGGTTTGTCTAAAACTTCTTTTTAAACTTGAACTAAACTGTTTTTGAACTGAAAATGACCACTCCCTCCAATGATCCTCACAATACTGGTTCCTCAACCAAGCCTCCTATGCTGGTTAGGAATGAGTATAACATATGGCAAAGACGTATGCTCCATCACCTGTCTGTTAACAGCGCAGGGTGTTGGACATCTTGGTACATGGTCCACACAAGCCTATGGTGAATAACCCGGAAACCAATCAAATGGTTCCGAAGAGGAGGGAGCAATACTCAGATGAGGATAAAAGTTGCTTGAGATTGATGCAAAAGCCCATGGAATTCTGGCCATGGCTTTGCCCAATGAAATCTATTCTGGGCTAATGCATCATGAAACTGCCCATGACCTCTGGATTGCTTTGAAAGAACAATTTGGGGAACAGATGAGGTCTTGGCAAATAATAGAGAATTCTTGCCCAACAATATGAGACATTCTCTCATAGAAAGGGTGAGACACTGACTCAACAATATGAGCGGTTTTCTTGTTTGATCTCTGAACTAAAAATGGTCAAACTTGAATACACCAATATTCAATGAATAACAGATTTCTCAGATCACTGCCTGAGAGATGGGACACATATACTATTGTCCTACGCTCCAGTGCAAGTTTGGACAAACTATCTCTCACCCAACTCCATGGGAAATTGCTCACTTTTGAGAGAGAGATAGAACAGAAGAGAAAGCTGTCTTCATCTGGAAAGCTCACTGAAGACTTTATTCAAGGCAACACTGCCTTGGTGGGTCATGAGTCAGAATATGCTGCATCTGAATGCCAGTATGATGAGCATATTAATTTCTCTTCGAGCACTTCTATTCTGCATTTGTAAGTGTTGATGGTCAGTTTACTGGAGGTAATAATGACAATTTATGTTTCATTATGGATGATCTCAAGGGGATTGCTGATGATGACTTAGAAGAGATGGATATTTTGAGCCAAATGGCCTTGATAAATATCAGATCTCAGAAGTTCTACAAAAGAACTGGAAGAAAATTCCCAGGACTCTCTGGCAAAACCAAAGTTGGTTTTGACAAGAGCAAGTTGAGGTGTCACAAATGCCAACGGCTTGGACACTTTGCAAGAGAGTGTAGATCAACTGGATCAAACTCTACTGCACCTTTTTGTGACTTTTCCTGGCAACAGTCAACAAAACAGAGGCAACATCCTGTCACATCTAGTCATCATCCTCAACAACAATCTCCGGCATATTTTGTTCCTCAGGGTCAAATGCCTTATCAGTACCCTTGTTATTACATGCCACAGTCAAGTCAAGTTCAAGTTCCTATGACACCACAACCTCATGCATTACCAGAACCTCAGCCTTCCCTATCTCATCAAACTTCATCTCAACACACAGCTTCTTCACCCCAGGAGTTGTTGACTGGAGCAGTTTACCAGATGACTTGTCTGGTCATGATCAACTGTTCTCAGGTGCTGGTCAACATGGTGGTGACAGTCCCTTTGGGAATCTAGCTCTTATGGCTTTGGAGTCTGCTGATACTTCATCCTCCAATGCCTCTACACCACAGGTATCACAGGTATCCTCTGAGGCAAAAGCCAAATTATGTTCTGAACAATGCATAGCAGCATTTGCTTCCATTAGAGAAGCAAATGTAGCTTTAATTAATAAGAACATTGAGCTAGAACAAGTAATTTCCAAAAACAAAGCTGAGTTTGAGTTTGTGCTCAAAGATAAAAATGATGAGGTTTATAAACTGAATTGCAAAATAATTGATGATAAGGCTAGAGAAGATGTACTTTTAGAGAAGTACAAAGATCTCAAAGAAACCCTTGCAGTTACCCAGGTCGAGTGTGATAGATGGGTACAATCATGCAAAGGTTTTGAAATGCTTCTTAGTAAGCAATCTGCTTCAAATGTGAAGTTTGGAATTGGTTACAATCACACTGCCCACCTACAGATTTTACCCCAAGAGCAGAGGTAGAATCTGATGGTGAGAGTGATAACCAATCCATCAAGTCATGTGATCTACCTTCTGATACAGCACAATCAGAAGTAGCAGTCAGTATCAAGTCCTCCTTGACCTATCAGCTGATGTTGATGGTCCAAATGCTGACATTCACATGATCAATAGTTGATCAACTCAGGAGTCAATCCTGAAGGTCCTGAAAGGACTGGAGAGCAGGATTCAACTCCTGAAGTTCAAACTTCAACTGCTGTCAGTACTGAAGAGAAGAAAACTGGCAGTAGAAAGAGTTTGAAGACTACTAAAGATGCTGTCAAGAAAGCAACCAATGCTTCCAAAGCATTGAAGAACAAGTCTGTCACCATCTTAGTTGATGATCAACCTAAGATGAAGAAGAAACCATGTGAAGTATGTGGTTTGTTCAATCATCTTACAGATGATTGTTGGTACAAAAGAGGTTCCAAACTCAAACAAAAGGAAGAATTAATGAGAAAATGGTAAAAATGAAAACTGAGTTTGAGACCACATTTGTATCAGCAACATCAAATCCTGTAACCCTTAAGTCCTTAAAGCAATCCAAAAGGAAGGAGTTAAACAGGTGACAGCTGAGGGTGCTCAAAAGAAGAAGGTGCAACATAGGACCTTATCTAACTCCACTAGCAATGTGTCTGATGAGCTGAAAGCTTTATCACAAAATCAACACAGCTGGTGATGATGGTACAACATCTGTTGGGTAGAGTTAACCAACTAGATTCTCCTATGTTGAAACCACAGAAAAGGAGGTCTAAGCCAAAGGACTCCTCTTCTGCACCATCTTCTTCCTCTCAGGCTGTTGTTACAAATAAACATGCTAGTTTACCATCTATTGATGAGACCAGGCCCAAAACCAAAAAGGTTTGGGTCTCTAAAACTAACTGATTGTTTATATTGCAGGTTCTTCAACATGCCAAAATAGCATCTGGTATGTAGACAGTGGGGGATCATGCACATGACTGGGAACATCTCTCTTCTTCATGACTACTCTCAAGGAAAGAAGGGATTTGTTTCTTTTGGCAATGATGCTAGGGGTTACATCATCGGTAAGGGCTTTGTCTCCAATGGAGAAATCAAATTTGATGATGTTAATCATGTGGAAAATCTCAAGTACAACCTCTTGAGTGTCAGTCAAATGTGTGATAAAGGCCATGTTGCCCTTTTCACAAGTCAAAACTGTAGGATTCTGTCATCCAAAGTTTTGCCCTTGATTGACAAGGTGTTGGATGATCACACTCTCCTGAAAGCCAACAGGACAGGAAGAGTGTATGCCTTAGATCTCTCTAAGAAGATAGATCTCAAAGGCAATCCTTGCCTATTTTCCAAAGCCTCTTTTCAAGAATCTAAACTATGGCACAGGAGGCTTGGTCATGTTAATCTCAAAAACATGAATCAGCTTAGCCACAATAGTTTAGTCAGAGGCTTACCAATAAAGGAGTTCCACTGTGATGAAACTTGCACTGCTTGTTTAAAAGGAAAACAGCACAAGGTCTCATTTCCTCCTATTGAAGTGTCCAAGTCCACTGCCTGCTTGCAATTACTGCATATGGATCTATTTGGTCCTGTGAGAGTAATGAGCATGGCAAAGAAGAAATACTGTCTGGTAATTGTGGATGATTACTCCAGATTTGTATGGACTTTCTTTCTACACTCAAAGGATGAGGCTGCTCAGAAGATTATCCACTTTGTGCTGTACATTGAGAAGCATTATTCCCTTCCAGTCAAGTGTATTAGGAGTGATAATGGAACTGAGTTCAGAAATCATACACTTGATGACTTCTATCTCTCAAAGGGAATCAGAAGGCAGTTCAGCATTCCAGGACTCCGGAACAAAATGGAGTAGTGGAGAGAAAGAACAGGACTCTCATTGAAGCTGCAAGGTCCATGCTGGCTGACTCAGGTTTGCCATTGACCTTTTGGGCCGAAGCTGTCAACACAGCTTGTTATGTGCAAAATAGAGTTTTAGTAAATCAGAGGTTGATGAAGACTCCATATGAAGTTCTCCATCATTTGGCTCCACTGATTTCATTTTTCAAAGCATTTGGTGTCCCTGTTTTATTCTCAACACAAAGGATCAACTCCACAAATTTGATCCTAAGGTGGATGCAGGATACTTTGTTGGTTATTCATCTACTTGCAAGGCATACAGAGTCTTCAACTGCAGAACAAAGATGGTTGAAGAAACTCTACATGTTAAGTTTAATGAATCTCCAAAGGACAAGATTCCACAAAGTCCTGTGAGTTATTTGATTTGGACATACTGCAATATGTTCCCTATCAAACTCCTGCTGTTGCTCCTGTCAACAGTTCACCACCTGGTGGTACTGCTGATGATGATGATGATTGCAGTACTCACCTCTTCAGGTTTAGTGATCAGCTGCCTGATTCAACTAGACCTGATGTTCCTGTAGCGCCAGTAGCACCATCCACAACAAATGCTGATGAGATTTCTTCGAATTCAACTTCCTTTGAATTACCATCCACTGATTGGTTTCAAGGAAATGATTCACCATCACCATCTGTTGCTGCTGAACCGGCTACAAACACTTGCACAGATCTCATTGTGTATCAAGATCTGAAGAATCACCCCATGTCTCAAATCATTGGTGATATCACTGCTGGTGTATCAACAAGAAGTCAATTGTCAAATTTCTGCTTCTATGCTCTCTTCATCAGTCAGCAAGAGCCAAAGAATTATCACATTGCTTTAAAGGACAATGGATGGGTTGATGCCATGCAGCTTGAGCTTCTTCAGTTCAAGAAACAGCAAGTGTGGGAACTGGTTCCTCTACCTCCAGGTAAGTGTGCAATAGGCACTAAATGGGTGTTTAGGAACAAAACTGATGAAAATGGGCTTATTGTTAAGAACAAGGCCAGACTGGTTGTTCAGGGTTTGCACAAGAAAGGTATTGATTATGATGAACCTTTGCCCCTGTAGCCAGACTGGAAGCAATTCGATTGTTTTTAGCTTATGCTGCTTATCAAAACTTAAAGTCTTTCAAATGGATGTCAAAAGTGCATTTTTGTATGGAAAAGTTAAAGAAGAGGTTTATGTATGTCAACCTCCAGGCTTTGAGGACAATAAACATCCTAATTGGGTGTATAAGCTTGATAAAGCTCTTTATGGGTTAAAACAAGCTCCCAGAGCCTGGTATGAGACATTGTCAAACTTTCTTCTGGAAAACAATTTCACTAGAGGCTCCATAGACAAGACTTTATTTATTAAGAAAGCTGGGCAGCATAATCTACTTGTTCAAATTTATGTAGATGATATCATTTTTGCATCCTCTGATCCAAAGTTGTGTGATGCCTTTACAAAGTTGATGCACAGAAGTTTGAAATGAGTGCCATGGGAGAATTACAGTTCTTTCTGGGGTTGCAAATCAAACAAAAGGCTGATGGAATTTTTATTCATCAATCCAAATATACAAAAGATCTTTTGCAAAAGTTTGATTTACAAAACTGTAAGCCCTGTTCTACTCCCATGAGCAGCACACACAACTGGACTCAGATCAGAAAGGTAAAGTGGTTGATGAACACTTTACAGATGTATGATTGGGTCCTTGATGTATTTAACAGCTTCTAGACCAGATATTATGTTTGCTACATGTGTTTGTGCTAGATTTCAGGCTGCACCTAAAGAGTCTCATCTGATTGCAGTCAAGAGGATCTTTAGATATCTGCAAGGCACTCCATCTCTAGGTTTATGGTATTCTACCAGACATTCTGGTAAATTAGTTGCTTTTTCTGACAGTGACTATGCAGGGTGTAAGTTGACCAGGAAATCAACTTCTGGTGGATGTCAATTCCTAGGCAACTGCTTGATTTCTTGGCAGAGCAAGAAACAGACCTCAGTTGCTACATCCACTGCGGAAGCAGAGTACATTGCTGCTGCAAGCTGTACATCTCAGGTACTCTGGCTTCAAAACCAACTTTTGGATTATGGCATTACAGAGACTAAGACTCCATTGTTAATGGATAGTGCTTCAGCTCTTTGCATTGTCAAAAATCCAGTCCAGCACTCTAGGACCAAACATATAGAGATCAGACATCATTTTATAAGAGATTGTTTTGAAAAGGTCTGATGATCCTAAGTTTGTGCCCAGTGCTGAGCTTGCAGACATTTTTACTAAGCCTTTGGATAGTTCAACTTTCCAAAACCTGGTGTTAAGGCTTGGTCTGTATGCTGCAGCTAGAATAGGTGACAACTACTGATGATCTCAGTAATTCATATTGATGATCATGAGTGCCTGTCACATATAAGTACTGATGAGCTCTTTTAACCTCAGTCTTTTTTATAACTACTGAAGGCTAAAAGTTCTCACAAGTACTGAAGTACTTCATCTGCTCTAAACTACTGAAGTAGTTACAACTACTGATGCAGTCATAACTACTGCAATCAGTAAAAACAGATAAGTACTGATGTCCTATGAAACAACTGAAATCAGCCATAAAGACTGATGAATGTGTTGAGGACAGTTTGAAACAGCTGAAAAGCTAAGATTGACGAAAACAGCTGAAGAGAACTTTCTCCTCAGTCGTTTGTACCACTGCTGTTTCATTTTAAACAACTGAAGCAAAACCACGTCTTCAGCAGTTTTATAACTACTGATGACCAATACCAAGTCTTCAGTTGTTTACAACAGCTGATGACAAAACCACTGTCTTCAGTAGTTTCATAACTACTGATGACAAACACCATGTCCTCAGTTGTTTCAATCACCTGAAGTCAAACCACGGTCTTCAGTAGTTTTCTAAACTACTGATGCCTAACACCGCGACTTCAGCTGTTTCAACGTCTGAAAGGATAATACCATGTCAACGTCGTTTAAAACTACTGATGACTAACACCACATCCTTCAGTCGTTTCCTCACCCGTACCCTATAAATACCCTTAACCTGAGCTCTCCATGCTTTATCTTCTTCAAACCTAACGTTCCTCTCCAAAACTTCCATGGCGTCTATGCAAATTAAACCGCGACACAACTGTGTTGCCTACCTCACAAAATCGCCGATCTGGACTAAGTTCGATGCTGCTATCGATCTTATGGTTCAGTCCCCATACAACAAGGCATTCCTTCTGAACCCCGTTTTACATGCCGAATCCTTGAACCAATTTTGGATGAACTTACTGTTACAACTGAGGAGAGCACACACAATCCCTCCGGTCAGTCGTCAACAACAAAGAAGTAGTGATTACTCCTGCAACAATCCGTAAAATTCTTCAACTGAGTGATGCTACCTCTCCTGCTGGATATCCGAAGGGCACCATAGATCTATCATTTGCTCGCATGGATATCAAGGTGATCTCAGTGCCACCACCATCATGAAGAAACACTTTAATGACGCTGAGCGCCTGATCTTTCACATGGTCAATGTATGTTTGGCCCCTAAGACATCGTCTTGGGATCAAATGTCCACCAAATGGCAGCAGGTAATGTATTCTATCCTTGAGCAACAACCACTGAATTTTTCAGAATTAATATTTTCAGAGCTCAAAGATATGGCTCAAAAACTAACTGCCAACCGTTGGATACTCTATCCACGGTTCATAATGGCCATTATTATAGACCAGCTTAATGCTGAGGGACTTGTTGGCTTGGGAGTCCCTGCTACGGCTGTTTTGCCAGAAGTATACTCCCGGCACAACTCTGACCGGACACTCAAACTGGCTGCCAAGCTGCGAAAACCCACGCAGCTGGAACCCACAGCCACCACCTCCAAATCCAATGTCCCCACCAAACCCACCAAAAAGAAACCCAAAATGGCTACTCAGGGAATTGAGTCCCCTGAGGATGCTCCTGCACAACAAACGCAGGATATATCCACTAGTCCAAACCCCCTAGTGGATACCATGACTCCTCCAGCCACAGCCGCTCAGGCTTCCTCTCAACAGGAGCCTGCAGCAACCCAAGGGGCACCTACTTATCTGGGATCTTCCTCACTTGAGGAGATTGCCATTGAAGAGCACCATCCACCCCAGGTGCACACTGCTTCTACCCTGTACCCCAACAACCGCCCCTCACAGCCCAACTTTAATAGTTGCACAAGTGCTGACTCAATTGCACTCCTCACCCCCTCCCCAGAAACCACTTCCAACTGGGAATACCTCTACAATTGAGGGGGAGGAACACAGTGCACTGAGAACCCACAGCACAGGGGTTTCCCAATTCTATCTCCTGGTGTAGAGAAGGAGCTTAGAATATCTAGTGAGGCTGCCACCTCCTCTGACTCAGCACATGACCAGAGTGAGGCTGGTAACATTGCTAAGACCTCCCTAGAGGCAACAGCTGATGATGGACATTGTCCTGAGGCTGGAAGTCCCCAGTACCAAGCACAAGGGGCACATGCACCAACTGGTCTACACCCAGCGCATGTAAATCCTGCTCTAAGCAGGAGGTCAGGTGATTCAGTATCAACTGATGATGACCTGAGCTTCTTCTATGATGTAGTTGCTCAAAATACCATTCTAGAGGATGAGGTTAGCAGACTCAAAGAGCTGCTGGCCAAGATGTCTCAGGATGCAAGTCCATCTGCCACCATCATACACCCACAGATGGCACCTTCCCTTGAAGGTTTCCCAAACACAGAGCCACCCCAAAATCAACCACCGCCTCTGCTTCAGGCCCTACTTCTCAGGAACAGAACCCTCCTGAGCAAATAGGTGCTATCCTCCAAAACTCCCTCCCTCTCATCACCCCCTAATCACTGATATAGTGATCAAAGCCCTTGATGAGAGGCTTTCCTCAACATTACAGCCCCTGGTTGATGCTGCTGTCCACAAGACTCTTTCTGCGGTACCAACCCCTTCCTCCAATGCAACCAAAAAGGGGAGAGTACTGCAGTGAAAGATAGAAAGAGGAAGAGATCTGAGGAAGAGGAGGAACAAGAAAAGCAACCTGCTCACGTACAAGCGAAAGAGAAGTGCTGATGATCATACTGCTGAAGAAAAATCCTTGGAGGAGCTGGTCAAAGAAGCTGACACCACACACAGCCGCTCCATGGATAAAATTTGAACAACTATTCAGGCAGGGGTTTGACACAGCCACCTGGATGAGATCAGAAGGTAGAGGTACAAGAGATACAAACCCGATGGGCAGGGTACGATGCTCTTGAGAAAGAGAGGTTGGAAATAATGATCGCTTTATTGCAAAATACTTGGGAAGATCATTAATGGAGATCGCGCATGGTCCAGGGACAGCATTCTGGCTATAGCCACCAGAATCTGTCTGTCTGAGCAATTCAACAAGGGGATCATTGTGGAAGCCCTTGATGAGGCTGGGGCTGGCAAAAGGTTAGAGATGGCTAAACTTACAAAGCAAATTAACTACAAGGATGCTAGATCAACCTTCCCTTCCACCCACTCAAACAGATCCTATCCCTCAAATCTCCCAACCAACCTCTAAGCCAAAATCCAAACATCCTCTCTCTTCAAAACCAATCCCTTCACCAACCCAACCATCATCCAGTGATGTACCCCGTAGAGGAGAAGGGTGCTGAGGATGGAAGAAGAAGCAGAAGAAGAGGATGAAGATGATAGTCTGCCACTCTCTGCTGTTCTGAAGCTACCAAAACCCCAGAGTCAATCCATGATCACACCTGACTCTCAAAGGGAAATGGTCAGAGTCAAGATAGAAGAAGAAGAACAGCAGAAACAGCACGATGAGCAACTGTTGAAGATGGTTGACAAGGAATTTCCTCAGTATCATCATCTTTCAAGCCATGAAAGGCATGCTCAAAGGCTGTACACTCTCAGGCACACCTTTCAGTATCAGAAGGAGAGAGTGAGAGTATGGCCAGACCCCAGGGTGAGTTCTAGAATCCATAAAAAACTATCCCACACAGATACAACGGCCAAGTACGAAAAACAATAGAATCTACCATCATGTTGGCTGTTGTATCTCACCTTGGGAAATCATTGATGAATTCAAGAAAGCTCACCAAGCAAAGAAGACACCTCAAGCTTACTAGAAAACAAGATGATTAAGAAGGGGTTGTTATACAAAAAGCTTGAAGACATCCAAAAGAATGAGCTCCAGTTACTCCTTGAAGGCAACCATCCTGATGAATTTGTATACAGGGAGGTAACTACGGTGGAGCTGAAAATGGCAGGACCATGAAGTACTTATCAGAGTACTATGGTCCGAGTTCTTCTTCGAAGGAGGAGCTGAAAACTCTCTCAAGAGGAACAAATTGTTCTCCTTGAGGCCTATGTTCGTGAGTCATACAGACTCATTATGGGGAAGTAATCTCATGAATGGGATAACAACTCTGTGTCCAGTTCCCCAAAACAGAGTTCCCATTCATACTCTGCCAAACAAATATTGAGATTTCTTCCCAGGCCGGAGCGTACATGGGTCATCTTCTCTACTGATCAAGAAGGAAAAAGACCAACATTTTTGCCATCAATAAGTGGGAGTATAAATAAGTTAGAGGTTTTGGCTGCATTGGTTCAGGGGGAGTTTGTTGGACCAAAAGAACCAATGAGCCAAGATCAGAAAACCTCTAAGTCCCACACGGTATCACAACAACTGCTGAAAGCCTCATCAGTAGTTTGACAAGTGCTGAAGACTTCAACAGCTGAAGATCAAGTGCTGAAGACCTTAACAGCTGAAGAACCAAAGTGCTGAAGTACAACAGCTGAAGAACACAAGTGCTGAAGCTGAAAGACCAAAGTACTGAAGAACAACAGCTGAAGAGTTCACAAGTGCTGAAGATCAACAACTGATGTACAAAGTCTGAAGACAAAGACTGAAGACATCAGCTGATGATATCTACTGAAGTCATCAGCTGATGAAACGCCTGAAGGTCAAAGTCTGAAGATCAAGTACTGAAGCCTCAGTAGTTTGTCACAACTGCTGAAGAGTACTTCTTCAGTAGTTGTGATATCAGTAGTTTTTTATTTTCTTTGTTTCAGTAGTTTTGTAAAACGACTGAAGAGCTTGTTCTTCAGTCGTTGTAGTTTCAGTAGTTTTATATTTTGTACTTAACTTGCTGATATGTTCTCAGTAGTTGTGAACATTTCAGTAGTTTGTTAGAATTAGTTATTTCTGTATTGGATCTGCCAGTTGTCACTTTCCGTGATAACAGCAGTGACTGTTGCACTCTATATAAGGAGTGACAACCTATTGTAATCGTGGGTGAAATGAGCAATTGAATGGAATGATTGATTGATTCGATTAGAAATATTCTACATCTATAAACATTCCTAAATCAGAAATTCATACTCTCCCTATAACCGTATGCGATCTCAACGCTTACAAGTATCGATTGCTTGCTACAATTTGTCTAATTCGTGTTTGTATTCCGCTGCTTTATATTCTGATACATCAAACTTGTGATCACTGATCCTGTCAACGAAAGAGTGAGTCGCGAACTTCACCTTTTGGTCTTCGCGGCACCACTGATCTCCAAACTGCCTCCATTTCCCTCACCCAGCGGGGAGCGTAGCAACATTGCCTTGCCATCAAGTCTGGGCTTACCACCTTTGGAACGCCCCATAACACATCCTCCGGTCGCTACCCCCACTACATCATCCTCCTCCTCCTCGGACAACACATTCTTTGAGGCTCAGATTGTTCCTCCCTCCCCTTCTGCTTCCCTTGCCATTGATCCTTTTCTAATTCTCTTTCTCCTTCCTCTCCTCGCTTCTCACGCCCTTATTACTTCAGTCACCAATAGACGTAAGAATTGTCTGCAGACTGGGTACTTCATCTCAATCGCCTCCCTAGTTAGGCATCAATCTAGCATTCTCATTCTCTTTTGCTCCTCCATGGCTCAGTGTTCTCATGGGTCAACTCAGGAGCCTTGGCACTACTCCTAGTCACACGTGCTCGACTCTGCCTCTAGGATCTTGGAAGATTTCCGTCCAGCCATCCTCTAACATGCTATAAGATTCAAACACTAACACTAACAGGTCCTTCAAGGTAACAACTCAGTTTATGTCAAGTATAGTAAGTCCCTAATTATAGTGGCCAGTTGTGATTAGCCACTTACTTTACTCTTCATACCCCCAAGCATTTCCTATCCTGACTTAATCCGTATCTAAATCTACTAAGAGCGCATAAATTAAATAGCATGCGCACATAATACCAATTAAAATTAAGAAAAGACATACTTGGTTGCACGTAGCTACTTGGGCCAACATCCCTCTAGTTGTCCCATTTTCAGTTTAAGTTTAGGTTTTAAAATTTATTTAACCCAATTCTCTTAAACTTTGGCTCTGATACTAACTTGTAAGGCCCCGTTCCCGGAAACCTCATAGTTGGTCAATCACAGCAGTTAAAACATTAAACATTATAATTATACAAACTTAAGCAGCGGAAATAATTTATCAAAAACCATTTATTTCATTTAAAACATTGTTGTTGAGCAATACATCATCATTTAACTGATTATAAAAGAATTATTTTACTGCATTACAAAACAACAGCAACATAAAATACGGATGGATGTCAGTCTTTCCCTGCCGAATGGCTTCACCCTCGTGCCATCCTCAGCAATAATTACCTGCCAATTGAAAATGTATAAAAGTCAGCGTTGCTGAGTGAGTTCTAGTTTTAAGAGTAATAAAATACTTTCTGTAGGTCTATATATGAAAATACTCTTTTTATGAAAACTTCATCTCTTTATACATGAGCACGCATTAACTATACAATTAGGTAATGCTTTGTCTCTTTACTGTATGCCTTGTTTACTCCGTACTCTTTTTTTGTCTTTCACTATGTGTATAGACTAATGAGCAATACCCTAAAGTATATGCGCGGGGGAAATGGTGTTGGGCCCTTTTTTTCCCACAAGGGGCTCTACATACTGTATACAAGGCTGACCCAGACACCTAGGGTATGCTGCAAAGGTCCGCCAGTCTCAATTGACTGGCCCCGTGCGCATCTGAAGGTAGGTAACCCGCATCATAGTTGAGCTGACGACCTCATGTCCATGTACCTCCTATAAGTTTGCAAGACTTCTTAACATTTTACTTAAGTTCCGCTTCTCTTGTTCATTTCTCTTTCACTTTATTATTAGTATACTTTGCGTTACGATTATAAGCACACCACGTAAAGTCACATACTAATAATATAATATTAATATTAATAATAATATTATTAATAACAATAATAATAATAATAAGCAATCATAAAACAATCATAATCATGTATGAAACCCATCATTAATAAACCCTAGTCAAACTGCGGTCAAAGCCCTAAAAGCACAGACTCCCAAAAATTCGGAAATAAATTCTAAGTGTTGGGCTTAACACTATTTGGGCACATGAGCCCTGTTTGGACGTTTCATTACTATGTAGGCGCATCAGTCACACTTAACTGCTTTAACTCTTAGGTGCATGTACAATTCAAGCGCATGGACACTATTCGAGCGTATGAACACTTAGGCGCATGGATTATTCGGACGCATGGACACTTAGGCGCATGGGCCACTTGGGCGCATGGGCACTATTCGGGCGCATAGGCCTACACTTAGTCATCCGACTAATATTTCTAGGCGCATGGACTACTGTTTAGGCGCATGAGATACAATTATCATTTCTAAGGCAAATTCAGGCACATGGGCAACTGTTCAGGCACATGGGTTACACTAAATTCTTCTAAGGCATTCCAGCGCATGAAGCTTCTGTGTAACATGTTTCTAGAATGATTTCGAACCCATTCATCATACCTATCTGTTGTAAGCTTACCAGGGCTATTCTAAACATGAACAACTTATAAGCATTCATGAATCATCATCCAACATGCATAATACATACAGGTAAACATACATAAACATTTGAAAATCGTTTTAATACATTTTCAGCCCCAAAGAGAGTTTAAAATAAGTAAAACCGGGGTCTAGAACTCACCTTGTGCAACTTGGGTGTTTCTTCCTTCTAACCTTTTGGCAACTGAGTTCAAACACCTAAAAACCCCACCAAACACACACACACCTGATCACATACACAAACACATAAGCACATAAACATATAATCAGGATTAAACCCGTCATAAATACTTAAAAACCGGAATACTTACCTTGGATTCACTTTCTCTTCTTCTTTTCTTCAACCGAGAGTTTTGCTCTCTTCCTTTCTCTCTCTCTCTCTCTAAAACCGAAGTGAAAGTGATGTGAAAAGAGGTGGGCAGTCATGCCCACCTTTACACCAACTTTTCAAAGATTTTGTCCTTTTGGACACTTTTAGTCCCTCTACTTGGATTTTATTGCTTTTATTTCTTTTATTCTTTATTTCTTGTCTTTTTTTTAAATAACAGGGTGTTACAGTTTTAAAAACTTTAAAACATTAACTAGATAACACCCCCAAACCATAAGAATCCAAGATTTCATTTGAGCCAAATTGAAGATCATTTCCTTACTGATAATATTGATAATTATGGGGCTTTTGTTCCCCATGCTTAGAAGAACATAATCATGTGTTTAACTTACTTGATTACAATCAAACTCAAGTGTTTGTGCTCGGGTTTTGTCTTGGTTCGCTCGCAAAGAACAGGTTTTAAATTGAGGTTTGAGTGATAATTTAGAGAAATGAGGTTGCAGAGAGTTGAAAGGGGTCGGATGAAAGCTTTCCCCTCTGTTAAATGAGTTCAATTTGTATGTTAAGGTACCAAATGAGCCTCGCCTTTGATTCGATTGTTTCGGTTATGATTGGACGAATAATTGGTTGTTAAACTCAAATTAAACAACACATTTAGTTTTGTAATGACTACACGTATGTTTCTCATCGATCAAACGGATCGATTTATTGGATTTTAAGTGTAATTGCTTGGTGGCTTTCGGTTTCATATGGTTTCTTAATGAAACCATCATCTTGATCAAATTAACACCGGTTATGTATTCGATTTGTGTCGACGTTCGAAGTATTTAATTTACTTCGGTTGAACCAATCGTTTGTTTGGCGTTTTGCCCTCGCCGGAGCTCGGCCGGAGATGGCCGGAGCTAGCGCCGGTTTTACGGGGAGAGAGAAAGGGTGGGGTTGGTTGTTTTAATAAGTTACACAATTGGTCCCTACGATTTATCCTTTAACATTTTATGCTCAAACTTAAATGTTAAAAAAATTCCTAAATTAACAAGTAGGCCCCCTTGCCCTTTTAATCCAAGTTTTATACATTTTTAGTTTAATAATTTTACAAATTATAATTATTAAAACAATATTATTATTATTATTATTGTTTTCTTAGTTAATATTATTTTTGTTATATTTTTTACTATAATTAATATTATCATCATTATTATTGTTATTGTTATTAGTAAATTAATATTATTATTATCATTATTCTTTTTATATTATTATTATTAACATCATCATTATTATTATTATTATTATTATCTTTGTTATATATATTACAGTAATAATTATAGATCAATTTAATAGCTAGGTTATTAACTTTTACATTAGAATTTAAAGACAAACAGAATTAAACATAAGTAACCCATAAGTTTCATATTGACAACAATAGTCCTTACAAGAATAACGATGCTAACTTTTAATAAACGAAAAATGCAAGATGTTACACTCTAACTTTAGAGAAAGTCAATTATGTACCTGAGCTTGCACTTAACCTGTTGTGTGTCTGTTAGTTGTGATAAAGTCATTCTGGTCTTCTTTAAGTCCAATGAATGTCTTTTATAAAATCTAAGGTTGATATTCCGATGAGATGGTACTCATGTGGGCTCCTAGAAAGAATGACACATATCTTCTTGATAGGGTTGAAGGGAGTCAACGTCTACCATCACCTGTCTCTTGTCCAAAGCTTCCACTTCTGAGTCTCTCTTATAGCATCATAGATTAGGCCACGTTAATTTCAAAATTATAAACAAATTAGTTTAAAACAATCTCTTTAGGGAACTACCTTTAAAATATTTCTCTATGATCGAAAAATGTATGGTGTGTGCCGAAGGCAAACAACATAAGAAACCACATAAGCCAAAACTTGAAAATAGCATAATTAATCCTCTCGAGTTGTTACACACTGATTTGTTTGCCCAATCAGTGTTAAATCAACTGCTAAAAAATCTTTTTGTCTTGTTATAACAGATGATTTTTGCAGGTATTCTTGGGTAAGATTTCTAGCTCACAAGGGAGAGGTTGCTGAGGAGTTGCAAAAGTTAATACTTTCAATCAAGACAATAAGCAAGAGGAAGGTTTTGGCGATCTGAAGTGAAAACGGCACTGAATTCAGGAATCAGATCTTTGATTCGTTGTGTGCTGCCAAGGGAATTTTAAGACAATTCAGTGCTGCAAGGACACCTCAACAGAATGGTGTGGCTGAACGAAAGAATCACACCCTTATTGAAGCTGCCCGTACAATGCTGATTGAATCCTCCTTACCCGTCATCTTGGGCTGAGGCGGTGAATTATGCTTCCTACGTTCTGAACAGGGTATTGATAGTCAAAGATAAAATGAAGACCCCTTATGAATTACTTCATAAGAGAAAGCCTTTAATTGATTTCTTTCGACCATTTGGCTGATCATGCACTTTATTGAATACTCAGGCGCAAAAGACGAAGTTTGGTGCCGTGTCTGATGAATGTTACTTCATCGGCTATTCTTTTTCTCAAAAATCATATAGGGTATATAACAAGAGAACACGTATTGTTCAAGAGTCTTTTTATATTGATTGGCAAGAATTTAATTCCTCTTATGTTCGATCTGAACCAACGTGGTTCTTTCACTCCGATACGGTGTTCAACTCTTTCAATCTTCCAGTTTTCGACGTGATGCATCTAGCTCCAATGTTCAAACAAATACCATTCCTCCAACTCCTATTCCTGTCATGCATCAAGACCCTCCTACTATATTTATGAATGATGCTACATCAGTTTATATTGCATCTTCGTCTTCATCATTTGATCTTCCACCTCCACTGGTTTCTACATCCCTTTCATCCATATCTACATTGCCTCATCTTAGCCAGTATCACCTCTCTCCAATTGACTCTACCTTACACCATACCTACATTCATCTATCCATCAACTAATTAACCAAACGTCATTAAATGTCCTACCCATGCCTTTGATTTCAAACTTTGAAAGATCACCCACATGATAACATCATAGGATCTATCACCGATGGAGTTCGAACACGGAGTCAATCTGGATTGATTAACGTTTGTTTATTCTCTTGTTTTATATCCCAAATCGTCCCAAAGAATGTTCATGCGGCTCTTCAGGACCTTTGTTGGGTAGAATCGATGCAATTAGAGCTGCAACAATTCCCAAAACTCAAGGTGTGAACCCTAGTCAACCTTCCACCAAACAAATGCCCAATTGGCATGAAATGAGAGTTCAAGAACAAACCCGATGACCGTGGCATTTTGGTAAGGAACAAGTCCTGATTGGTGGTCCAGGGCTTTGCTCAAGAAGAAGGGATCGACTATACCGATGTCTTTGCTCATGTCGCCCGTCTTGAAGCCATCGGAATTTTTCTAGCTCATGCAGCTCATAAGAAGTTCAAAGTCTATTAGATGGATGTCAAATGTTCATTCCTTTATGGAAACATTGACAAGGAGATTTATGTATATCAACCACCAGGTTTTGAGGATCATGACTTTCCTGACAAAGTTTACAAGCTTGATAAGTCCCTTTATGGTCTTCATCAGGCACCTCGGATCTGGTATGAGACTCTAACACAGTATCTCTTAAGTAATCGTTTTTCTCGTGGCACCATTGATATGACTTTATCAAGAGGGAAGTGGATGGTGAAATGTTGATTGTCCATGTTTATGTAGATGATATTATCCTTGGCTCCGCCAATCCATAATTGTGTCGGGAGTTCGAGGAGGTGATTCGTAGTCGCTTCGAATGAGCATGATGGGGGAGATGTGCTTTTTCCTTGGGCTACAGTTGGAACAAAAGCCAGAGGAAATTCTCATTCATCAGGAGAAGTATGTTAAAGAAATTTTGAAGAAATTCAAGATGGATGAAGCTTCTCCTGAAATGACTCCATTTACTGCTCAAACATGCCCCACTCTTGATGAAAACGGGACACCTGGTGATCCTCATCTCTACAGATCCATGATCGGTTCCCTTATGTATCTTACAGTAAGTCATCCTAATATCACCTTGGTTGTAGGTTATTGTGCTCAATACCAATCTGCCCCGAATAAGTCTCATGAAAAGGTTGTAAAATGAATCTTTCGTTATCTTAAAGGCTCTTCTCGTTTAGGTCTTTGCTATCCTTGTGATGGGAATTATGACTTACATGCCGATTCTAATAGTGATTCTAATGGTTGCAGGTTAAACAGAAAATCGGTCACTGGAGGATGTCAATACTTGGGCAATTGTCCGGTTTCATGGCAAAGCAAGAAATAGACCATTGTTTCTCTCTCTACAGGAGAAGCAGAATACATTGTTGCTTCCAACTCCTATTCACAAGTGCTCTGGATACAGCACTAGATGATTGACTATGGGTCAATTTTCTCCATACACCGTTGTTCTGTGACAACAAAGTAGCCATTGGCATTGCCTAGAATCCTATTCATCGTTCCTAAACTAAGCACATTGAGACACGGATTAATGCGATCAGTGATGCTCAAGAAAAGGGTTTTATTGATATTATTCCAATAGACACCAAAAATCAAAAAGTGAATCTTTTTACTTAAACATTTGATAAACCTTGCTTTTATGAATTGATTGCTATGTTAGGTTTAATATCATTTTAATACCGTTTTTTCCTTAAAATTATTTATTTTGTATTTATTGTTTATATTTTCTTTTAGTTTCTTTTTTTCTCCTTTCGTTCTGTTCGCTCCATTATTCTTCATCATTTTTCACATAAAAAATTTTAAAAAAATTAAAAATTAAAAATTAAAAAAAATTAGAAAATAATAATAATAATTATATACATTATAATAATAACATCGGGTTCAGAATAAACTGAGAAGCCTAGATGATGTAAAGGAAGTTGATAGTATTGTGTGGAATATACTTGATAGGTTCAGTCAGAAAGCGAAGTAAACAGTAAACTCGTAGTTTAATTAATAGAGCAACAAACTTGATGACTCAGAAAATCCCTTGTATTTTGGCCTTCATAAATATTCAAGTCCTTGTCAAAAAAGGGTTGAGAACGTGATATCTCTGTTTTGAGTTATTCTTATCTAAAGTATCTTTGTGTCAAACCATTCCACCCTATTTCAAGAGCTATACGCTTTTTCATCTTTGTACCTAAGAAGCTCTCTTCTATTTTCCTCTTGGTGCTTATCTCCTCTGCTATGTGTGAACATTGACCTGGAGTGATGATCTCCTCTGTTGTATGATAGTACTGACCTCGAGCTCTCATCGGCACAATTTGATGATCTTCTTTGTTATCGTAAGTATAGACCTGAAGCTCTCATCTATAAGACTCAATTGATCAACTCCTCTATTATACATAAGTATAGACCTGGAGCTCTCATCATTTGATGTTTATAAGTGTAACACCCGGCTATTTTTAGAAGACTCAGATGAAAGAAAAGTGAAGAAAAAGAAAGAAAAGATATATTACCTAAGTTAAGGGGTAAAGAGTGTAAAAAGTACAGAAGTCTTCAAAAGTTGGTGATAAAGGTGGCATGGCCGCCCATCACTCCCTCTTACTCATACCATTCGGATTTTAGAGAGAGAGAGTGAAGAGGGAGTAAAAAGCTTTCAGGTATTTGAAGAACAGGAAGAAGAAGTTCAAATTCAAGGTAAGAATTCTTGGTTTGTGATGTTCTTAACTGTCTTAGCCTCAGTTATATGCTTTTGAGTGTTTGTGCATGTTCGGGTATGTTTTTGGTGGGTTTCTAGGCGGTATAACTCAATTGCAAATGGGTTTGGAAGAAGTCATACCTAAGAGGCTACAAAGGTGAGTTCTAGAACCTCCTTTTTACTTGTTTCAAACTGTTTTGGGGCTGGAAATGCATGTATGCATGTTTTTATTAAAGTTAGGTTTTATACACGTATGTGTGTATGTGTGTGTTTGTGGGTGGGGTTTGATTTTGGGCAATGTATGTGTTTGATGATGTTATGATTGTGCTTCTAAGGCTTCAAATGTAAGGTTTAAGCTTAGAACATCAAAGATGATGATTGGGGACTAAATTATGTGTTAAGTGTGAATTAGACTACTCATGTGCCTAAACAATGGTCTATGCACCCAACTGAAAAATAACTGCCTAAGTGTTCCATGCGCCCAAACCCTCATGCGCCCGAATAGTACTCATGCATCTAGAAATAGGGTGAAATTGACTAAGTGTTCATACGCCCAGATAGCTCATGCGCCCAGGCACTCATGCGCCTGCATAGTGCCCATGTGCCTAGAATTCCCAGAATAGACTAAGTGTTGCTCAGCGCCCCAATAGTGCCAATGCGCCTGAAAGTTGCCCATGCGTCCAAAAGGCCATGCACCTACATAGTGCTCATGTTCCTGCATAGTGCCCACGCGCCTAAAGACTTAGAAATATTTTCTGATTTTAGGGTAGATGTCAAATGTAGCCTTTGACTTGGGAGGAGGTTCGTAGGGGCTAGGTAAATTGACTTTTTGAAGTCATAGTTGATGTGATGGGTGATGTATGATTGATGCCTATGCATAATGATGTGTGATTGATGATGTTTGATGATTATGTATGATTGTATGTTATGTTCCTTATTACGTATGATGATTATTGTATGTTATGTTCCTTATTACGTATGATGACATGACTTTACGTGGTGTGATTATTATGATGAACGTAATGTATTATCTTAACGAAGTGAAAGATTTATGATAATGAAAATGGAACATAATTAACAAATGAAAGGTCTTGCAAGCAAATGAAAGGAGGTTCTCAACTCGTTGAGAGTTATTAGCTCAACTGTGTGTTTACAGCGTGCGATCTTGGCTAACCCTTAAGAGTTCACACACAGGAGGAGTTAGTCTATGTGACTACTCCATATGTGTGATACATGCGATATGGGGTCCTTGCCGCTTAACCTTAGATGATATAGCTTTGTGCTCAAGAGGGGGGTTAAGTACAAGACCTAGATAGAAGTGAAAGATAATAAATGTATGAAAAGTACGATAAGTACAAAATGTGCAGAACATGCGAAATGTACGAAATGAACGAAGATGAAGATAATAATATTACCTTGATGTATGTATGATATGTGATCACGTGCGATAGTAATGAAAATGTTTTAACAAATGGAAGGTAATATAATGTTTTTGTAAAACTAGAACTCACTCAGCAACGCTGACTTTTATGCATTTTCCAGTTGGCAGGTGATGGTTGCTGAGGATGGCACAGAACGGCTACTTGGCTCGTTTTGGATGGCATCCATTTTTATAATGTTTTTATGATGTAATGCAACAAGTATTTTGTAATTTGATAACGATGTATAATTTTGCAGAAGCTATTATAGTGAAATAAAATAGATATTTAAATGTTTCCGCTGCATGTTTTTGGTAAGTTAATGTAATTATATGTTTTATGTGCGATGATTGACCAGCTGTGAGCGTCCCGAAAAGGGGGCCTTACAAGTTGGTATCAGAGCCAAAGCTTAAGTGAAACGGGTAAATTTTCAAAATAAACCTAAACTTAAACTGAAAATGGGACGGAAAGGGAAGGGATGCCACTCGAGTAGCTGTGTGCCATCATGTACTTTTTTGATGATAATCGGCATTATGTGCACATGTTATGTGGTTTTATCTGCTGTTAGTAGATTTAGATAATGATGTAGTCAAGGTAGGAAATGCTTGGGATATGAAAAGTAAAGTAAGTGGCTAATCACAACTAGCCACTGTAATAGGGACTTCTATACTTGACATAAACTGAGCTATTCCCTTAAATGACCATGTTGGTGTTTGAATCTTATAGTGTGTTTAAAGGATGGCCGGTGGTAGATCATCGAAGGCTTCATGTGGTGGGGGTTGTGGTGGACGTGGTGCTGAACCACTGGTCATGAGAGGAAGACCTAGAGCCGAAAAGGTGGTTCATGAAGGACTCGAGACCCCTCATCCAGAGGGTGGAGACAAGAGTGCTAACTTGAGAGCCTCAGTGAAGGAAGCTATTGTAGAGGAGGTGCATCAGGTCATGCAGACGATCCTATCATCTGTGGTGACCGAAGTGATAAAGGTTGTAAGGGAAGGAGATAGAAGGGAGAGGAATATGTCCTTAGGAGGATGGGAGCGACCAGGGACTGAGACGGTTCTCTGCAATGAAGAGGAGGAGGAAGAAGAGCCTGTGCAAGAGGCAACACGAGGCTGTAACTATGGGGCATTTATGAGATGCAAGCCCGCAACTTTTGATGGTAATGGCATTGTTGCTGCTGCTCACGGTGGGTGAGAGAGATGGAAGCTGTTCTCGATATCAGTGAGTGTCACGAAGACATGGAGGTGAAGTTTGCTGCCCACTCGTATGTGGACTCGGCTCTGTGTTGGTGGGAGAATATTGTCCAAGCAGAGGTGTGAAGTCGGTTTCTTGGATCGATAAACATCCGAGCATGTTCTGACGGAAGGATAAACAAATAGCACAACCAAGAGACAATCAATAATACGAACTATAATTGAATGGTTTCATTGATAAAACCTAATGATTACAAGCTTGTTACAACATAAGAATCAAGACTCCCGGGCACACTCTCTCTAAATCCCTTTAAAGAATTCTTTTTTTCTCTACACATTGAAACTGGTATATATAGGCCTCGGCCCATATTAGATGCGACTGGGACCATTCGTGCGATTGGACCATGCGTATGGTTCAATCGTATGACTGGACCATACTTATGGTTCAGTCTTACGAATGTCCCAATCGCATCTCTCAGTCGCACGACTGGTCCATTAGCATGGCTCAGTCGTACGACTGAATCTCATTCGCATATGCTCCTGCGAATGACTCAATTTCATGTGTTTACAACATATTAGGTGTATTACATTAAGCCTAGACTATTCGACAAGCGACGGAAACACTATATATGACTATATATGCTCCAACAAATTCCCCCTTGGATGTTGCTTGTGAATAGTAGATAACACCTCTTACAATCTTCAGTTAATCTTTTCTCTAGTTGCCATAGAATCAAACGAAAACCATATTAGCCAACGTTGCCGATCCATCAGGTTACACACATCCCTGAAAATGAATTTAGGCACAACAGCTTTCGTTTACTTTGTAGAACACCATCATAGCAGCAAGATTCCCCATATGACTAATTTTTCCAAATAATGATACAAACAGTTTTCCATTGCTTCAATCTTCACACACGCTAACCTGATTAACATCACCACCTGCAGAAATCCCCCTCACATTCAGCATATTCCAATATATAGACATTGTGCTCTCCTTGCGTCTTCACACGGTGTATTGGGCAAAAGGTTGAAGGTTCCAATCCACAGCTGACAATATCAACCAAATCAGCATGTACGAAGATTCATCATCGGAAACCGGTTCACATCATCACTTTCTGATTGCGTCTTCAATTTTTCTATACATGGATTCCCCTAAGAATGAGAATCCTCTTTGTGCGGATAAATATAACTTGATTGGCCCATAAGTAGTCAGATGCTCCTGACTACCCCACAAAATCAGCACCAACTGCTGACATCTTCTTTTCTTTCTTTCGTGTTCCAAATACATTCACCTATTTTGGAAGTCCGACGAATAATTGGATACACATCGAACTTATTTGACAAAAGAACCTCAGGGTGAATATGCTTTGCTCATCTTCAAATCTATGCAAGAAGGTGTTCCAGACTCTTTTTTTTGTCTGGAACAAATGCGGATGAGTCAATGCGGATGGCTCATTCATGCGATTGAACATACGACTGGTCCAGTTGCACGACTGAACATACGACTTGTCCAGTCGCACGAATGGTCCATTCGCATGGTCCAGTCGTATGAATGCTCCATTCGCATGGCCCAGTCGCATGAACGGGTCTGCACGCAGATTTTCAGATCTGTAGCCGCCAGGGCTGCCCAAAACCCTAATCTGACAAATTTAACATGAACCGAAAAAAAATAGACATCATCAGATTCGAAAAGGTGATAGGAACGTGGTTTCGAATTCGATTTAAACATGGAAGCAACACATGTAACAAGATCTGAGCAAAACACGAAGAACACGAAGTGGGTTGACATCAAGATCTGAACTTTGATCCAGAAATCAAGAGCTCGGGTTGCTAGAATGATTGTTAGATCATTCCAGCAGTAACCGGCTCTGATACCAATTGTGAAGTCGGTTTCTTGGATCGATAAACATCCGAGCATGTTCTTGACGGAAGGATAAACAAACAGCACAACCAAGAGACAATCAATAATACGAACTATAATTGAATGGTTTCATTAATAAAACCTAATTATTACAAGCTCGTTACAACATAAGAATCAAGACTCTTGGCAAGGGGAAGATCGAGCATGATCTCCCCTCTCATCCGGTAGCCCTAGGCTCCCGGGCACTCTCTCTAAAACCCTTTAGAGAATCCTTTTTTTCCCTACACATTGAAACTGGTAGATATAGGCCTCGGCCCATATTAGATGCGACTGGGCCCATTCGTGCGATTGGACCATGCGTATGGTTCAATCGTACGACTGGACCATACTTATGGTTCAGTCTTACGAATGTCCCAATCGCATCTCTCAGTCGCACGACTGGTCCATTAGCATGGCTCAGTCATACGACTGAGTCTCATTCGCATATGCTCCTGCGAATGACCCAGTTTCATGTGTTTACAACATATCAAGTGTATTACATTAAGCCTAGACTATTCGATAAGCAACGGACACACTATATATGACTATATATGCTCCAACAAGAGGGTAGTCGAGCGATTGGAAGAATGAGGTGGTCTGAGCTGAAGAAATTGGTGATTGAGGAGTTTTGTCCTCACAGGGAAATGGATAAGGTTGAAAGGGAGTTCCTGTAGTTGGAGGCGGGAACCATGACACATCAGCAATATACCACCAAGTTTAACAAGATGGCACGGATGGTGCCTGATCAAGTTACACCTATGTCATGAAAGATCAAGAGGTATATTCAGGGCTTGCCAATGGACATCTACAGGCACATGACTACCGCCCGACCGAACATGTTTAGATCGGCAGTTAATTTAGCAGGAAGGTTGTACGACGAGCGAGAGGTGGTAGTGGTTGAGGTGAACAAGAAGGGCGGTGGTGAGCGAAACTAGAACGGGAAGCGGTTTGGACGTGGCGGAGTTGCTCCAAACAACAAGGTGGCGAAGGTGGGTGACCGCGTGTGGTCACATCTGGTGCAGGATCAAAGAGATATGGTAAGTGCCGGAATAATGCAAATGCGGGTCAAACATTTGCTTCAAGTGTGGGAAGCCTGGTTATATGGCGAGAGATTGCGAGGTTATAAGGTGTTATAACTATGGAGAAAATGGCCATCTGAGCAGGGATTGCAAGAAGCCAAGTGCTGAAAGTTCAGGAGCAAAGAAGGCTAGAGGAGAGGGACAGAGGGCGAGTGCCAGACCGTTCACGATGATGCAGGAGGAGGCTAGGACGGACCCCCGATGTTGTATCAGGTTTGCTTCTAGTAAACCAAACTTTAGCCTCTATATTGTTTGATTCTGGTGCTAGTAAAAGTTGTATTTTTGCTGCTTTCTGTGCTAAATTACCTGTTAGTAGTAAGAATATAGATATGCCCTTCGATGTAGAAACTGACATAGGTAAGTCTACTAGGATTTCTGAGATTATGGAAGGTTGTGACGTGGAATTAGAAGGTCACAAGTTTCCTGTTAGACCATTTGTGATGACCTTAGGCGGGTTTGACGTAGTCCTAGGAATGGATTGGTTGGCAGACTACGAGTCGAACATTGTGTGTCGCAAGAAGATGATTCGATTGACAGCGCCTGACGGGAGTTCGGTGGTGGTTTATGGTGATCGAGTCAAGACGACCCCAAAAGTGATTTCGATGGCGGTGGTGGGAAAGTGCATGAACGTGAAGGATGTGGATACACCAACACCATAACTGTGTGAGGTACCGGTTATCTGTGACTTTCCAGATGTGTTTCTTGATGATCTACCAGGAGTGCCACCTGACCACGAGATCGAGTTCCAGATTGACTTTATACCAGGTGCCCAACCTGTAGCTAAGGCACCATATCGGTTGGCTCCGACCGAGATGAAGGAACTGATGGAGCAATTGCAGGAGTTGCTTGATAAGGGGTTAATAAGACCGAGTATCTCGTCGTGGGGTGCTCTGGTCTTATTCGTGAAGAAGAAAGATGGTAGTATGAGGATGTTTATAGACTAGCTTGAGCTGAATAAGCTGACCATGAAGAATCGGTACCCCTTACCAAGGATTGATGACCTGTTTGATCATCTTCAAGGTGCCAGCTGGTTTTCGAGGATAGACCTTCGATCTGGGTACCATCAGCTGAAGGTTAAGAAACAAGATGTTCCTAAAACAGCTTTTCGCTTGCGTTATAGACACTACGAGTTTCTCGTTATGTCTTTTGGTTTGACCATGTGCCAGCTGCTTTTATGGACTTAGTGAATCGAGTGTGTCTGCCGATGTTGGATAAATCAATGATTGTGTTTATTGATGATATCCTGATTTACTTGAAGAGCGAGAATGAGCATGCCGGTCACATTTGGGAGGTGTTGGAGACGTTGAGAAGGGAGAAGTTGTATGCCAAGTTCTCCAAGTGCACATTCCGGTTACGCGAGGTTCAGTTCTTGGGTAACGTGGTGAATCCTGAGGGGATTATGGTAGACTCGGTCAAGGTGGAGGCGGTAATGCAATGGAATCTCCAAAGACGCCATCCGAGATTCGTAGTTTCTTGGTTTAGCGGGCTATTACAGAAGATTCATTCAAGATTTCCCTAAGAAAGCTTATCCATTGACTTGACCCATAAGGATATAAATTTTGTATGGGGTCAAGCTCAAGAGAAGGCATTTGAGGAGTTAAAGATGATGTTAAGTCAAGCTCCTGTTTTGTCGTTACCCGATGGAAGCAAAGATTTGGTGATTTATTCAGATGTTTCATACTCAGGGTTGGGATTTGTGTTGATGCAGAGAGGAAAGATTATAGCCTATGCATCCTGATAGTAGAAAGTTCATGAGGTAAATTATCCTACTCATGACTTGGTGTTTGCAGTTGTGGTCTTTACGTTAAAGATTTGGTGGCACTACCTGTATGGGACGAAGTGCACCATATTCACTGACCAGAAGAGCTTGAAGTATTTCTTCTAGCAGAAGGACTTAAACATGAGGTAAAGGAGATGGTTGGAGCTCATAAAAGATTATGATTGTGAGATCCATTACCATCCGGGCAAAGCCAACGTGGTGGCGGATGCCCTTAGCCAAAAGAAAAGACCCGAGCCGATTTAGGTGAAGGCACATCAGTTGGTTATGACCTCTAATGTCAAGAATAAGGTAAAAGAGTTTCAAGATGAGGCATTGAAAGAAGATCATCTTAACTCTTAAAGAATGAGAGACCTGGTTGCGGAATTGGGTGAAAACACACTCAGTGTTAGGACCCGATTCGGGCGGATGTGGATTCCTCGTTTTGGAGATCTACGTGTGAAGATTATGAATGAAGCTCATAAAACTCGATACTTTATTCATCCAGGTGCTACAAAGATGTACCAAGACATGAAGAAAGATTATTGGTAGCCGGTATGAAGCGTGATATTACGAAGCATGTGAGTAAGTGCCTTACTTGCTTGCAAGTGAAAGCAGAGCATCAGAAGCCGTATGGTAAGATCCAACCTTTGGATATACCTAAGTGGAAGTGGGAACATGTCACCATGGACTTTATTACAAAGCTACCGCGTACCGCACGAGGGTATGATGCCGTATGGGTGATAGTTGATCGTTTGATGAAGAGTCCTCACTTCCTACCGATTCACGAGACACATTCATCCGAGAGCTTGGTGGATCTTCTCACTAAAGAGATCGTAACTCGTCATGGTGTGTCAGTGTCTATTGTGTCTGATCATGACACCCGGTTTACATATAAATTTTCGAAGAAATTCCACGATGCGATGGGGACAAGGTTACATATTAGCATGACTTTTCATCCCTAGATTGATGGTTAGTCAGAAAGGACCATTCAGATGTTGGAAGATATGCTTCGGGCATGCGCCATTGATTTTGGAGGAAGTTGGGATGACCACTTACCGTTAGTTGAGTTCTCATATAACAACAGTTATCATGCCAGCATTGGTATGCCCCCTTTTGAGATGTTATACGGTAGGAGATGTAGAACACCCGTTTGTTGAGGTGATATTGGCCATAAAGAGTTAGGGAGCGTCAAAGTGGTTGAGGCTATGACTAAGAAGCTAGAAAGGATCAAAGCCTTTATGAAGGCAGCTAAAGATAGGCAAAACTCGTATGCTAATAGACGACGTAGACTGATTGAGTTCCAGGTGGGTGATAGAGTTATGTTGAAGGTCTCACCTTGGAAAGGTATCATTCGGTTCAGAAAGCGAGGCAAGTTGAGCCCAAGGTACATAGGACCTTTCTGAATTATTGCTTGAGTAGGGGAGGTGGCCTATAGACTAGAGTTACCGAATGAGTTAAGTGGAATTCACTTTAGCAGACGAGGATATAATTGTACCATAGGAGGACATCGAGGTAGATAAATGGCTCAATTATATGGAGCAACCAGGGCAAATCATTTATCGAAAAGTGAAGAGATTAAGAAATAAGGTGGTTCCTCTTATGCGTGTACAATGGAAACACAGGAAGGGATCCGAGTCTACGTGAGAGACGGTGGAAGAGATAAGACAGCGTTATCCATGATTTTTTGAGGAATAACAGGTTTTGGGGATGAAACCTGTATAAGGGGAGTGGACTTGTAACACCCAGCTATTTTTAGAAGACTCAAATGAATGAATAAAGTGAAGAAAAAGAAAGAAAAGATATATTACCCAAGTTAAGGGGTAAAGAGTGTAAAAAGGACAAAAGTCTTCAAAAGTTGGTGATAAAGGTGGCATGGTCCTCCATCACTCCCTTTTACTCATACCATTCGGATTTTAGAGAGAGAGGGTGAAGAGGAGTAGAAAGCTTTTGGGTTTTTGAAGAACTGAAAGAAGAAGTTCAAATTCAAGGTAAGAATTCTTGGTTTGTGATGTTCTTAACTGGCCTTAGCCTCGATTATATGCTTATGTGTGTTTGTGCATGTTCAGGTGTGTTTTTGGTGGGTTTTCAGGCGATAGAACTCAATTGCAAACAGGTTTGGAAGAAGTCATACCTAAGATGCTGCAAAGGTGAGTTCTAGAACCCCCTTTTTACTTTTTTAAAACTTTTTGAGGCTGGAAATGCATGTATGCACGTTTTTATTAAATTTGGGTTTTATAACCGTATGTGTGTATGTGTGTGTTTGTGGGTGGGGTTTGATTTTGGGCAATGTATATGTTTGATGAAGTTATGGTTGTGTTTCTAAGGCTTAGAATGTAATATTAAGCTTAGAACATGATAGATGATGATTGGGGACTGAATTATGATGTTAAGTGTGAATTAGACTGCTCATGCGCCTAAATAGTGGCCCATGCGCCCAACTGAAAATAACTGCCTAAGTGTCCCATGCGCCCGAATAGTACTCATGCGCGTAGAAATAGGCCGAATTTGACTAAGTGTTCATACGCCTAGATAGCTCATGCGCCCAGGCAGTCATGCGTCTCTATAGTGCCCATGCTCCTAGAATTGCCTGGAATAGACTAAATGTTGCTCATGCGCCCCAATAGTGCCAATGCGCCTGAAAGTTGCCAATTCGCCAAAGTGTTCCCATGCACCCAAAAGTCCATGCGCCTGCATAGTGCTCATGTTCCTGTATAGTGCCCACACCCCTAAAGACTTCAAAATATTTTTTGATTTTGGGGTAAATGTCAAATGTAGCCTTTGACTTGGGAAGTTCCTGGGGGCTAGGTAAGTTGACTTTTTGAAGTCATAGTTGATGTGATGGGTGATGTATGATTGATGCCTATGCATGATGATGTCTGATTGATGATGTTTGATGATGATGTATGATTGTATGTTATGTTCCTTATTACGTATGATGACATGACTTTACGTGGTGTGATTATTATGATGAACATAATGTACTATCTTAACGAAGTGAAAGATTTAAGATAATGAAAATGGAACATAATGAACGAATGAAAAGTCTTGCAAGCAAATGAAAGGAGGTTCTCAACTCGTTGAGAGTTGTTAGCTCAACTGTGTGTTTACAACGTGCGATCTTGGCTAACCCTTAAGGGTTCACACACAGGGGGAGTTAGTCTATGTAACTACTCGATACGTGCGATACGTGCAATATGGGGTCCTTGTTGATTAACCCTAGATGATATAGTTTTCTGCTCAAGAGGGGGGTTAAGTACAGGACCTAGATAGAAGTGAAAGATAATAAATGTACGAAAAGTGCGATAAGTACAAAGTGTGCGAAAGATGTGAAATGTATGAAACGAACGATGATAAAGATAATAATTATTACCTTGATGTATGTATGATGTGTGATCACGTGCGATAGTAATGAAAATGTTTAACGAATGGAAGGTGATATAATGTTTTTGTAAAACTAGAACTCACTCAGCAACGCTGACTTTTATGCATTTTCCAGTTGGCAGGTGATGGTTGCTGAGGATGGCACGGGACGGCTACTTGGCTCGTTTTGGATGGCCTCCATTTTATAATGTTTTTGTGATGTAATGCAACAAGTATTTTTGTAATTTGATATCGATGTATTATTTTGCAAAAGCTATTATAATGAAATAAAATGGATGTTTACATGTTTCCACTGCATGTTTTGAGTAAGTTAATGTAATTATATGTTTTATGTAAATTGATTGACCAATTGTGAGCGTCCCAGCAACGGGGCCATACAATAAGGGCTTCGCTTCTTATGAAATATGACCTATGATGCTTATGAGAGGAAGAGTGATGCAGAGCGTGTCATTCGTTCAATATATCATGAGGATAGGATAAGTTTCTTTGCCAAATGTATGTGGGGACTGGGTCAATCTATGTTTTCTTTTAAAAAATAACCAAAACATGATAACAGTAGCTATGGTGCACTAGTTGAAATGAAGAAGACATGGACATAAAAGGACGAGTATATCAGCAATCCCACCAAACTTTAACTCTCCAGAAGATCTTTATAGCTTCTCGTTCATATCTATTTATATTGTTTGATTTTGTTTTAACATAATTATACATGAAGATTGGTGAGGTTTTGTGGAGCAAAATTTATTTTGATTTGTTTTATTTTAATCATTTTGTTTTAATTCCTTTAATCTGTTTTTAATTTTATTTTTCTTTAGAGAATCATTGTCTTTTTTTAGGTTTCCAGCGAAACTATAATCACTAGTAGTTTCGCACAACGAAACTATAGCTTCGCAAGTTTTTTCGCTAGTGAAATGATCAGTTTCGTCCAGAGTTTCATCTTGCGAAATTGCATCATCGCTAGGAAAAACTATAGTTTTGTTGCCTGCGAAACTATGTGCTATATAACTCATTTTGCGAAATTGATTTCTCATTTTCGCACTTTCGTTTGGTCTGTTGTTCTGGGGTTTCTCCGTAGTCTTCTTTGGAGATTTTGATTTGAAGTGGTTTTGATTCTTGTTTGATCCTTGTCTCTTTTTCGCAAGTGAGTTTTGAACTCAGGACCTTAGTTTAATCTAGGTTTTTCTAACAACAATGTGGTTTATTTGATTGATAATCTTTGGTACCTTCATAGTTCTTACGGCGAAAGTACCGGATAGTCCAGCGAAACTGAATGAAAGTTCATAGTTTATCAGCGAAACTATGGAGTTATGTTGTTCGGGCGAACTTAACTAATTGCTGCCAAAACTATAGTTTTGCCCAGCGAAACTAAAACTTTCATCCTGCGATACTATAATTTCGCCAAGCGAATTTAATTTGGTTTTTCTGTATTTTTTATCTTTTTCATTTTTCATTTAATATTATTATTTAATATACTATTCTGACGCGTTTCATCTGTTTTTCAGATTAAAATGGTGAATCTAAAATTTGACGAGAGGAACAACATCACTATCATATTGGATGATACTACCCTAAAGCAGCTGGTTTTAGAAATTGCATTCGATGGCTGCAGAGATCTCCTATAGCTTACGCAATATCTCATTTCATTACTATTTATGATCTTCACATCAGAGATTTCTGGAGAACAACTGAGTATGATACAAGAGGCAATACACAAAGGATTATAGCTAGAGTGATGGAGAATGAGGTGATTATTACTAATGAGGTTGTATCGAGGGTGCTAAGGCTAGATGAAGATACTGGAGAGGAGGTTACTCTATCAGACCAGGAGGTGTTTAGGTGTTCAGATTGATGGGATATGAGGGACCACCTTTTGTTACTAAGAAGGAGATTAAGAAGTCCTTCCTCTCTAAGGAATGGAGATACATAGCTCATGTCTTCATTCTATGTTTAGATCACCGTAAAGGTGGATCAGATGGGCTTAATATAGATTGGGCAAAAGCAATGGTGATATGCTATAGGGGAGAGAAGGCAAACATATCAAGACTGATTTTTGCTTTTATGGTAGAGAACGTGATGGCTTTAAAGAAGGATAAATGGTTGCTTTATCCTTGATTCTTACTAATGATTTTTGATGACCTTATCCCTAATATTCCAAGGCACGGGGAGGTTAAAAGACTAGTGCAAATGAACACCCGCATCTTCGCAGACTGTTGCGCCATTCATCATGATTTTAGTGGAAAGATTACACACCTCTAGGAGAACATGTACCCACCAGAAAGGTGGAATTATATTAGGAGGGTAGATGAATATGAAAACAAAAGGGCTGAGGAGACATGGGTGAAACATCCTGATGCGGTTAAGAAGAGGAAACGATATGCTAAAGAAAAAGAATATGATTTCGAGGAGGATGTGAATGAGACAGTTGAGGAGGCTAGGATTGAGAAAGAAAATAGATCAAAGAAGAAATCTGATGAGGAAGAAGTCGAGAGAAGGACTAAACATAAGCACCAATCTTTCACAGAAACTTCAACGAGCGAGGAGAGAACTGGTATGGATGAAGAGTGATAAGAAATCTGAATGCATCTCTAGCCAATGAATTAGGCATGGTAATACAAAACTTACCAATCAATAGATAAGGGAAAGGAAAAAGGATGAGGTGATTGAGGGAATGACCAAGATGTTAGTGGACTAGAATAAGATAATCAAAAGACTATTTGAGGAGGTGAATGAGCTGAAGGCTACAGCCGGCCTGCCCAATCAGCTAACTCAGACTGAATTAGATGATTTGACTGAAACTACCAAGTACTCATTTTTAAATGTGGGTACATCTTCCCAGGTAGGAGAGGGCACATCTAGAGCAGTAGCTGATAAAGTAGGAGGATCTGGAGAAAAGGAAGAGATTGTGAATGTGGAGAATATAGAAGAAGTAGTTGAGGCTGGGTTTGTGAATATTCATTTCGATTTGAGAAAGACTTGGTTGGTGAAGAAGTGGTTATAGAGAATCCTGTTGAACAAGTGGAGAAGACTGCTGAGAAGGGATTGATTGACGAAGAGGAAGATAATAAGCAACTGGTTGATTATGATTCTGAATGAGAATACTATGAGGTTGATAAGAGACCCCTAACTTATGTTGCCAAAAAGGGTGATGGTGCTGAAGATGTATTTGAAATAGAGAAAGAAGATTGGTTTGCTAAGGAGAAAGGGACTAAAGAGATAACTCCCCTATTCTAAAATTTGGAAGGGTTGAGTAAATCTGAGGCTGATAAGAGGATCATAACTTGGAAGTATAACCCTGGCCTCAAAATTTTTATGATAAAGAAGAGAGGGGGAGGCATATCTTATCTCCACAAGAGGAAGACATTCAAGACCTTGCCTAAGTGGGACTTGAGGAGGCTGGCTGTTCTGCCATTACTAAATGCTCATCTAAGTGAAAGAGCCTTGTTGCTGGAAAAGGAGATAAAGAAGGACTGAATGATAACTTTGAGTCATTTGGATTCATGAAGGCTGAGAGAAGAAGGTCAAAGAAGGATAAGGACTAGGAGACAGGAAAATGAAGGATTATGCTAAAGGTGAAACCCACAAAGACTGTAAACAGGATTAGATTGTCAGATTCCCTTCCTTAGCAAATTCAAAATTTCGAGAAGTGATTTTATGATAACAATACGGGGAGGTTGTGATCAGGGTAAAAGATGGTGTTGAGTTCAGATTATTTGATCCTATGGAAGTGTTTGGATTTTGTGATGAAAACCTGCTGGTTCTCTATGAAAATCACATCAAAGCAGGAGTAGTAAAGGAGACAAGGAAAGAAGTTAGCCTGTTCATGACAGTGGTTAACAAGGTTAGAGGCGTCAGAAAAGAAGTGAAGGAGCTGGCAAAGAAGGTTAGAGCACAAGATGAATTGGACATTGATGTGAGGGACTTAACAAGACAGTTTGAGCAAGCTAGCACTCATCCGAGGGAGCTAATGAAGAAGGAGATTTCTAGAGTTAATCAGTTGTTGAGGCTCCCATGGAAGAAGTTGCAGGAGCAAATAAAGACACATCAGATGCAGCAGGAGAGATTGGAGTTGACCAGACAAATCAAGAGAAGTGAAGGTGGTGAGGTCCAACCTTGGGGGAATATTGATGATCAAGTACAGGTTGGACTCACCTTAGATTAGTTTATACTTATATTACTTTGTAATAGGTCTAATGTTAGTTTACTTTTGTATGCAGTTCATTTTGTTTAGTTTTGTTATCCAGCGAAACTGTGCAGTCAGCTATTTTAGTTCACCCGGTGAAACTGTTGTTTCTGCCGGGCGAAACTATAGTTTCGGCAACACAGTTTCGCTACCAGCGAAACTGTCTGTGAAACTAAGACTGCTATGTATAGACTTGTTCATTTCCATCGTTAGGTAACCTTGCACAACCCTAATCATTTATCATTGTTGCAAGAGAACTTTGTAAGCAGTTTATTCACAGAAATATCATTGTGCTTTGTTATTATTGAATGTATTGATTTCCATTGTTCTTACATTGATTCATTTGTGATTGTTATTAATCGTCTTCATATTTGTTTCTATTGTTTGTATTTGATATTGAACGATTCAACATTTCATTTGTACTACAAATCAATCAAATGGACCAACATTATCCAAATTCAATTATAACCGTAGCATTAATGGGTTCGAGTAAAACCGAAAGCCAATTCATGTTATTTTAACTCTTTAACCTTGAAAACACTAAATTTGAAGCTATATAAATGTTTCTAAACGGTCTGAGCAGTTCCTTTGAGTTATTAGATCAAATAATTGAACATTCAACACACATATTCATTGGATTTAATCAAAGGCTTCACCTGCGACTTCAACTGGGGTGTTCAATATATTTTGTGCAATCTGAATCTAATAAGTAGAGGACTTTCGTCCCTCATCATCCCTGGAAGCTTTAGCACTCATTAATTGAACCATATTAACAATGATAATACGGATTCAGACTATCATTCAGTCGTGGCTATCCTTCATATAGTTCATCATCAATTAGAACTTAATCAAGTAAGTTAATCACATAATTATACTCAGTTTTACATGGGGAATCAAAGCCCCAAGTTTAATTTGGGTATCAAAATCAAACTAGGGTTCATCTTGATTTGGGGGATTATTTGAAGAATGATTTTTATTAATTAATTTATGTTTAAGACATAACTTGGGCTTTGGTCCGTTGGTTAACATTAAACACTTACACATCGGAGGTTAGGGGTTCGAACCCTACCTCTGCCATGTTTTTATTTTAGTTGTTTTTTTACATTTTTTTTAAATCAGAAAAATTATTATTAAAAATCTAAATAAAAATTATTTTGTTAACTAGAACATTTCAGAATTTGTTAAGTAATTTTTAAAGATTTTCAAACTTATAATTCTAAAATTTAATTACATGTTAAAGATTAAAAAGGTTATAAATATATTATTTATATGTTATACATATACTATAGCTCAAACTTGGATTATTTCAAAACACTTCAAACTTTCATAATACAAATACTTTAAATAATTAATTATACAAGTAATTATTTAAATAATTAATTATTCATCTAATCATTTAACCATATTATATCATATTTAGTTAATAATTATTCCTTAACTTTTATTTAAATTCTTGAAACTAATAAAGCAATATAATTTTTTATTATTCATTATTCATTTGATATTATAATACAATTATAAAAAATCATTTAAAAGCTTAAAAACTTTATAAAATGATTTTAAATATTTTAAGTTATTTTATAAGTCATTTAAATAAGTATTCAATTATCTTTATCAAAATCTTAAATATTAATTATTAAATTAATTATTTTTTTCACATATTATATTTAATCTTTATTAATTAATAAAATACATTATTGAATCATTCACTATCATTCTATTCTTAATTGATATATACCATTTTTATTGAATCAAAACATAATCGATTGCATTATTATATATTATTTGACTTAAATATTAAAACCCCTAAATTCCAAATGAAACCCTAATTCATATTTACTCTTGAATCTTAACTTTATTCTAATTTTAGGACACAAAATCTTAGGTGGAATCGTGAAGGAATCGTTGGGACCATCTTATTCTCTTATCGGTATCTTAAGTGCATCTTGTGAGTTTTCCATGTGAGTTATCCCTGCCCCCTTTTTACTTTATTTCACACCTTTTGGGGTGAAACATGTTAACCTTATAAACTTACACTTGTAAACATCTTCATACTTGTAAATACACATGCAATTCATCATTACCTTTTTGTCATGGTTATTGATATTATTGTGAGTGTTATATGAGATACATTATATATTGACAATCATTACCTATTGCTAGTCTGGCGACGTCATAGATCTATGAGCCTGACAGGCCTACTTGGTGCTAAAGCCGATGTATTGCCGGCTCCTGATGACGTATGTTCATCATGGGAACCAAGTACACTTAGCTAATCGTTATAAACTTGTAAACTTATTCTTGGTCAAGGTTTGATTGTACCTATATGTGTTCTATAAACTTGCATAATTCATAACCATTGACATTAATTGCTAATATATGTATGTTTAACCCATGAAAACAACTTTCAAAATTGACCATGTATTTTTAACATGTTTCAGGTTTGCTACTTGAAGAAACTCTTCTTGCTCATATAGGACTTGTACTTAGTTAAATAAATATCTTATGTTGTTGTTCAAATCTTTGTTGTATTGTAATGACTTAATTGTCTAGTTTAATTCAATGAAAAATGGCATTTAATATTATTTTTACTTATTAAATACATGAGTTATGAACAATCGTTTCACATTCATCTGCCTCGCATCTACCTAAGGGACATAGTCTCTCGGCATGGTGTGCCAGTTTCTATCATCTCCGATCGTGACGCTCGATTTACTTCTCACTTCTGGCAATCATTGCAACGATCATTGGGAACACGACTAGATATGAACACTGCATATCATCCTCAAACCGATGGTTAGAGTGAGCATACGATACAGACTCTGGAAGATATGTTACAAGCTTATATGATTGAATTTGGCAGCAACTGGGAAACTCAGTGACTATTGGTTGAGTTCTCCTACAATAACAGTTATCACACATTAATAAAAGCCACACCATTTTAGGCACTATATGGGCGTAAGTGCCGATCACCTATTTATTATGCAGAAGTTGGAGAAAGCCAACTTATAGGTCCCGAGCTTGTGCATGAGGCGACTGAGAAGATTGTGCAAATACATAACCATATGGCAGCATCACGTGCTCGACAAAAGAGTTACGTTGATAAGCGCCATAAGCCATTGGAGTTTCAGATTGGTGATAAAGTACTCTTAAAATTCTAACCCTAGAAAGGAGTGATACGCTTTGGAAATCATGGTAAACTAAACCCTATATATGTTGAACCATTTGAGATTGTCAAACGGGTTAGTCCAGTAGCCTATCAACTGAATTTACCTGAAGAACTTAGTGGAATACACAACGTGTTCCACGTGTCTAATTGAGGAAGTGTAATGCGATGAATCATTTGTCGTTCCATCAGAGGAACTAGAGATTGATGAGCAAATCATTTCATTGAAGAACCAGTTGAATTTATGGACCGAGAAGTCAAAACCCTAAAGCGTAGCAAGATCCCCATTATGCGGGTTAGGTGGAATTCAAGTGTGGATCAGAATTTACCCGGTAGCACGAGGATCAAATGAAGAAGAATTACTCGTAACTATTCAAAGATCGGGCATCTACTTCCCAAGGTATCTATTCTGAAGATATCTTTCTTTAAATTTCGAGACACAATTCCCTTCAACAAGGGGATGATGTCATAACTCTCACAAAACTTGATCGTTATTTATTTTGGGTTTATTTTAGAAATCCTAGAAACTCTATCATAAGAGAGCTTCTAACCTCTTATCGTTGCTGTTAAAGCTGGCATTCTATGTGAACCTAGTGTTCTAATTTTTGGGACGAAAGTTCCCTTAACAAGGGGATGATGTGACAACCCGAGTTTTCAAGTTAACATCACAATCTTTATAGACCCCTTTTGACAATAGATAATAATATATATAAATTAATTCTATTATTGTAATTAATCATAACTACCTAAAACTTATTAAAACCAAAGAGCCAACTTGAGTAAACTTAGGGGGGGCTAGCATGTAAATGCCCATATGATATTTTTCTTCTTTTTAACTGTGACAACCCCTCCATCGGCACACTCATCCAACCGAAACATCAAACCCTAAGTTCATCTCTTGACGGCAACCCCCTCCTCACCGCAACCTCATCCTCACCGCTGCTTCTTCCCAATCTTGTTTGACTATTGTGATTTTGATGACTCGTGTAATGAATCGTGATTGCTCGTCTATCTGTAAGTTCTTGATCGGTATGTTTTCTAACCCTGTGTAATAGGTTTTGTTCTCGATTATGGACTCGGTTGCAGTTCTAGGTAATGGGTTCAACTTTTGGGTTGGTGTGGTTGCGGTGGGTGTGCATGGGTGGCGTGACTCGAGACGAACCGATTTCTGGTCTCGGTTGGTGTTCGATGGTGTTTTCTTTTTGGGCTAGGTATGTGAGGGTTATGCAATGTGTATGGTTCTTGGGTGAGTTTCGCAGACGGGTTCATGGTTGCGTTTGCTAACTTTCATTTTCCCGTTGGTTTGGTTGCAAATTTTTGGAGTATGACCAAGTTCTAAAAAATTATGTGAATCCATTTTAACAAGGTGTTTTTAACTTGTTTAAATGTATATTAGATTAGTTTTAAGTTCAATTAGTCCAACTTGTCCAAATCGTCCAAAATAGGCTCAAAGAATCATATCTGTTATGTTTTTGAGTTTCTTGTTGCAAATTTTTGTGATATTAACTGTTCACAGCTTTGAATATGAAGACTACTGCTTTGTTCTTGAAGAAGAGAGTATGAACAGTAACTGTTGAAGATTATTTTCTACTGTTTACTAAGTAGAGGTGATATAACACTCTATTAGAAACTAATAACCAGATCAATCAAGTTCTATTAAGATCTTGGGTAGATCTGAAAAAGAAGCGAGAGCCAAAGCTCTTATACCAATTGTCTGGGTGGTGAGATTGATATTCTCACTAGGATCGAATATGATGACAGAGTTAATGATTGAGTGGCGGAAACAAACAATCAATAAACATTCAATGCAAGAAAATACTCATAAATGCTTGTTTGTATTAATGAAGGTGATTGATTACAATAAATGCTAGGGTTTGAGCATTAAACAGTAATAATACACCTTGAGGATGTAAGAGACAAAATATTCTAATTGTCTATCAACAGTCACCTCATGTACAAGGTTTTCTATTCTATTTATAGGCTAACAAGATGCCTTTTTACAAAATGATTAAACTACCCCTGACCTATACATCAGAACTAGTCTAAATCTTCATTAGCATGTCTTCTGTTCATCCGCATTGATAAATGTGGATGAGTTGGACTTGATCAGTATTTCTTCTCTTGTTATCCGCATTAGTAGTTGGTCATCCGCATTGAGTAATGCGGATGAACAAATACTTATGCACATTTGTTGTCTGGGCATCCGTATTTGTAAACGCGGATGAACAAAACTTGACCGCATATCTCTTTAGGCTATCCACATTTGTTAATGCGGAAGAACAAACACTTGTCATCATTTGTTCTATGTCTTCCGCATTTACAAGTGTGGTTAGCCAACACTTGTTCTTCTCAGCATATTCTTCATCCGCATTAGTTCTTGGACTTGTGGGATTTCCAGCAGAACAACCATCAACTCATCAATTGAATTGGCATGTATGATCCTTTCAGGATCCAACATAACCTTTCTTGATATAATTGGTGTTGGACCTAAGATGAATCTATTCACTACAATGTTAAATCTTATAACTATATGAAGGAAAAGGATCCGAGGAATTTTTATGGTGGAACTTTCTTTCCTCTCTTATCATGGATGTTAAAACAAATACGATAAGGTGATGCCTAGAGAGGAGAAGAAGATATTCAATAAGGATATGTAAAAGAAGAACAAGAGAGGTAAAGGTTGAAGGAGAAATGGAAGAATCTCAATAAGAGATTGATTTGATACATATAGAAATAGAAGCTAGTCCATTACCACTCCATGATCAGGAAGCAATGTCACCATATGTTCATGAAAGTGGTGATCTTCACATTGCCTTTCCAGATCAAGTGACTTCTTTTATTCTCTTTCCATTTCATGCATCTTCAGTTCATTCTACGCATGCTTCAGCTATGCATATGTCTCCTAAAGTTATTTCTTCATCAGGTTGATCTAGTGGATTTGCTAGTTCTTTTGGTGATTCTAAATCATCATCTGATGAGGAGGAAATTCTAGTTCAGCTAGAGATTCCAGCTAGGCAGTAAACATATAAAAGTACCGTCTGAAGAATCACTAGAAGTTATTGCTCGGGTTCATATTGAACCTTCTAGTGAATTTGATAGAGATAAGATTAGTTTTGAACTTTAGTTAAAAGTAAGAAGGATGAAGAAGATCATGTAAAGAAAAGACAAGATGATAGTTGAGAGAACTAAAGAGCTAATCTTTAAGGATAAGCAAATATAGACTTAGATACCACGGTTGAAAGAGTGAAAGAAGAAATGAATGGACATATTAATATTGCTTCTATCCAAACTATAGTCATGAAAGACCAAGAAAGACTATTACTCAAAATGAGAAGAGAAGAGTTGGAAAAGAAGATAGCTGAGATTAAGAGAATGAATGACATGAATGATAGATTGATAAAGAAAGAAGATGAAAAGAAACATGATGATGATAAATCAAAGAAAGATAGTGAAAGTGAGAAAGAAAAGATAAAAAGAAAAAGATTAGTTTGATGATATTAATGATGATGGAAATGATCAAAGATCTCTAAAGAGCAAAAGTAGATTGAACTAAAAGAAGGACCTAAAGAAAAGCAAAGCACAGCCGAGGAGATGAACCTAGCTATGATTCTTTATTTAGAACCTACATGTAGTCATGATGAAGACATTCTATAAGTACACTAATTGAGGAGCTTGATGCTTATTCTTTTGGAGAGTTTTATATTTACGAGGACATAATGGAGATTATTAGATAATCAGGTGTAGTTGCAGAGCAGTTTGTCTTATTTCCACCAAAGCCTATAGTTTTTGAGAGAGATGTTCACTTGCACTTAGTTCTTGTTGTCACTCTTACTAAAAAGCAAACGGTTTGTTATGAGATTATCTCTAGAGTTAACTAAAGGAACAAGAAGACAAGGCTGAGACACTGATTAGTCCCATTGAAGCCTCTATATCTAGTTCATCTGAACTTCAGATATACTCGAGATGGAGGAAGTACCTTCCTGAAAAGGCAAAGGGAAAAAGACCAATAGGAGAAGAAGTAACTGAATCTAACAAGAAAAAATAGAGAAGATAAAAGAAGTATTGTTGCTATTCATAATTGTTAAGGAACATCACAAAGCAATAGAGCATTGGCATTACAGAAAGCTATTATTGATCTTGGGAAAGGTGAGATAAAAGGGGGTTATGTTTTGGATGAAAGCTTATTGATCTTGGAGTTGATTAATCATGCTGCTATGGCAAGAGGCTACCAATTTGAGAGGATTTTAAAGTGTTCAAGAGAACAAACAACTTCAAAGATTTGAAATATATATGCCTAAGAAGTGAAAGAACATTTGTAAACCATTTTCTAAAAAGAAGAAGAAAAGTATTGACGAGTTGGTAATTTCAAAAGGAAGAGTAAATCCAATAAATAAGTTGAAGAGGAAAAGGGTGTCAAGGACTAATATTACTATGCCAATCTCCAATGTAAAATATGATGAAGATACTTATGAGTAGGTGATAGATAGAAGATAGGAAGGGAAAGAGGGTCCTGACATCCGTTTAGTGCTTATGAAGTGTGGTTGCAAGATGAATCATATATTCACTATATGTTCACTAGGCACTTTAGAAGCTTAAACAACATGCTTGGTGTAGATGGTCTAGTCTTTTTCTTAAAGTGCATTAAGATTTTTAAGATTGCATATGATCGCATCAATAGAAAGAGAGAAGCCAAGAAAAGAAAAGGAGTCCTATTATAGATTGGGATCATGGTAAAGCCGGAGATCAATGCTGATGGAAATCTGGTCATACATAGAGTTGGATTGTCTACCATTGCTATGTATGAGTCTTAGTCATTAAGACAGATCCTAATTGAGGCGCATCAGAGGATGAAGCAGATGAAGATCCATGTACTTGACAGTTTCAGGATGAAAGAAGCCAGAAAGTTTGCTACTATGATCATGGATATCCTAGATCCTTTAGTGACTCAATTTCTAACATCTCCCAAACAACAACCAGCACCAACACCAACCTCAAAACCTGCATCAACATCTACATAACAACAAGCACCTATAGCAATAGAAATTCCAACATAAACTTCACAACAAGCACCTATAGCATAGAAATTCCAACATAAACTTCACAACATCCATCACCTACAAACCCTTGAAGTACATAGTTTTCATAGTTAATTCTTAGGGAGAGTATTGTTGAACCCTGAAAGAATCATGCATGCCAATTCAAATGGTGTTTGGATAGTTGTTTGCTGTGAAAAAAATCACAAGTGTAAAAGGCTAATGCAGCTGAGTATGTACTGTCGACAAAGCAAGAAAAGACTAAGTGTTGGCATCCATATTTGTCTAATGCAGATGAACAAACAAATACTTATGGGAAGATGAAAAATCAAATTCAGATGTTCAAGAAAGAAATGCGGCCAGGGCAAATGATTATCAACATTAATTAATGCGCATGAACAAAAAGAAATGATGGTTCTCGGAAAGAAATAATTATACTATTTATGTACTTTTGATTTAGATTATCTGATGTAATAGTGTCAGGGTAGTTTAGGTAGTGTACACGTCCTCTATGAGGCCTATAATAGATTTTTTTTTTATTTGGTAACCCGGATAGAATCCTACTGTCTACATTGTATTTTGATCAACATATTATCAATATACAAAGAATACTATGAGTATTATGTATTATTTGACGCTTGTTAATTGTATTTCTGTTACAATGCTTCATTGAAATCAATCCGTATATTCGATCCATCAATGTTTTCAACGATCAGTTGTACGCAAACAACAAACTAATCCCTAATTAAGTTAGGAAATTCATTCTAATGACAATGCTACACCCATGAAATTTATCCTGCTAATTCAATGATCAAATGAAACGAATTGATCTGATTATTCTAAAATCACATGAAATGATCATGGATGTAACTGGTTGTATATAAGCTTTCGTTTGACTTTAAATGATACATATTTCTTCAGCTGCTACCTATATGTTTATGGAGGTTTCTTAATCAATTTAAAAAGACCATAGCTCAAAGTAAAATAGTAAGTGAAAATGTTACATGTAAAGATTCAACACAGAAACATTCAGGCATGCAAAAATTATAAATAATTTTCAATTCAGTAGTCGTATTAGCTATGAAGAAATTTTGATTGTCCGATAACAAAAATTTTGACAAAACTACAAACATTACAGTACTTATTAGTTGTAACGTAAATATAGTACTGACGTATTGTATTTGGTGTACGAATGGACAGAATATATCATAAAGCGAGCAACATTGAATACTACCAAACAACAATTATGAAAAGCAAAAGTCATACAATGCAAAACATAGGGGTACAGATTGCTTGTTGATTACAACAGAAAAAACAAACAGCTGAATTTAGTTTAGATGTACAGCATAACATCTAACAACAAAAAAGACTGCATAATAACGTTCATACTGTCGCCCAAAAATTTCCAATAACATTAAATCACCATATCGTACTTGAATACTGATTTGCAATCAACATAAATCATTCAAGATACCTACCTCATAAGGAAAAGTGAAAGAAATTACGAGAATATCAAAGATGAAGTAGGTATATTTGACCCAGTAAGTTAATTCATTGACCATAATAACACTTAAACGTTTGTACATTTATTGCATAACATCAAAAATAGCTTAAAACTATATTCGTATTTTTAGGACCAAACTACACCACTGCAAAACTTATGGACCATAGTTCAGTCAATATCCATCATGAATACAAATCAAGTCATAAAACATACCTTTTCAACTAAATACATTCATTAGAAATCCACACTCACCACATTAAGGAACATACAAATGAAACATTAAGTCGAACACCTGACCTGCACTCTCTTCAAACCTCTTACCCCAAACACAACTATTCTTCGATTGAATAATTCACAATTTCACATGTAGGTCCTCAATTAAAATCTCATGCAAGAACTCACACATCTATTGAACAAAAATTGCAGCTAGGATCAAGGGCATAAATTTTACCGTAATTATTGTATCTTAGAATCTATAACCTCTAATAAAGCAAGGTTTCTTTTATCACTTGTCATTGTTTTAAATCATATTTTTGACACGTGTCATTTTTCTAGATATTCACATATCAATTCACTCCAAAAAAATATTATAGTCATTTAAATACTTCTATAAATTTATCTCTTATTAAATGTAAATTCTATTAATTGGTATGTTTCTTCCTCTTATCTAATTTTTTTTAAATCAAACTATCTTTTTTTAAATAGATTTTATGAAAAAATTAGAAATCACATCTTTTAACTAAAATCTAAATAATAAAAAACTAAAGTTTTATGTAATATGAAATTTTCTAAAACACTAAACATTTTATTTAAATCGTTTTGTTTTAAAACAAAAATTATAAACAGATGAAATATTTTAAAATAGTCTTTTTAAAACAATCAGAATAATTACAAACTGGGTTTTTTTATAAATAATATTTTTATAAAAAAGTTTTTTTATAAAACAAATCTTAAAACGAATGTTTAAAAATGAAACTATTTACATAAGAGAGTTAAAAAATGGTATAATTGTTTTATTTCTTGGACTATTTCGCATATATAATTTTAATTCTATTTTATATTAAAATATTATATTGTAACTATTCATGTTTATTTATATATATTTTACATTAAAATTAATTTGTTCATTTAATGAGTTTTTTTTACCTATTTATCTATCTATAAAAAAATCAAACTAATTGTGAAACAATCGTAAACCTCATTATACTTACTTTCATATTTTTCTATATTATTAATAATAACATTGAATACTAATTTATTAGTCATACCATTTCAAATTAAAAAATAAAAAAAATTAATATATTAAAAACCTATTCTTTATTAAAAAAATACTTATAAAAACAAAAAATTTATGAAAAACAAAACACAATGAAATTAAAAAAAATCATTTCTCTTAAACAAAATATTTAAAAATCACAACTTTTTTATAAAAATAGAAGTTTAAGAAAAATACATTATTGTTTATTTACTTAAAGCAGTTATTTAATCAATTTATTCACAGCCAACAAATGATGATGTTTCTTATTCATTCAATAAGTTTTCATTGAATGAGTTTGAAATAGCAGCTAGACAAAGTGTTCTAGCTCCTGAGCAAAATATGTCTAATCTGGACTTATCTTTGCAACTGGAAGTGATTCCTCGACTAAGAATTCACAACACTCATCCAACTGAGAACATCATAGGGGATGTCTCAGAAGGTGTGAGAACAAGAGGACAGACTCATCAAGGGAATGTTTGCTTGTACTCATGCTTCTTGTCCCAAATGGAACCCAAGAAGGTAAAAGATGCCTTGAAAGATAGTAGCTAGGTTGAATCGATGCTAGAGGAGCTACTTCAATTCAAGAGATAAAAGGTTTGGAACTTATGTCCGCTACCATCTGGTCAAGTACCTATAGGCACAAAATGGGTTTTTAGAATCAAGAGAGATGACAGAGGCTTGATTATCAAGAACAAGGCAAGACTGGTGGTTCAAGGATACACTCAAGAGGAAGGAATCGATTATACTGATGTCTTTGCACTGTTGCAAGACTTGAGGCAGTTAGGATCTTCATTGCTTATGCTACATCCAAGAATTTCACTGTCTATCAACTTTATATCAAGTGTGCTTTTCTATATGGGGATATAGATAGAGAAATCTATGTGTGCCAGGCTCCAGGATTTGAAGACCCACAACACCCCAACTATGTCTACGAATGGATAAAGCTCTATATGGGTTGCACAAAGCATTTAGGCTGTGGTATGAGACTTTGTCTCAGTTTCTTCTGAAGAATGGTTACACTAGAGGTACCATTGATAAGACTCTTTTCAAAAGGAAGTTTGGAAAGGACATTTGCTTGTTCAAGTCTATGTTGATGACATCATATTTGGTTCTTCAAACGACCAAATGTGTAAAGACTTTGAAAGCATCATGAAGAAGAAGTTTGAGATGAGTTCCATGGGAAAAATAGACTTTTTCCTTGGAATTCAGGTGAAGCAATTGAAGAAAGGGTTTTTCATCAATCAATCCAAGTATGTCAATGACATCTTAGAAATATTTGAAATGAAAGATTGTAAGCCAGCCAAGACACCCATACCTAGAAACCATAATCTTTGTCCTGACTTTGAGGGGGTGGATACTGATCAACATCAGTATAGGGCAATTATTGGTTCTTTGATGTATCTCATAGCAAGTAAACCTGATATTATGTTTGCAACTTGCATTTGTGCGTGTCACACCCCGACTGACGACGGAATCATCGGGGCGGATGAATGGGAGACGATTGCTCATAGCACATGGAACTAATTAAGTTGAAATAATATTAAATGTCATTATTCACTAAACATTACAAGACAAATAAAATAATAACATAACAATCAAGATACAACAATAACATAAGTCTTTCAATTAGTCTAGGTCCAAGTTCTATATGAGCACAAGAAGATCTTCAAGTAGGAAACCTGAAACATGTTAAAAATAAAGGGTCAACTATAAAGTTGGTGAGATTTCCATAGCTTTCAGTACATAAGTATATAAAAGATGGCAATTCATCTTGTAAGTTAGAGAACAAGCAACTAGGGATGTGATGGAGTGCAAATAGTATATATATTTTGATAAAGATTATTGCACAAATTCAATTTTAATTGGTTATTACTAATACTAAACCACACACACAAAAGGCAGTGTACCTGTCGTGTGGTAATATAGTGTTGGTAAGAACCGAGTATCAATCCGTAAACACACCTAGCCTACTCAACAAACTTGATGTTTGACTATCAAATTTGGTTTTTTGTTAAGAAAATATCATTTGCATTGGAAAGATTTTTAGGATTTAAAAATAAACAATAATAGAAAGAAAGTAAACTAAGATTTGAAGCGTTTGGATTTAAAACCAAGGAATAAAAGTTATCATCCTAATTAGATTCCACTTATGTAACCGTGATAAATTGGTGGTTTGATTTAAAAATATGGATTAATGTAATTATGCTAATGTTTATAAAAATGAGCTGGCGCGATTTCTCGTCTATCCTGCTGCCGTAGTGACTTGATCCTGTCAAGCTGAGTTTTACTGCTCAGATCAAAGCCCTAGTAATGTAGATAAATCTTTTGTGACCTATTTGACATACGATTTCTGAAAACATAACTTAATATTAAAAAGAGAGTTGATCAGGTTCCTTCCTAACATACCATTAATTTTAGAAAACCGTAACAATTACTGAAGTTTCCAAACTAATAAAAGGAAACCCGCAAATGATCAGAAAGTTAAAGTGATATGATTTCTAATAACCATTTCTAGTTTATTAGCAATGGATTTATTATGAAGACCGGTTTTGCGAATGAAAGTTAATCATACGGTTTTTCAACTTTGTATGACGATCACAATCACAAACCATAAATTTATAACTTCTCGTTCAAATGTAGATGCTATCCATCAATAGTTTTCCCAAGACCACCATAACATTAACATAATATTTATCACACCATTAGTTCATCACAAATTATATAAGTTTCATCCGATTAGGATGATAAAAAGAGTTTAGCTCATAATGAGCTTGAACATAACAACATATAACAAAGAAGATAGATATGTAATCATCAGTGAAATGGAACAATCAAACCGATAATCCATAATGGATGGCGTTTAGAAGATCCCGAGCTTCTTCCAAGTGTTGTACGCACCTCTCGAGCCTCCAAATGATCTTGAAGTCTTGATTCCAAGAGAGTTGTGTAGAGTAACTCTCCCACCAAAGCTTGCCAAAAATGGTGAACTTAGGCTTCTATCTATATGCTTTTCGGAGTGTTTAAGCACGACCCCGGGCCTAAAAGGCACGGCCCCGTGCTAGTACAATGTTTACGAAAGTTGGTCGGCTCGTACATGCAGGTTGTGTCGGGCACGACCCATGCTAAATGGGGCACGTCCCCGTGTTGAAGGTGGGGCACGGCCCCGTGCCTTATGGGGCACGGCCCCGTGCCGTATGGGGCACGGCCCCGTGCCGTATGGGGCACGGCCCCGTGCCGTATGGGGCACGGCCCCGTGTCTACTTTTAGGGGACAGTACTTTTGTCCTTGTCAGATGTCCAAGCATGGGGGTGTGTTAATTAGCATAAGGGTGTGTTTCTGGCAAGGCATGTGGGCGTGCTTAATGAGGCACGACCCCATGCTTGGATTCCAAAGCTCGGATCACTTCAATTTCTTGTTAAATATGCTTCTTTTATCCATCTTGCCCTTTTAAACACCTGGAAACACAATTTAAAACTTTTAAGTATATTTTCATCATATGAGGAAGATATTAAGGAATAATTGATATGCTTTTGATAGGATTTTTATGTAAAATTTGGAGCACATCAAACATCCCCACACTTGAACTTTGCTTGTCCTCAAGCAAAAATCACTTAAAATGACAAATCCACCAAAAACCAAATAAAACAAATTATAATCATGTCTTTCGAGAAATACACAAGTAAACATTATTTTCATCCAAATATAAATATTCTAAGCATATTTAAAATGATATCCTAGCAAACAATAGGTTAGTAAAGATTATTATCATGCAAAAATCCACACTTCTATCTATATTCACACTCGGCTCAATATATGGAGTCATAATCAAGATTAAGTATTACTAATACACTCAATTGCCTAGTATGAATACGTGTGAAATCATATGCTTGTTAAGGGATCAAATCTCCACCTACTTAGATATTTACTTGCATAAATCATTAGGTTTTTGATGGGTTGTAATTTGGCTCGGGCTCGGGTATGGAATATTTGGAAAAAGTGGCTAATTGCTAAAGACGACGGTCTTGGCTTATTTTTTTAACATAAACTACAAGGAAAGCAATAAAGGTTCCCTATACAATACTTTAAGCTAGAAGGGATATACTAGCTTGAGGACTCGTTTAAGGTCAGATTGTCAAGACCGTATTTTGCTTTCAAGAATCGTACTTCATCTTTTACCCGAAGATACACAAAACTTTCCTTTCTCAAGGATCGTTCGGCTTGAAGCCTAATAGCACCCAATCGGATTAGTTCTGTGTATTCATATTGAGATTCAGTTTGATTCTTTTTGCATTTTCCATTATGAGACCAATTCCCACAATTCGGGCATCTTTCATATCTTTTTGCCCATCTCTTTATAGCACTTTTTGAAATCCCACAAAATGGTGGAACTTGTTCCTTTTTTAGCCATTCTTTCTTGCGTCAAACGTGAGATTGAAAATTTGTTCGTGGATTTCCGGGGGAAGTCCTGGTATTGCGTGATGAAGCAACAAAGCAATAGAAATCAAAAGAATGCATTCCAGTTCTTTAAGGTTGCCGGTAAAAGACCAATATTATTTTATTATTATTATTATTATTATTATTATTATATTATTATTATTATTATTATTATTATTTACAAGCCAAAAACATGTCTTTAACGAAAACGGGTTTTGTTGAAGGCTTTTTAGTTAAATGACATGGTGGCTCGGGTGATTGAAAGATAAAAACGTTAAGCTCAACGGGGCTAACTAAAGTTGATGTTCGGGTAAGGAAATTTAAAGAGAATGGTTAGGGCTTGAATGGTTAAGTTCACCTGGTGCCTAACTCTTTTATGCAACAAATACTAATTAAGTTCTTGAAATGCATACCCAAAGCAAGTTCTATGTAAGGCCCCGTTCCCGGGACGCTTACAGCTGGGTTCTCGTCGCACATAAAACATATAATACATTTGTATTTAATAAATTACAGCGGAAAACTAAAACAAACTTTCATTTCCTTGTAAATTCTTTTGCAAACTAATACAACATTCATTACAAAAAAAATTGTTTGTTCGCATTACAATGCAAAAACATTAATCAAAAGAATGCCATCCCAAAAGAGCTGGGTAGTCGCCCGTGCCATCCTCAGCAATCATTACCTGCCAACTGGAAACACATCAAAGTCAGCGTTGCTGAGTGAGTTCTAGTTTTATAAATAAAACATACTTTACCTTCAGATAAAACCGTTCGTACTTTTACATGATCACACATCATACGTACACATAGATAATATCATTATTATCTTCTTCATTCATTCATTCGTTCTTTCATTACCTTACTTGCGCATCGGACATCATCCCAAACCAATACCATGTGCTACACCCCGGTTAGTCGTAGCTACCGGGCCGAAGTCAACGAATGACAGCTAAACGTATGCCACGGTACTAGGAGTAACCATCAGTCTTAGCTACTGGGCCGAAGTCAACGAATGACAGCTAAACGTATGCCACAGTACTAGGGGGAGCGGTAGAGGTTCTACATTTAGGGTCAATCACCAAGAAGGACCCCGTATCCGATGTGTGCAAGACGTTTCATTCGTTCATTAATACATGCATTCATTCATCATGTTCCTCTTTCTTTCTCTTTCACTTTACGTTACATAATACTTCGTTCATCCGTCATAACAAGTAAAGCCACAGGAAAGATATTATACATCACATTAAGGAACAAAACATGCATCAACATCACATCATACATGCATAACGTACAACATCATCACCCTCATCATGCCCAACATGCTTCTAAGACCTTGATCGTCATCTTAAAAACTCTTATGGGAACCTTTACATCACACCTTACATCTGCACTTTCCCCCGAAAGTCAGAAGTCAATCTACACCTTCCTCGGGTTCAACAGCCCTATTCGGGCGTATGGACACCCTTCAGTCGCATTGCCTCCATGCGACTGAACATCATGCGATTGAACTAATACGGATGAACACCTATGCGAATGAACATCCAGTCGTGCGAATGGACCCTCAGTCGCATGACCCCGATGCGACTGGCCCTCCAGTCGTGCGAATGAACCCCAATCGTGCGAATGGACCCCAATCGCACCCTAATCGGCCGTATGGCCTCCATTCGGCCTCCAGTCGGTCACCTAGCCCTAACTGATGCAGAATGCAGTTCAACCCGACTGCAGCCGAGGGTTTTCGGCCCCCAAACTCATCTAAATCCATTTTAAGCCTAAATCGACCATCCTAAACCTTAGGGATGCATACCATAACATCATTCAAGCACAACCAAGCAAGAAATCAAGTCACAATCGTGTCATACATATACATACACATACACAAACGGGTCAAGTTACACACATACGAAAAACTCGATTTCAGATGTTTTCCAGCCCCAAATCGTTTGAAAACAAGTAAAGATGGGTCCTAGAACTCACCTAAACGAGCACAACAACAAGAACTTCGATTCGGCTTGCTTCACGACGATTTTGGCGACCCGAACCGACCCGAACCAACACTTTTTGCTCTTTTTCCTTTCTTTCTCTCTATTCTCCTCTTTGTGAGCTGAAATGTGAGTGTGGGGAGAGTGGGCTGCCCTCTCCCTACATATGTCACCACATTTCCCAACTTTTCTTCGTTGGCGGGTTTGGTCCCTCGACTTTTGGACTTTATTTTCTTTTCTTTCTTCACCGGCTTCAAAATAATAAATATCCGGGTGTTACAAGTCCACCCCCCTTAAATAGGTTTCGTCCCCGAAACCTGTTATTCGTCGAACAAACGTGGATAATGCTGTCTCATTTCTTCTTCAGTCTCCCACGTTGACTCGGACCCTTTCCTGTGCTTCCAGTGTACACGCACCAGAGGAACCACTTTATTCCTTAGCCTCTTTTCTTTACGATCGATAATTGTCATTGGTTGCTCCACATAATTGAGCCTTCATCTATTTCAATGTCCTCCGGTGGAACAATCATGTCTTCATCAGCTATACACTTTCTCAGATGAGATACATGGAATGTCGGGTGAATCCCACTTAACTCATCTGGCAACTCCAATCTATAGGCCACCTCCCCTACTCGAGCAATGATTCGGAAAGGGCCTATATATCTTGGACTCAACTTGCCCCGCTTTCTGAATTTGATAATACCCTTCCAAGGTGAGACCTTCAACATAACCCGGTCACCCACCTGGAACTCAATTGGCCTACGCCGCTTATCGGCATACGACTTCTGTCTATCCTTGGCTGCCTTCATGAAGGCTTTAATCTTTTCAAGCTTTTCTGTCGTAGCCTCGATTACCTTGACGCTCCCCAATTCCTTCTGACCAATATCACCCCAACAAACGGGTGTTCTGCATCTCCTACCGTATAGCATCTCATATGGTGGCATACCAATACTGGCATGATAGATGTTGTTGTATGAGAATTCAGCTAACGGCAGGTGGTCATCCCAACTTCCACCAAAATCGATCACACATGCCCGGAGCATGTCTTCCAGTGTCTGAATGGTCCTTTCTGACCGACCATCAGGGGATGATAAGCCGTGCTAATATGTAACCTCGTCCCCATAGCGTCGTGGAATTTCTTCCAAAATTTAGATGTAAACCGAGTGTCACGATCAGACACAATAGACACCGGCACACCATGACGAGCTACAATTTCCTTGATGAACAGATCAGCCAACCTCTCAGATGAATACGTCTCGCGGATCGGTAGAAAATGAGCGCTCTTCGTCAGACGATCAACTATCACCCATATGGCATCGTACCCTTTCGGGGTACGCGGCAGCTTCGTAATGAAGTCCATGGTGATGTGCTCCCATTTCCATTCTGGTATATCCAAAGGTTATATCTTCCCATACGGCTTTTGATGCTCTGCCTTCACCTGTAAGCAAGTAAGGCACTTACTCACATACTCCACCACGTCGCGCTTCATACCCGGCCACCAATAATCTTTCTTCATGTCATGGTACATTTTCGTGGCACCAGGATGAATGGAGTATCGAGTCTTGTGGGCTTCATCCATTATCTTCACCCGTAGATCCCCAAAACGAGGAATCCACACACGACCGAATCGAGTTCCAACACAAGTGTGTTTTCACCTAATTCCCCAACCAGACCTCTCATTCTTTCCGAGTTAAGATGATCTTCTTTCAATGCCTCATCTTGAAACTCCTTGATTTGCTTCATCACATCAGATGTCATGATTAGTTGATAAGCTTTCACCCGAATCGGTTCGGGCCTTTCCTTTCAACTAAGGGCATCCGCCACCACATTAGCTTTGCCTGGATGGTAATGGATCTCGCAATCATAATCCTTTATAAGTTCCAACCATCTCCTCTGCCTCATGTTCAGATCCTTTTGCTCGAAGAAGTACTTCAAGCTCTTATGATCGGTGAATATGGTGCACTTTGTCCCGTAGAGATAGTGCCTCCAAATCTTTAGTGCAAAGACCACGGCTGCTAGCTCCAAGTCATGAGTGGGATAATTAACCTCATGGACTTTCAATTGTCGGGATGCATAGGCTATAACCTTCCCTCTCTGCATTAACACACACCCCAACCCTGAGTAGGAAGCATCAGAATAAACCACCAAATCTTCGCTTCCATCGGGTAACGACAGAACAGGAGCTTGAGTCAGTCTTGCTTTCAGCTCTTCGAACGCCTTCTCTTGAGCTTGACCCCATACAAATTTCACATCCTTTCGGGTCAACTTAGTTAGTGGAGAAGCAATCTTAGAGAAGTCTTGGATGATCTTCTATAGTAGCCCGCCAAGCCCAAGAAACTATGGATCTCGATGGCGTCTTTGGTGACTTCCATTGCATAACCGCCTCCACCTTCGCCGGGTCAACCATAATCCCGTCAGGATTCACCACATGACCCAAAAACTGAACTTCGCGCAACCAGAATGCGCACTTGGAGAATTTAGCATACAATTTTTCCCTTCTCAACGTCTCTAGAACCTCCCGAATGTGACCGGCATGCTCAATCTCGCTCTTTGAATAAATCAGGATATCATCAATAAACACAATCACTGATTTATCCAACATAGGCCGACACACACGGTTCATTAGATCCATAAAAGCAACTGGCGCGTTGGTCAAACCAAAGGACATGACAAGAAACTCGTAATGGCCATAGCGCGTACGGAAAGCTGTTTTAGGGATATCTTGCTCCTTCACCTTCAACTGATGATAACCAGACCGAAGATCTATCCTCGAGAACCAACTAGCACCATGAAGCTGGTCGAACAAATCATCTATCCTCGTAAGGGGTAGCGGTTCTTCACTGTCAACTTGTTCAGTTCGCGGTAGTCAATGCACATCCTCATACTACCATCCTTCTTCTTTACAAATAGGACCGGAGCACCCCAAGGAGAGATACTCGGTCTAATGAACCCCTTATCAAGCAGCTCTCGCAGCTGCTCCATCAACTCTTTCATCTCGGTTGGAGCCAACCGATATGGTGCCTTCGCAACAGGTTGGGCACCCGGTATCAGATCAATCTGAAATTCAATTTCTCTATCAGATGGCACTCCTGATAAGTCTTCTGGGAACACGTCTGGAAAGTCACACACAACTGGTACATCAGCTAGTTGTGGTGTTGGTGTATCCACATCCTTTACATAAGCCAAGTAGGCGCTACATCCACGCTTCATACACTTTCCCGCCACCGCCATTGAGATCACCTTCGGAACCGTAGTAACCCGATCACCATAAACCGTTACCAAACTTCCGTCAGGCGCTGTCAACCGAACCATCTTCTTGCGACACACAATGTTCGCCTCGAAATCCGCCAACCAATCCATCCCAAGAACCAAATCGAAACCACCCAAGGTCATCACGAACGGTCTAACAGGAAACTTATGACCCTCAAGTTCCACATCACAATTCTCTATCATCTCAGAAATCCGGGTAGACTTACCTATGGCAGTTTCTACATCAAAGGGCGCATCAACACGTCTACTACTAACAGGCAGCTTAGCACAGAAAGCAGCAGAAATAAAACTCTTACTAGCACCCGAATAAAATAACACAGAAGCTAAAGTCTGGTTCACTAGAAACGTACCGGACACAACGTTAGGGTCCGTCCTAGCCTCCTCCTGTGTCATGGTGAATGCCCTGGTGCTCGCCCTCGGTCCATCACTTCCCGTCTTCTTCACCCCTGAACCCTCAGTCCTCGACTTCTTACAATCTCTGCTCATATGACCAGTTTCCCCACAGTTAAAACATTTGCTCGACATGGAATCCTTCGCCATATGCCCTGTCTTCCCACACTTGAAGCACAAGTTTGACCCAAACCTACATTCCCCGCTGTGCTCCCTTCCACACTTGCCGCACCTTTTCGACCCCCACTTGATGTGACCACACGACGTTCATCCCCCGTGCCTTTTTGTTACCCATCGGGGCATCACCCCGACCAAACCGTTTCCCGTTCCAGTTCCGATCACCACCACCCTTCTTACTTGCTTCAGTCACCACCACCTCCCGCTCATCATACAGCCTCCCTGCCAAATCAACCGCCGACCTAAACGTGCTTGGCTGGGCGGCGATCATATGCCGGCGAACATCCACCGGTAAACCCTGAATGTACCTCTTGATTTTCCGAGACAGAGGCGTCACCTGATCAGGCACAAGCCGTGCCATTTCATTAAACTTGGTGGTATACTGCTGGTGTGTCATGGTTCCAGCCTCCAACTGTAAAAACTCCCTTTCCAACTTGTCCATTTCCTGTGAGGACAGAACTCCTCAATCACCATCTTCTTCAACTCGGGCCATTTCATTCTCCCGATCGCCCGATTACCCTCTGCTTGGACAATGTTATCCCACCAACACAGAGCTGAATCCACAAAAGAATGGGTAGCAAACTTCACCTTTTGGTCCTCTCGACACTCGCTGATATCGAGAACAGCTTCCATTCCCTCACCCACCGTGAGCAGCTGCAGCGGTGCCGTTTCCATCAAAAGTAGGGGGCTTGCATCTCATAAAAGCCCCATAATTACATCCTCGCCGTTTCATGCACAGGCTCTTCCTCCTCCTCATCATCATCAGATAGAACCGTTTCCGGCTCTGGTTGTTCCCGTCCTCCAGAGGATCTGTTTCTTTCTTTTCTTTCCCCTTCTCGTACAGCAATAATAACTGCAGTCACCACAGACGATAAGATTGTCTGCATGACCTAATGGACTTCTTCTACAACATCCTCCTTTACTGAGGCTCTCAGATTGCGCTTTCGTCGCCACCCTCCGGATGAGGGGTCTCTGGTTCTTCATGAACCACCCTCTCAACTCTGGGTCTCCCTCTCTTAGGTCATGGTTCAATACCGTGACCTCCACACCTAGAAGCTTTCGAAGATCTACCTCCGACCATCACACGCACACTGAAAGATTCAAACACAACACGGTCATTCAAGGAAACAAATCAGTTATGTCAAGTATAGTAAGTCCCTAATTACAGTGGCCAGGTGTGATTAGCCACTTACTTTACTCTTCATACCCCAAGTATTACCTGTCCTGACTTATAAAAAAAATCAAAACCAATATTTAAAAATCACAACTTTTTTATAAAAATAGAAGTTTAAGAAAAATACATTATTGTTTATTTACTTAAAGCAGTTATTTAATCAATTTATTCACAGCCAACAAATGATGATGTTTCTTATTCATTCAATAAGTTTTCATTGAATGAGTTTGAAATAGCAGCTAGACAAAGTGTTCTAGCTCCTGAGCAAAATATGTCTAATCTGGACTTATCTTTGCAACTGGAAGTGATTCCTCGACTAAGAATTCACAACACTCATCCAACTGAGAACATCATAGGGGATGTCTCAGAAGGTGTGAGAACAAGAGGACAGACTCATCAAGGGAATGTTGCTTGTACTCATGCTTCTTGTCCCAAATGGAACCCAAGAAGGTAAAAGATGCCTTGAAAGATAGTAGCTAGGTTGAATCGATGCTAGAGGAGCTACTTCAATTCAAGAGATAAAAGGTTGGAACTTATGTCCGCTACCATCTGGTCAAGTACCTATAGGCACAAAATGGGTTTTTAGAATCAAGAGAGATGACAGAGGCTTGATTATCAAGAACAAGGCAAGACTGGTGGTTCAAGGATCACTCAAGAGGAAGGAATCGATTATACTGATGTCTTTGCACTGTTGCAAGACTTGAGGCAGTTAGGATCTTCCTTGCTTATGCTACATCCAAGAATTTCACTGTCTATCAACTTTATATCAAGTGTGCTTTTCTATATGGGGATATAGATAGAGAAATCTATGTGTGCCAGGCTCCAGGATTTGAAGACCCACAACACCCCAACTATGTCTACGAATTGGATAAAGCTCTATATGGGTTGCACAAAGCATTTAGGCTGTGGTATGAGACTTTGTCTCAGTTTCTTCTGAAGAATGGTTACACTAGAGGTACCATTGATAAGACTCTTTTCAAAAGGAAGTTTGGAAAGGACATCTTGCTTGTTCAAGTCTATGTTGATGACATCATATTTGGTTCTTCAAACGACCAAATGTGTAAAGACTTTGAAAGCATCATGAAGAAGAAGTTTGAGATGAGTTCCATGGAAAAATAGACTTTTTCCTTGGAATTCAGGTGAAGCAATTGAAGAAAGGGTTTTTCATCAATCAATCCAAGTATGTCAATGACATCTTAGAAATATTTGAAATGAAAGATTGTAAGCCAGCCAAGACACCCATACCTAGAAACCATAATCTTTGTCCTGACTTTGAGGGGGTGGATACTGATCAACATCAGTATAGGGCAATTATTGGTTCTTTGATGTATCTCATAGCAAGTAAACCTGATATTATGTTTGCAACTTGCATTTGTGCGTGTCACACCCCGACTGACGACGGAATCATCGGGGCGGATGAATGGAGACGATTGCTCATAGCACATGGAACTAATTAAGTTGAAATAATATTAAATGTCATTATTCACTAAACATTACAAGAAAAATAAAATAATAACATAACAATCAAGATACAACCAATAACATAAGTCTTTCAATTAGTCTAGGTCCAAGTTCTATATGAGCACAAGAAGATCTTCAAGTAGGAAACCTGAAACATGTTAAAAATAAAGGGTCAACTATAAAGTTGGTGAGATTTCCATAGCTTTCAGTACATAAGTATATAAAAGATGGCAATTCATCTTGTAAGTTAGAGAACAAGCAACTAGGGATGTGATGGAGTGCAAATAGTATATATATTTTGATAAAGATTTATTGCACAAATTCAATTTTAATTGGTTATTACTAATACTAAACCACACACACAAAAGGCAGTGTACCTGTCGTGTGGTAATATAGTGTTGGTAAGAACCGAGTATCAATCCGTAAACACACCTAGCCTACTCAACAAACTTGATGTTTGACTATCAAATTTGGTTTTTTGTTAAAGAAAATATCATTTGCATTGGAAAGATTTTTAGGATTTAAAAATAAACAATAATAGAAAGAAAGTAAACTAAGATTTGAAGCGTTTGGATTTAAAACCAAGGAATAAAAGTTATCATCCTAATTAGATTCCACTTATGTAACCGTGATAATTGGTGGTTTGATTTAAAAATATGGATTAATGTAATTATGCTAATGTTTATAAAAATGAGCTGGCGCGATTTCTCGTCTATCCTGCTGCCGTAGTGACTTGATCCTGTCAAGCTGAGTTTTACTGCTCAGATCAAAGCCCTAGTAATGTAGATAAATCTTTTGTGACCTATTTGACATACGATTTCTGAAAACATAACTTAATATTAAAAGAGAGTTGATCAGGTTCCTTCCTAACATACCATTAATTTTAGAAAACCGTAACAATTACTGAAGTTTCCAAACTAATAAAAGGAAACCCGCAAATGATCAGAAAGTTAAAGTGATATGATTTCTAATAACCATTTCTAGTTTATTAGCAATGGATTTATTATGAAGACCGGTTTTGCGAATGAAAGTTAATCATACGGTTTTTCACTTTGTATGACGATCACAATCACAAACCATAAATTTATAACTTCTCGTTCAAATGTAGATGCTATCCATCAATAGTTTTCCCAAGACCACCATAACATTAACATAATATTTATCACACCATTAGTTCATCACAAATTATATAAGTTTCATCCGATTAGGATGATAAAAAGAGTTTAGCTCATATGAGCTTGAACATAACAACATATAACAAAGAAGATAGATATGTAATCATCAGTGAAATGGAACAATCAAACCGATAATCCATAATGGATGGCGTTTAGAAGATCCCGAGCTTCTTCCAAGTGTGTACGCACCTCTCGAGCCTCCAAATGATCTTGAAGTCTTGATTCCCAAGAGAGTTGTGTAGAGTAACTCTCCCCCCAAAGCTTGCCAAAAATGGTGAACTTAGGCTTCTATCTATATGCTTTTCGGAGTGTTTAAGCACGACCCCGGGCCTAAAAGGCACGGCCCCGTGCTAGTACATGTTTACGAAAGTTGGTCGGCTCGTACATGCAGGTTGTGTCGGGCACGACCCATGCTAAATGGGGCACGTCCCCGTGTTGAAGGTGGGGCACGGCCCCGTGCCTTATGGGGCACGGCCCCGTGCCGTATGGGGCACGGCCCCGTGCCGTATGGGGCACGGCCCCGTGCCGTATGGGGCACGGCCCCGTGTCTACTTTTAGGGGACAGTATTTTGTCCTTGTCAGATGTCCAAGCATGGGGGTGTGTTAATTTAGCATAAGGGTGTGTTCTGGCAAGGCATGTGGGCGTGCTTAATGAGGCACGACCCCATGCTTGGATTCCAAAGCTCGGATCACTTCAATTTCTTGTTAAATATGCTTCTTTTATCCATCTTGCCCTTTTAAACACCTGGAAACACAATTTAAAACTTTTAATATATTTTCATCATATGAGGAAGATATTAAGGAATAATTGATATGCTTTTGATAGGATTTTTATGTAAAATTTGGAGCACATCAAACATCCCCACACTTGAACTTTGCTTGTCCTCAAGCAAAAATCACTTAAAATGACAAATCCACCAAAAACCAAATAAAACAAATTATAATCATGTCTTTCGAGAAATACACAAGTAAACATTATTTTCATCCAAATATAATATTCTAAGCATATTTAAAATGATATCCTAGCAAACAATAGGTTAGTAAAGATTATTATCATGCAAAAATCCACACTTCTATCTATATTCACACTCGGCTCAATATATGGAGTCATAATCAAGATTAAGTATTACTAATACACTCAATTGCCTAGTATGAATACGTGTGAAATCATATGCTTGTTAAGGGATCAAATCTCCACCTACTTAGATATTTACTTGCATAAATCATTAGGTTTTTGATGGGTTGTAATTTGGCTCGGGCTCGGGTATGGAATATTTGGAAAAAGTGGCTAATTGCTAAAGACGACGGTCTTGGCTTATTTTTTTAACATAAACTACAAGGAAAGCAATAAAGGTTCCCTATACAATACTTTAAGCTAGAAGGATATACTAGCTTGAGGACTCGTTTAAGGTCAGATTGTCAAGACCGTATTTTGCTTTCAAGAATCGTACTTCATCTTTTACCCGAAGATACACAAAACTTTCCTTTCTCAAGGATCGTTCGGCTTGAAGCCTAATAGCACCCAATCGGATTAGTTCTGTGTATTCATATTGAGATTCAGTTTGATTCTTTTTGCATTTTCCATTATGAGACCAATTCCCACAATTCGGGCATCTTTCATATCTTTTTGCCCATCTCTTTATAGCACTTTTTGAAATCCCACAAAATGGTGGAACTTGTTCCTTTTTTAGCCATTTCTTTCTTGCGTCAAACGTGAGATTGAAAATTTGTTCGTGGATTTCCGGGGGAAGTCCTGGTATTGCGTGATGAAGGCAACAAAGCAAATAGAAATCAAAGAATGCATTCCAGTTCTTTAAGGTTTGCCGGTAAAAGACCAATATTATTATATTATTATTATTATTATTATTATTATTATTATTATTATTATTATTATTATTATTATTTACAAGCCCAAAACATGTCTTTAACGAAAACGGGTTTTGTTGAAGGCTTTTTAGTTAAATGACATGGTGGCTCGGGTGATTGAAAGATAAACGTTTAAGCTCAACGGGCTAACTAAACTGAGTGATGCGGGTAATGGAAATTAAAGTAATGGTTAAGGACTGGTTAGGGCTTGAATGGTTAAGTTCACTGGTGCCTAACCATTTTATGCAACAAATACTAATTAAGTTCTTGAAATGCATACCCAAAGCAAGTTCTATGTAAGGCCCCGTTCCCGGGACGCTTACAGCTGGGTTCTCATCGCACATAAAACATATAATTACATTGTATTAATAAATTACAGCGGAAAACTAAAACAAACTTTCATTTCCTTGTAAATTCTTTTGCAAACTAATACAACATTCATTACAAAAAAAATTGTTTGTTCGCATTACAATGCAAAAACATTAATCAAAAGAATGCCATCCCAAAAGAGCTGGTAGTCGCCCGTGCCATCCTCAGCAATCATTACCTGCCAACTGGAAACACATCAAAGTCAGCGTTGCTGAGTGAGTTCTAGTTTTATAAATAAAACATACTTTACCTTCAGATAAAACCGTTCGTACTTTTACATGATCACACATCATACGTACACATAGATATATCATTATTATCTTCTTCATTCATTCATTCGTTCTTTCATTACCTTACTTGCGCATCGGACATCATCCCAAACCAATACCATGTGCTAACCCCGGTTAGTCGTAGCTACCGGGCCGAAGTCAACGAATGACAGCTAAACGTATGCCACGGTACTAGGAGTAACCATCAGTCTTAGCTACTGGGCCGAAGTCAACGAATGACAGCTAAACGTATGCCACAGTACTAGGGGTGAGCGGTAGAGGTTCTACATTTAGGGTCAATCACCAAGAAGGACCCCGTATCCGATGTGTGCAAGACGTTTCATTCGTTCATTAATACATGCATTCATTCATCATGTTCCTCTTTCTTTCTCTTTCACTTTACGTTACATAATACTTCGTTCATCCGTCATAACAAGTAAAGCCACAGGAAAGATATTAACATCACATTAAGGAACATAAACATGCATCAACATCACATCATACATGCATAACGTACAACATCATCACCCTCATCATGCCCAACATGCTTCTAAGACCTCGATCGTCATCTTAAAAACTCTTATGGGAACCTTTACATCAACACTTACATCTGCACTTTCCCCGAAAGTCAGAAGTCAATCTACACCTTCCTCGGGTTCAACAGCCCTATTCGGGCGTATGGACACCCTTCAGTCGCATTGCCTCCATGCGACTGAACATCATGCGATTGAACTAATACGGATGAACACCTATGCGAATGAACATCCAGTCGTGCGAATGGACCCTCAGTCGCATGACCCCGATGCGACTGGCCCTCCAGTCGTGCGAATGAACCCCAATCGTGCGAATGGACCCCAATCGCACCCTAATCGGCCGTATGGCCTCCATTCGGCCTCCAGTCGGTCGCCTAGCCCTAACTGATGCAGAATGCAGTTCAACCCGACTGCAGCCGAGGGTTTTCGGCCCCCAAACTCATCTAAATCCATTTTAAGCCTAAATCGACCATCCTAAACCTTAGGGATGCATACCATAACATCATTCAAGCACAACCAAGCAAGAAATCAAGTCACAATCGTGTCATACATATACATACACATACACAAACGGGTCAAGTTACACACATACGAAAAACTCGATTTCAGATGTTTTCCAGCCCCAAATCGTTTGAAAACAAGTAAAGATGGGTCCTAGAACTCACCTAAACGAGCACAACAACAAGAGCTTCGATTCGGCTTGCTTCACGACGATTTTGGCGACCCGAACCGACCCGAACCAACACTTTTTGCTCTTTTTCCTTTCTTTCTCTCTATTCTCCTCTTGTGAGCTGAAATGTGAGTGTGGGGAGAGTGGGCTGCCCTCTCCCTACATATGTCACACATTTCCCAACTTTTCTTCGTTGGCGGGTTTGGTCCCTCGACTTTTGGACTTTATTTTCTTTCTTTCTTCACCGGCTTCAAAATAATAAATATCCGGGTGTTACAAGTCCACCCCCCTTAAATAGGTTTCGTCCCCGAAACCTGTTATTCGTCGAACAAACGTGGATAATGCTGTCTCATTTCTTCTTCAGTCTCCCACGTTGACTCGGACCCTTCCTGTGCTTCCACTGTACACGCACAAGAGGAACCACTTTATTCCTTAGCCTCTTTTCTTTACGATCGATGATTGCCACTGGTTGCTCCACATAATTGAGCCTTTCATCTATTTCAATGTCCTCCGGTGGAACAATCATGTCTTCATCAGCTATACACTTTCTCAGATGAGATACATGGAATGTCGGGTGAATCCCACTTAACTCATCTGGCAACTCCAATCTATAGGCCACCTCCCCTACTCGAGCAATGATTCGGAAAGGGCCTATATATCTTGGGCTCAACTTGCCCCGCTTTCTGAATTTGATAATACCCTTCCAAGGTGAGACCTTCAACATAACCCGGTCACCCACCTGGAACTCAATTGGCCTACGCGCTTATCGGCATACGACTTCTGTCTATCCTTGGCTGCCTTCATGAAGGCTTTAATCTTTTCAAGCTTTTCTGTCGTAGCCTCGATTACCTCGACGCTCCCCAATTCCTTCTGACCAATATCACCCCAACAAACGGGTTTCTGCATCTCATATCCTACGTATAGCATCTCATATGGTGGCATACCAATACTGGCATGATAGCTGTTGTTGTATGAGAATTCAGCTAACGGCAGGTGGTCATCCCAACTTCCACCAAAATCGATCACACATGCCCGGAGCATGTCTTCCAGTGTCTGAATGGTCCTTTCTGACCGACCATCAGGGGATGATAAGCCGTGCTAATATGTAACCTCGTCCCCATAGCGTCGTGGAATTTCTTCCAAAATTTAGATGTAAACCGAGTGTCACGATCAGACACAATAGACACCGGCACACCATGACGAGCTACAATTTCCTTGATGAACAGATCAGCCAACCTCTCAGATGATACGTCTCGCGGATCGGTAGAAAATGAGCGCTCTTCGTCAGACGATCAACTATCACCCATATGGCATCGTACCCTTTCGGGGTACGCGGCAGCTTCGTAATGAAGTCCATGGTGATGTGCTCCCATTTCCATTCTGGTATATCCAAAGGTTATATCTTCCCATACGGCTTTTGATGCTCTGCCTTCACCTGTAAGCAAGTAAGGCACTTACTCACATACTCCACCACGTCGCGCTTCATACCCGGCCACCAATAATCTTTCTTCATGTCATGGTACATTTTCGTGGCACCAGGATGAATGGAGTATCGAGTCTTGTGGGCTTCATCCATTATCTTCACCCGTAGATCCCCAAAACGAGGAATCCACACACGACCGAATCGAGTTCCAACACCGAGTGTGTTTTCACCTAATTCCCCAACCAGACCTCTCATTCTTTCCGAGTTAAGATGATCTTCTTTCAATGCCTCATCTTGAAACTCCTTGATTTGCTTCATCACATCAGAGGTCATGATTAGTTGATAAGCTTTCACCCGAATCGGTTCGGGCCTTTCTTTCAACTAAGGGCATCCGCCACCACATTAGCTTTGCCTGGATGGTAATGGATCTCGCAATCATAATCCTTTATAAGTTCCAACCATCTCCTCTGCCTCATGTTCAGATCCTTTTGCTCGAAGAAGTACTTCAAGCTCTTATGATCGGTGAATATGGTGCACTTCGTCCCGTAGAGATAGTGCCTCCAAATCTTTAGTGCAAAGACCACGGCTGCTAGCTCCAAGTCATGAGTGGGATAATTAACCTCATGACTTCAATGTCGGATGCATAGGCTATAACCTTCCCTCTCTGCATTAACACACACCCCAACCCTGAGTAGGAAGCATCAGAATAAACCACCAAATCTTCGCTTCCATCGGGTAATGACAGAACAGGAGCTTGAGTCAGTCTTGCTTTCAGCTCTTCGAACGCCTTCTCTTGAGCTTGACCCCATACAAATTTCACATCCTTTCGGGTCAACTTAGTTAGTGGAGAAGCAATCTTAGAGAAGTCTTGGATGAATCTTCTATAGTAGCCCGCCAAGCCAAGAAACTGGATCTCGGATGGCGTCTTTGGTGACTTCCATTGCATAACCGCCTCCACCTTCGCGGGTCAACCATAATCCCGTCAGGATTCACCACATGACCCAAAAACTGAACTTCGCGCAACCAGAATGCGCACTTGGAGAATTTAGCATACAATTTTCCCTTCTCAACGTCTCTAGAACCTCCCGAATGTGACCGGCATGCTCAATCTCGCTCTTTGAATAAATCAGGATATCATCAATAAACACAATCACTGATTTATCCAACATAGGCCGACACACACGGTTCATCAGATCCATAAAAGCAGCTGGCGCGTTGGTCAAACCAAAGGACATGACAAGAAACTCGTAATGCCATAGCGCGTACGGAAAGCTGTTTTAGGGATATCTTGCTCCTTCACCTTCAACTGATGATAACCAGACCGAAGATCTATCCTCGAGACCAACCAACTAGCACCTGAAGCTGGTCGAACAAATCATCTATCCTCGGTAAGGGGTAGCGGTTCTTCACTGTCAACTTGTTCAGTTCGCGGTAGTCGGTAGTCAATGCACATCCTCATACTACCATCCTCTTCTTTACAAATAGGACCGGAGCACCCCAAGGAGAGATACTCGGTCTAATGAACCCCTTATCAAGCAGCTCTCGCAGCTGCTCCATCAACTCTTTCATCTCGGTTGGAGCCAACCGATATGGTGCCTTGGCAACAGGTTGGGCACCCGGTATCAGATCAATCTGAAATTCAATTTCTCTGTCAGGTGGCACTCCTGATAAGTCTTCTGGGAACACGTCTGGAAAGTCACACACAACTGGTACATCAGCTAGTTGTGGTGTTGGTGTATCCACATCCTTTACATAAGCCAAGTAGGCGCTACATCCACGCCTCATACACTTTCCCGCCACCGCCATTGAGATCACCTTCGGAATCGTAGTAACCCGATCACCATAAACCGTTACCAAACTTCCGTCAGGCGCTGTCAACCGAACCATCTTCTTGCGACACACAATGTTCGCCTCGAAATCCGCCAACCAATCCATCCAAGAACCAAATCGAAACCACCCAAGGTCATCACGAACGGTCTAACAGGAAACTTATGACCCTCAAGTTCCACATCACATTCTCTATCATCTCAGAAATCTGGTAGACTTACCTATGGCAGTTTCTACATCAAAGGGCGCATCAACACGTCTACTACTAACAGGCAGCTTAGCACAGAAAGCAGCAGAAATAAAACTCTACTAGCACCGAATAAAATAACACAGAAGCTAAAGTCTGGTTCACTAGAAACGTACCGGACACAACGTAGGGTCCGTCCTAGCCTCCTCCTGTGTCATGGTGAATGCCCTGGTGCTCGCCCTCGGTCCATCACTTCCCGTCTTCTTCACCCCTGAACCCTCAGTCCTCGACTTCTTACAATCTCTGCTCATATGACCAGTTTCCCCACAGTTAAAACATTTGCTCGACATGGCAATCCTTCGCCATATGCCCTGTCTTCCCACACTTGAAGCACAAGTTTGACCCAAACCTACATTCCCCGCTGTGCTCCCTTCCACACTTGCCGCACTTTTCGACCCCGCACTTGATGTGACCACACGACGTTCATCCACCCGTGCCTTTTTGTTACCCATCGGGGCATCACCCCGACCAAACCGTTTCCCGTTCCAGTTCCGATCACCACCACCCTTCTTACTTGCTTCAGTCACCACCACCTCCCGCTCATCATACAGCCTCCCTGCCAAATCAACCGCCGACCTAAACGTGCTTTGGCGGGCGGCGATCATATGCCGGCGAACATCCACCGGTAAACCCTGAATGTACCTCTTGATTTTCCGAGACAGAGGCGTCACCTGATCAGGCACAAGCCGTGCCATTTCATTAAACTTGGTGGTATACTGCTGGTGTGTCATGGTTCCAGCCTCCAACTGTAAAAACTCCCTTTCCAACTTGTCCATTTCCCTGTGAGGACAGAACTCCTCAATCACCATCTTCTTCAACTCGGGCCATTTCATTCTCCCGATCGCCCGATACCCTCTGCTTGGACAATGTTATCCCACCAACACAGAGCTGAATCCACAAAAGAATGGGTAGCAAACTTCACCTTTTGGTCCTCTCGACACTCGCTGATATCGAGAACAGCTTCCATTTCCCTCACCCACCGGTGAGCAGCTGCAGCGGTGCCGTTTCCATCAAAAGTAGGGGGCTTGCATCTCATAAAAGCCCCATAATTACATCCTCGTGCCGTTTCATGCACAGGCTCTTCCTCCTCCTCATCATCATCAGATAGAACCGTTTCCGGCTCTGGTTGTTCCCGTCTCCAGAGGATCTGTTTCTTTCTTTTCTTTCCCCTTCTCGTACAGCAATAATAACTGCAGTCACCACAGACGATAAGATTGTCTGCATGACCTAATGGACTTCTTCTACAACATCCTCCTTTACTGAGGCTCTCAGATTGGCGCTTTCGTCGCCACCCTCCGGATGAGGGGTCTCTGGTTCTTCATGAACCACCCTCTCAACTCTGGGTCTCCCTCTCTTAGGTCATGGTTCAATACCGTGACCTCCACACCTAGAAGCTTTCGAAGATCTACCTCCGACCATCACACGCACACTGAAAGATTCAAACACCAACACGGTCATTCAAGGAAACATCAGTTTATGTCAAGTATAGTAAGTCCCTAATTACAGTGGCCAGTTGTGATTAGCCACTTACTTTACTCTTCATACCCCAAGTATTACCTGTCCTGACTTTATAAAAAAAATCAAAACACAATATTTAAAAATCACAACTTTTTTATAAAAATAGAAGTTTAAGAAAAATACATTATTGTTTTTTACTTAAAGCAGTTATTTAATCAATTTATTCACAGCCAACAAATGATGATGTTTCTTATTCATTCAATAAGTTTTCATTGAATGAGTTTGAAATAGCAGCTAGACAAAGTGTTCTAGCTCCTGAGCAAAATATGTCTAATCTGGACTTATCTTTGCAACTGGAAGTGATTCCTCGACTAAGAATTCACAACACTCATCCAACTGAGAACATCATAGGGGATGTCTCAGAAGGTGTGAGAACAAGAGGACAGACTCATCAAGGGAATGTTTGCTTGTACTCATGCTTCTTGTCCCAAATGGAACCCAAGAAGGTAAAAGATGCCTTGAAAGATAGTAGCTAGGTTGAATCGATGCTAGAGGAGCTACTTCAATTCAAGAGATAAAAGGTTTGGAACTTATGTCCGCTACCATCTGGTCAAGTACCTATAGGCACAAAATGGGTTTTTAGAATCAAGAGAGATGACAGAGGCTTGATTATCAAGAACAAGGCAAGACTGGTGGTTCAAGGATACACTCAAGAGGAAGGAATCGATTATACTGATGTCTTGCACTGTTGCAAGACTTGAGGCAGTTAGGATCTTCCTTGCTTATGCTACATCCAAGAATTTCACTGTCTATCAACTTTATATCAAGTGTGCTTTTCTATATGGGGATATAGATAGAGAAATCTATGTGTGCCAGGCTCCAGGATTTGAGAGACCCACAACACCCCAACTATGTCTACGAATTGGATAAAGCTCTATATGGGTTGCACAAAGCATTTAGGCTGTGGTATGAGACTTTGTCTCAGTTTCTTCTGAAGAATGGTTACACTAGAGGTACCATTGATAAGACTCTTTTCAAAAGGAAGTTTGGAAAGGACATCTTGCTTGTCAAGTCTATGTTGATGACATCATATTTGGTTCTTCAAACGACCAAATGTGTAAAGACTTTGAAAGCATCATGAAGAAGAAGTTTGAGATGAGTTCCATGGGAAAAATAGACTTTTTCCTTGGAATTCAGGTGAAGCAATTGAAGAAAGGGTTTTTCATCAATCAATCCAAGTATGTCAATGACATCTTAGAAATATTTGAAATGAAAGATTGTAAGCCAGCCAAGACACCCATACCTAGAAACCATAATCTTTGTCCTGACTTTGAGGGGGTGGATACTGATCAACATCAGTATAGGGCAATTATTGGTTCTTTGATGTATCTCATAGCAAGTAACCTGATATTATGTTTGCAACTTGCATTTGTGCGTGTCACACCCCGACTGACGACGGAATCATCGGGGCGGATGAATGGAGACGATTGCTCATAGCACATGGAACTAATTAAGTTGAAATAATATTAAATGTCATTATTCACTAAACATTACAAGACAAATAAAATAATAACATAACAATCAAGATACAACCAATAACATAAGTCTTTCAATTAGTCTAGGTCCAAGTTCTATATGAGCACAAGAAGATCTTCAAGTAGGAAACCTGAAACATGTTAAAAATAAGGGTCAACTATAAAGTTGGTGAGATTTCCATAGCTTTCAGTACATAAGTATATAAAAGATGGCAATTCATCTTGTAAGTTAGAGAACAAGCAACTAGGGATGTGATGGAGTGCAAATAGTATATATTTTGATAAAGATTTATTGCACAAATTCAATTTTTTGGTTATTACTAATACTAAACCACACACACAAAAGGCAGTGTACCTGTCGTGTGGTAATATAGTGTTGGTAAGAACCGAGTATCAATCCGTAAACACACCTAGCCTACTCAACAAACTTGATGTTTGACTATCAAATTTGGTTTTTTGTTAAAGAAAATATCATTTGCATTGGAAAGATTTTTAGGATTTAAAAATAAACAATAATAGAAAGAAAGTAAACTAAGATTTGAAGCGTTTGGATTTAAAACCAAGGAATAAAAGTTATCATCCTAATTAGATTCCACTTATGTAACCGTGATAATTGGTGGTTTGATTTAAAAATATGGATTAATGTAATTATGCTAATGTTTATAAAAGATGCTGGCGCGATTTCTCGTCTATCCTGCTGCCGTAGTGACTTGATCCTGTCAAGCTGAGTTTTACTGCTCAGATCAAAGCCCTAGTAATGTAGATAAATCTTTTGTGACCTATTTGACATACGATTTCTGAAAACATAACTTAATATAAAAAGAGAGTTGATCAGGTTCCTTCCTAACATACCATTAATTTTAGAAAACCGTAACAATTACTGAAGTTTCCAAACTAATAAAAGGAAACCCGCAAATGATCAGAAAGTTAAAGTGATATGATTTCTAATAACCATTTCTAGTTTATTAGCAATGGATTTATTATGAAGACCGGTTTTGCGAATGAAAGTTAATCATACGGTTTTTCAACTTTGTATGACGATCACAATCACAAACCATAAATTTATAACTTCTCGTTCAAATGTAGATGCTATCCATCAATAGTTTTCCCAAGACCACCATAACATTAACATAATATTTATCACACCATTAGTTCATCACAAATTATATAAGTTTCATCCGATTAGGATGATAAAAAGAGTTTAGCTTATAATGAGCTTGAACATAACAACATATAACAAAGAAGATAGATATGTAATCATCGGTGAAATGGAACAATCAAACGATAATCCATAATGGATGGCGTTTAGAAGATCCCGAGCTTCTTCCAAGTGTTGTACGCACCTCTCGAGCCTCCAAATGATCTTGAAGTCTTGATTCCCAAGAGAGTTGTGTAGAGTAACTCTCCCACCAAAGCTTGCCAAAAATGGTGAACTTAGGCTTCTATCTATATGCTTTTCGGAGTGTTTAAGCACGACCCCGGGCCTAAAAGGCACGGCCCCGTGCTAGTACAATGTTTACGAAACTTGGTCGGCTCGTACATGCAGGTTGTGTCGGGCACGACCCATGCTAAATGGGGCACGTCCCCGTGTTGAAGGTGGGGCACGCCCCGTGCCGTATGGGCACGCCCCGTGCCCGTGTATGGGGCACGACCCCTTGCCGTATGGGGCACGGCCCCGTGCCTACTTTTAGGGGACAGTACTTTTGTCCTTGTCAGATGTCCAAGCATGGGGGTGTGTTAATTTAGCATAAGGGTGTGTTTCTGGCAAGGCATGTGGGCGTGCTTAATGAGGCACGACCCCATGCTTGGATTCCAAAGCTCGGATCACTTCAATTTCTTGTTAAATATGCTTCTTTTATCCATCTTGCCCTTTTAAACACCTGAAAACACAATTTAAAACTTTTAAGTATATTTTCATCATATGAGGAAGATATTAAGGAATAATTGATATGCTTTTGATAGGATTTTATGTAAAATTTAGAGCACATCAAACATCCCCACACTTGAACTTTGCTTGTCCTCAAGCAAAAATCACTTAAAATGACAAATCCACCAAAAACCAAATAAAACAAATTATAATCATGTCTTTCGAGAAATACACAAGTAAACATTATTTTCATCCAAATATAAATATTCTAAGCATATTTAAAATGATATCCTAGCAAACAATAGGTTAGTAAAGATTATTATCATGCAAAAATCACACTTCTATCTATATTCACACTCGGCTCAATATATGGAGTCATAATCAAGATTAAGTATTACTAATACACTCAATTGCCTAGTATGAATACGTGTGAAATCATATGCTTGTTAAGGGATCAAATCTCCACCTACTTAGATATTTACTTGCATAAATCATTAGGTTTTTGATGGGTTGTAATTTGGCTCGGGCTCGGGTATGGAATATTTGGAAAAAGTGGCTAATTGCTAAAGACGACGGTCTTGGCTTATTTTTTTAACATAAACTACAAGGAAAGCAATAAAGTTTCCCTATACAATACTTTAAGCTAGAAGGGATATACTAGCTTGAGGACTCGTTTAAGGTCAGATTGTCAAGACCGTATTTTGCTTTCGAGAATCGTACTTCATCTTTTACCCGAAGATACACAAAACTTTCCTTTCTCAAGGATCGTTCGGCTTGAAGCCTAATAGCACCCAATCGGATTAGTTCTGTGTATTCATATTGAGATTCAGTTTGATTCTTTTTGCATTTTCCATTATGAGACCAATTCCCACAATTCGGGCATCTTTCATATCTTTTTGCCCATCTCTTTATAGCACTTTTTGAAATCCCACAAAATGGTGGAACTTGTTCCTTTTTTAGCCATTTCTTTCTTGCGTCAAACGTGAGATTGAAAATTTGTTCGTGGATTTCCGGGGGAAGTCCTGGTATTGCGTGATGAAGGCAACAAAGCAAATAGAAATCAAAAGAATGCATTCCAGTTCTTTAAGGTCTGCCGGTAAAAGACCATATTATTATTATTATTATTATTATTATTATTATTATTATTATTATTATTATTATTATTATTATTTACAAGCCAAAAACATGTCTTTAACGAAACGGGTTTTGTTGAAGGCTTTTTAGTTAAATGACATGGTGGCTCGGGTGATTGAAAGATAAAAACGTTTAAGCTCAACGGGGCTAACTAAAGTTGATGTTCGGGTAAGGAAATTTAAAGAGAATGGTTAGGGCTCGAATGGTTAAGTTCACCTAGTGCCTAACTCATTTTTATGCAACAAATACTAATTAAGTTCTTGAAATGCATACCCAAAGCAAGTTCTATGTAAGGCCCCGTTCCCGGGACGCTTACAGCTGGGTTCTCATCGCACATAAAACATATAATTACATTTGTATTTAATAAATCACAGCGGAAAACTAAAACAAACTTTCATTTCCTTGTAAATGCTTTTGCAAACTAATACAACATTCATTACAAAAAAAAATTGTTTGTTCGCATTACAATGCAAAAACATTAATCAAAAGAATGCCATCCCAAAGAGCTGGGTAGCCGCCCGTGCCATCCTCAGCAATCATTACCTGCCAACTGGAAACACATCAAAGTCAGCGTTGCTGAGTGAGTTCTAGTTTTATAAATAAAACATACTTTACCTTCAGAAAAACCGTTCGTACTTTTACATGATCACACATCATACGTACACATAGATAATATCATTATTATCTTCTTCATTCATTCATTCGTTCTTTCATTACCTTACTTGCGCATCGGACATCATCCCAAACCAATACCATGTGCTACACCCCGGTTAGTCGTAGCTACCGGGCCGAAGTCAACGAATGACAGCTAAACGTATGCCACGGTACTAGGAGTAACCATCAGTCTTAGCTACTGGGCCGAAGTCAACGAATGACAGCTAAACGTATGCCACAGTACTAGGGGGAGCGGTAGAGGTTCTACATTTAGGGTCAATCACCAAGAAGGACCCCGTATCCGATGTGTGCAAGACGTTTCATTCGTTCATTAATACATGCATTCATTCATCATGTTCCTCTTTCTTTCTCTTTCACTTTACGTTACATAATACTTCGTTCATCCGTCATAACAAGTAAAGCCACAGGAAAGATATTATACATCATATTAAGGAACATAAACATGCATCAACATCACATCATACATGCATAACGTACAACATCATCACCCTCATCATGCCCAACATGCTTCTAAGACCTTGATCGTCATCTTAAAAACTCTTATGGGAACCTTTACATCAACACTTACATCTGCACTTTCCCCCAAAAGTCAGAAGTCAATCTACACCTTCCTCGGGTTCAACAGCCCTATTCGGGCGTATGGACACCCTACAGTCGCATTGCCTCCATGCGACTGAACATCATGCGATTGAACTAATACGGATGAACACCTATGCGATGAACATCCAGTCGTGCGAATGGACCCTCAGTCGCATGACCCCGATGCGACTGGCCCTCCAGTCGTGCGAATGAACCCCAATCGTGCGAATGGACCCCAATCGCACCCTAATCGGCCGTATGGCCTCCATTCGGCCTCCAGTCGGTCGCCTAGCCCTAACTGATGCAGAATGCAGTTCAACCCGACTCCAGCCGAGGGTTTTCGGCCCCCAAACTCATCTAAACCCATTTTAAGCCTAAATCGACCATGCTAAACCTTAGGGATGCATACCATAACATCATTCAAGCACAACCAAGCAAGAAATCAAGTCACAATCGCGTTATACATATACATACACATACACAAACGGGTCAACTTACACACATACGAAAAACTCGATTTCAGATGTTTTCCAGCCCCAAATCGTTTGAAAACAAGTAAATAGGGGTCCTAGAACTCACCTAAACGAGCACAACGACAAGAACTTCGATTCGGCTTGCTTCACGACGATTTTGGCGACCCGAACCGACCCAAACCAACACTTTTTCCTCTTTTTCCCTTCTTTCTCTCTATTCTCCTCTTTGTGAGCTGAAATGTGAGTGTGGGGAGAGTGGGCTGCCCTCTCCCTACATATGTCACCACATTTCCCAACTTTTCTTCGTTGGCGGGTTTGGTCCCTCGACTTTTGGACTTTATTTTCTTTTCTTTCTTCACCGGCTTCAAAATAATAAATATCCGGGTGTTACATTCTAATCATATGTATCATATGGCACCCTCAATTAAATCTAGAATGAAAGTAGAATTGCAAATTGCAAAAGTTGTTTAAGGCTAAAATATAAACTCACATATGGATGGAATTGGGTACCAATGTTTCATTTTACATGATTAAATATATTACTAGATTAGATTGTTGCTTTTAAGGATATCACAACAAAAACATTTTCAATTTTATTTGGACATCATGAATTTACTTCTTTATTTCCTGAAAATGTAAATTTATAATTTAGTTTATCAAAATTATATTAAATTTTTGGCTTCTTGTCACAAAAATTACTTGGTAAGTGATCTTTTCTTAAAAGTCTTAAATTTAGACCTGTTTAGCAAAGTTACTCCCATCCGCACACTTAAAATTCATATTGTCCTCAATGTGAATAACATATTCAAGATCGAGAAAGGGTAATGAAATAACTCCCCTAAAAATGATGAATTTTTCACTTGTGTTTGGTTGGCCTCGCGTTGTTAGAATCCTCGGTATCACCTGAAATGTCACCAATTTATTAAAAGTAGTAAAATCCTAAACACACAAAATAAAAACAAAACGACATAAATTAAAAGATAGATTGGCGCGAAACACTGTGCTGGGGCCCCGAAAATGATATGGTTTTCAAGGGCTTTGTGGTGGGATATCCCCCCACTCATGGTACATTCGGTTCCTGATGTATGTGACATCGTTGCTGAGGTCATCGACTCGGGAATGCAGACTTTTGACTCGGTTGAAGGCTTGTTGGGCATATTCAAATGATCGCCTTGCATGGTTGCTGGTTGTTTGTATTGACTCGTAAGGGTCTAACATGGTTGGGAATTCCCTTGTACGTGAACATGAAGATCCAGCTCCGGCTCCTTCCGGCTGTATTGGCATGTCGAGATCCATAATTATTTCTTCGGGGTCCGCCGAATCCCAGATTTGTCCCTTCTTATCCATGAATCTTGGCTGCCCATTTGGTAGGCTTGTCACCATGTACATACTTGTGCAAATGCTCAAGTCTAATAGTCATGGCATCACTCCTTCAGTTCCCTCAGTGTTATAACCATAGCTCTCGTATAAGTTCAAAATCTAGCTTCCTCCAAACATGGGTGTTGGAGCACCTGCAATCGCATTCCTGGAAAAAAGATTACAAATCATATACCAATATTACATGGCAACTGATTAACCATACAATATAAAATGAACAAGTCCCTCAAGTTAACAACTCCCTCGCTTTGACCACGAGCTATTATGGAATGACTAAGTAACCGATGAATGTATCGCAGCAGCGGGTCTCGTATCTGACTGCTTTTTGCTTTACTCGAGTTGAACCCTCTGGTTCCAATCTGCACCCAAAATGCTTTCCTCATTGCACCACTTTCTGCGTCTTTACTTTCCTCGTCCGGGAAGGTATGGTACGCCGACATTCCAGATATTGCTTCCTCCTCCATTTCTTGTTCTGTGTAGATCCCGAGATAGACACCGAACAAGGCAATGGATGTTTTGTGCCAATGTCCAGCAAGTCTGAATGAAACTACATTATTATCCCAAGGGTTAGAGTCTTTCATGCTAAATTTGAAAGATACTAAAAATTCAAGAGTTAGTTCATAAATGGAAGGTCTATTTTGTGAGAATAAATGCTTCCACTGAACATTTAATAGTGTATTGTATCTTTCTAGCTGTCCAACTGCCGCTAGTGTTTCTTCATTTGCTTGTAAGTGGGATCTTTTAACCCTTTATAGCAGTCTTTGAAGTCTATCATGACACCATCTCTCGTGGCTCCCTTCAAAACATAAGTAGGGATGATTCATGATCCTGAAATTTCAAAAATAAGTTAATCTATACAAAACAAATTTCTTGAGCAGTTTCAGATGTTAGTGAAAATCATGTGTTTTTCAAGACATAACATCATAATGATTCAAGTCATGTTCAAAAATAGTTAAAAATTTATTATCCAAGAAAAAAAAATTGTTGAACATGGGGGTGCGTTTTGTGAAACGTGGGGGTGCGGTTAACATGATAAGGTATGGAATCTTGACTCGAGCATGCGTGGTTGTGTTTGTAAATCGTTGATTAAGCATGGGTGTAACATTTTCTTGCTTTAAAAATCAAAGATTATACGTTTAACATTTTAATCATTTGTTAATAATTCAAGATACCCAAAAATATATTTTATGTTTAATACCACTTGGGAACTTTTGAACATGATTAACAAATGTTTCACCACGAATTATGAAGATAGTCTTGTTAACAATAAAAGAAAACAAACTAATTAACTAACGAAACATACTAATTAACACTAATCTACTTACAAGAATAAACATGAACAAGTAGGTTGAAAGCATTCATCATTCCATAAAACGTTTAAGAACAAGTCTTTACACATAATTGCTAGGATTTCGGTTGTTTAGAGACCTAATCACCTAACTACATGTAAACGACTTTCATAATCGAAGGAATTAGCATACTAACCTCTTGATCGAATACTCTTGAAAGAACTCTTGAAAAGATGAAAGAAAAATGGAAAACAAGGTGAAAATGAAAGTGGATACGACTTTGCAGGCAATTGAGGTCGGTATTTATCATGCAAAATTGAAGAGGAACAAGACAAAAGTCTGAAATATATCAGCTTGTGTTATTTTTGTCGAACACGGGGGCGTGCCTCCTTAAGCGGGGCCATGTTCATGTGTTGTTGTTTGGTTTCAGTCTTTTGTTGTTCCGTTTTTTATTTTCGCGTATTATGTAATTTTCCCGGTTAAGTTTTATCACTTCCAAATCATTAGAAAAAATACGAAAATAGTCCTAGAGTTAAATAACACAAGCAAAATTGAAAATTACATTTCCTAAGGTCCTACGGTTACATGATACGTTAAAATCCAAGAATCTGAAACAGCAAAACCAGACTCTTTAACACGCAACAGCGCACTTAGCACATCACGAAATGCTTCTAAAAGAAACCTCCACACAATTTGTGCGAGATGGGATCGTGAGAAGTGTGGTTTCTCAATTCTGCTAGCTGCCGGTTAATGGAAATGAGTTCCTCGCTCATCTGTTGAATTTTTTGGATAAGTTCAGCTAAGCGTTGGGATGCAGCGAGGTTCATTTCAGTCAGTTGCTTGATTAGTTCATGCAGCTTGAAGAACTATTCTTGAGTCGTTGGTTCTCATCTTTCAGAACGCGATTTCTTCGCAGGATTCCAGTTGGAACTTCCGTGACTTGATTCTTTCATTTTTCAGATGTTTTTAAACAGGAGTGAGTGTGATGAAAGAATGGAACAAGTGTGGTATTTATATACAGGTCGTGGAAAGTGAACACGGGGGCGTGCGTCCTTAAGCAGATAGTATATGAATTTTGATAAATATTTATTGCACAAATTCAGTTTTAATTGGTTATTACTAATATTAAACCACACACACAAAAGGCAGTGTACATGTCGTGTGGTAATATAGTGTTGGTAAGAACTGAGTATCAATCCATGGACACACCTAGCCTACTCAACAAACTTGATGTTTGACTATCAGATTTGGTTTTTTGTTAAAGAAAATGATAATTTGCATTGGAAAGATTGTTAGGATTTGAAAATAAACAATAATAGAAAGAAAGTAAACTAAGATTTGAAGCGTTTGGATTTAAAACTAGGGAATAAAAGTTATCATCCTAATTAGATTCCACTTATGTAACCGTGATGAATTAGTGGTGTGATGTAAAGATATGGCTTAATGTAATTATGTTAATATTTATAAACATGAGCTGGCGCGATTTCTCGTCTATCCTACTGCCGTAGTGACTTGATCCTGTAAGGCTGAGTGTTACTGCTCAGATCAAAGCCCTAGTAATGTAGGTAAATCTTTTATGACCTATTTGACATACGATTTCTGAAAACATAACTTAATGTTAAAAAGAGAGTTGATCAGGTTCCTTCCTAACATACCATTAATTTTAGAAAACCATAACAATTACTGAAGTTTCCAAACTAATAAAAGGGAACCCGCAAATGATCATAAAGTTAAAGTGATATGATTTCTAATAACCATTTCTAGTTCATTAGCCATGGATTTATTATGAAGACCAGTTTCACGAATAAAAGTTAATTATACGGTTTTTCAACTTTGTATGACGATCACAATCACAAACCATAAATTTATAACTTCTCGTTTAAATGTAGATGCTACCCATCAATAGTTTTCCCAATACCACCATAACATTAACATAATATTTATCACACCATTAGTTCATCACAAATTACATAAGTTTCATCCGATTAGGATGATAAAAAGAGTTTAGCTCATAATGAGCTTGAACATAACAACATATAACAAAGAAGATAGATATGTAATCATCGGTGAAATGGAACAATCAAACCGATAATCCACAATGGATGGTGTTTAGACGATCCCGAGCTTCTTCCAAGTGTTGTATGCACCTTCCGAGCCTCCAAATGACCTTGAAGTCTTGATTCCCGAGAGAGTTCTGTAGAGTAACTCTCCCACCAAAGCTTGCCAAAAATGGTAAACTTAGGCTTCCATTTATAGGCTTTCCGAAGTGTTTAAGCATGGCCTCATGCCTAAAAGGCACGGCCCCGTGCTAGTACAATGCTTACGAAAGTTGGTCGGCTCGTACATGTAGGTTGTGTCTGGCACGACCCCATGCTAAATGGGGCACGACCCCGTGTTGGAGGTGGGGCACAGCCTCGTGCCTTATGGGGCACAGCCCCGTGTCTACTTTTAGGGGACAGTACTTTTGTCCTTGTCAGATGTCCAAGCACGGGGGTGTGTTTCTGGCAAGGCATGGGGGCGTGCTTAATGAGGCACGACCCCATGCTTGGATTCCAAAGCTCGGATCGCTTCAATTTCTTTTTAAATATGCTTCTTTTGTCCATCTTGCCCTTTTAAACACCTGAAAAACACAATTTAAGACTTTTAAGTATATTTTCATCATTTTAAGGAAGATATTAAAGAATAATTGATGTGCTTTTGATAGGATTTTTATGTATAATTTGGACCACATCAGGATGTAAGACAGAATGCACAATCAAACCTTGACAAAGTTTTACAAGAATCAAACATTTACCAGTATATACGATTAGCTAAGTGTACTTGGATCAACCAAGTAGGCTTGATAGATCTATGACATCGCCAGGGTAGCAATATGTAAGGCCCCATTTCCGGGACGCTTACACCTAGTCAACCATTGCACCTAAAACATACATTTACAGTTATTTTAAATAAACATTCGCAGCGGAAATATTCAAAAATGGCATTTCATTTCATCATAAAAACTTTTGCAAAATAATGCATGGTTTGTCAGTTACAAAATTTCATTGTTGTATTACATCTCAAAAGCTTTATATAAATGGATGCCATCCAAAAGAGCTGAGCAGCTGCCTCATGCCATTCTCAGCAACATTACCTGCCAACTGGAAACACATAAAAGTCAGCGTTGCTGAGTGAGTTCTAGTTTTATAATAAAGCATACTTTTCATTCGTAAAACCATTCTTTCTCTCAAAATCAGATTATGCTTTACATTCGTTCGTGATCATACATCATACGTACATACAGATAATATAATTATTATCTTCGTCATTCTTTCGTTCATACTTCCATTCGTTCGTCATTTCATTCCTTACTTTCATCATCACCATGAACTTTACCCTTCATGCTCATGATACTATGCCTAAGCCTATAAAAGACCTTCATCGGTGGTGCCTAACACCAAGTGGTCACAATACCTAAGGTAAAGTTCAGGTATACCATTGTCATATGCTATTCCCTTCATGCTCATGATACTGGACCTAAGCCTATAAGAGACCTTCATCGATGGTGCCCAGCACCAAGTGGTCACAGTACCTAAGGCACGTAACAATGGTTCATCCATATGGTCAATCAAAAAGAAGGACCCCAATGTGCATCCTTTGGGGTAGCTAACCCGCACACCGTTAAGCTAACACCTAAAATGGGTGTGCACCTCCATGCATTTGCTTGTAAGCCTTTCTTACATTCATTCATTCATTAATGCATGCATTTATCATCATGTTCCTCTTTCATTATCTTTCACTTTACGCTACATAATACTTTGTTCATTCATTACCATAACACGTAAAGTCATAGGAAAGATAATCATACATCATCATAAGGAACATAAACATATCATTCATACATCATCATGCAGGGCCTCATACATACATAACATACATCATGTATAACCATGCAACATCATCATCATCATCAATCACATATCATTACATGCCCATCATACCATCTATAACCTCAAAATTCAACTTTCATAACCCCCGGGAATCTCCTAGGTCAAAGCCTACATTACCTCTTTTTCCCCAAAAGGTCAGAATTTTTAAGTGTTCATCCACATTTCCTATAGTTCATCCGCATCGGCCTTATTGTTCATCCGCATTTGCCATAGTTCTTCCGCATTGGACTTACTCATCCGCATTGGATTTGCTTCATCCACATTTGTCATCCGCATTGGACTTACTCATCCGCATTTCCCAGACTTAGTCAAATGCTCATCCTCATTAACATACTTCATCCGCATTTCCCAGACTTAGCCAAATGCTCATCCGCATTGACATACCTCATCCGCATTTCCCAGACTTAATCAAGTGCTCATCCGCATTTCATGCACTTAGTCAATGTTCATCCGCATTGACTTCATCCACATGTGACTTCATCTGCATTTGACTTCATCCGCATTGACTTACCCATTGGTTAATGTTCATCCACGTTAACCCTTTCTATCCGCATTTACTTCCAAACACTTAGGCATATTTAAAAACTTAACAAGTGGGTCTAAAATATCATATTCGATTTCCATGCACCATTCATCATGTTCTAAGCTTAAATCTTAGCCTCTAAGCCTTAGAAACACAATCATACATCATCAAGCATGAACATAGTCACACATCATATCATAACATCATCATACACACATTCAAGCATACGGGTCTTTAATAAAAACATACATTCATGCATTTCCAGCCCCAAAATCAGTTAAAAACCAGTAAAAGAGGGGTCCTAGAACTCACCTTTGCAGCTCTTGAGGATGGCTTCTTCCAAACTCGTATGCAAATTGAATTCAACCTCCTAGAAACCCACTAAAAACATACCCGAACACATACAAACACACATAAGCATAACCCCGAGGATATGACCAGTCAAGAACACCATAAAAGCATGAATTCTTACCTTGAATTTGAATTCTCTCTTCTTGTTCTTCTTCAAACCCGAGATCTGCTCTTTCTCTCTCTAAAATCCGAACTCAAAAGTGAAAAGTGGCATGGCATGGGCAACCATGCTACTTTTGTACAACATAAAAAGTAAATCTTGTACTTTTTACATGTTTAAACCCCTCATCTTGGGTTATATAGCATTTCTTTCTTTTTCCTTCGCTTTATTCTTCTCTTTCTTTGACTTTAAAATAACTGGGTGTGTTAATGATTGTACATATAATCTACATTACATGGTAGCTACAAAGATCAACTAACCACAACATACAAGCGAATTGCCAAGAATTTACAAGAATCAAATGTTTTACAAGTGCAATGATTATAATGTAACATGTTTCACCCTAAAGTGTAAAAATATAAAAAAGGGGTATAGAAATACTCACATGGAAAGCTCACGTGCTAAAGTGCACCAAAGATAACAATACAAAGATAAAAGTATCCCAACGTTTTCTTCACGATTCAACCTAAGATTTAGTGTCTTAGGATTAGAATAAAGGTAAGATTAACGACTAAATACGAATTAGGGTTTCAATTGCAAATTGGGTTTTAATAATTAAGTCAAATAATGCAATTGGTTTTGTTTAATGAAGATAGAACAAATCAATTAAGTTTGAGAAATGAATGTTTGAATAGTCTTATTTATTGACTTCATAAAGATTAAGTTAACATGTGAAAAGAAATAATTAACTTAATAATTGATTATTTAAAATTTGATAGAGGTAATTGAGTACTCATTTAAATGATTTGTAAAATAACTTCAAATTATCTAACTCATTTTATAATGTTTTTAAAACCTTTAAATGATTTTTATAAAAGTATTACAATATTCGAAACCTTAAACTAAGAATGAAGAATAATAGAGAATTATACTATTTTATTAGTTTCAAGAGTCTAAATAAAAGTTAAGGAATAATTTATTAACTAATATGATGTAACATTTTTAAATGATTAGATAATAACTAATTATTTAAATAACTATTTAAATAGTTATTTAATTAATATATAGATTTATAATGTTTCAAAATAATCTATATTTGAACCATGATGGGTTTATAACATTTAAATTATATAAAATAATTAATAATACTTTTTATAATCTTTGTTATTCTTTAAAGTAATTAAATTTAAAACCATAAGTTTTTTTAAACCTTTTAAATTCATTTAATAATTAATTAATTAATGATTCAACCAAAACAATGAATTAAATTATCAATTAGTCAAAGTAGTTATAACATAACTTATTCGATTTAAAGACAATCATTATAAACTAATAAAATACCAATTTTTAAGTAACTCTAGTCATAGTTTTTATAAATTTAAAACTATAAAATTAGAATATTATTTATTTAAAAATTTCATAAATTAATAAATAACTTCTGGAATAATTTAATTAATAATAATAATTTTATTTTGATGAAGTAATATATAAGAGTTTATGAAATTTAAAAAAATTTAAAAACTAATAATTAAAAATAACATGCGGGTGCCCGGGTTCGAACCCGGGACCCCATGTGTGTTATCCATGTATGTTACCAGTGGGCTATAAGCCCCATGTCTGTTAAAAACTCAATTTTAAAGTTTAAAAAACATTAACTACAAAATCTCGCAATTTCATAAGAACCCTAGAATCGATTTAGATCAAATTAAACATGAATTCGGAGTAGTTAACGAAATCCAACTTAGGGCTTTTGATCCCTAAGTGAAACCGAGTATCTAGATGTGTGAATCTGTAACACCCGGAAATTTTCTTTGAAGCCGACGAAAGAAGAAAAGAAATAATGCCCAAAGTCGAGGGAAAAAATCGCCAGAACGGGAAGAAACTTGGATGAGTGGAAGTATAAAAGGGGAGGGCAGCCCACACCTCCCTATTCTTACCAAAACTCAGCCAAAGAAGAGAGAAAAGGAGAAAAGAGGAGAAAAGCTTGGTTCGGTTGATTCAAGCGTGGAAATCGACGTGTAGCGGGTCAAATCGAAGCTCTACTCGACGGGATCATTTATGAGAGTTCAAGGACCCCTCTCTTACACGTTTTTAAATGATTTTGGGGCTGGAACACATCTGAAAACCATTTTTCGGGTATTTGGGTGTAAACCTATTTTTGTATGTATGTGTATGTGTATGTGTATGATTCGTTTGGGGCTTGATTTCGGGCTTGGTTACGCTTGACTGGTGTCGTGATATGCTTTCTTAAGGTTTAGAATGGTTGATTTGAGCTTAAAAGAGGTTTGCAAGAGTTTGGAGGTCGAACATGATGGCTGCAGTTCGGGATGAACTGCATTCTGCATCAGCTAGGGCTAGGCGACCGAATGGAGGTCCATGCGCCCGAATGAGGTGCGACTGGGGGCCATACGCATGACAGAGGTGTGACTGAGGTTCATTCGTGCAACTGAGAGCCATACACATGAGGGCTATGTGACTGAAGGAAATGCGGACGAGTGTCATGCGATTGAAGGAAATGCGGATGAAGGTCATGCAACTGGAGTCCAAACTCATTGTGACTCGTGCGGTTGAGGTTCATATGCTTGAAAGGTGTGCGACTGAGGGCCATTCGCATGAAGGTCATGTGACTGTGGTCCATACGCTAGGATGTCATGCGACTGAGGTTCATTCGCATGGAAGTATGCGATTGGAGGCTATGCGACTGGAGGTCCATTCGCCTGAGTGTTCTCATACGTATGGAAGGCCGTGCAACCTAATAGGGTCCATACGCCTGAACAACCATAGTATTGTCTGACTTTCGAGAAAGTGCGGGCGTAGGCTCGGACCATCGGGGTTGTAGATGGTGTGATGGCCATGGATGATGTAAGATGATGTATGATGATAAGATGAGATGATGATGATAATGTGTGATGCCATATGTTGTATGTTGTGATACGCATGATTGGTGTGATATGCGTGATTGGTGTGATGTTTGTTGTCGTGTGATTGTGATGTTGTATGTTATGCATGATGTATGTTATGGGTGTGTGATGTTGCCTTGTGTGATTGATGTTGTATGTTGTTATGTTCCTTATTATTATGTATGATTGTCTTCCCGTGGTTTTGCGTTGAACGTTAATGAATGAAATGAAAGTATTATATCACGTAAGTAGAAGATAATGAAAAGAGAAACATAATGAATGAATGTAAGCACGAACGAAGGAATGAGAGCAAGGATGGCTTGCAAGAGTAAGGAAGAAGGTTCACAACTCATTGAGAGTTGTTAGCTCAAGTGTGTGTATATTTATAGTGTGCAATCTTGGCTAACTCATAAGGGGACATAGACACAGTAGGGAGTTCAGTTTTGGTAACTACTCCGATACGTGCGATGTGGTATTCGCTGTGTGCTATGTAGCGTGCGATTTTGGCTACCTTATGTGGATTTTGTAGCGTGCGTTTTTGGTTAACCCATGAGATAGCATGCGATTCTGGGTAAACCATAAGAGTTCTCATACACACAGGGGGAGTCGGTCTTGGTGACCACTCCGTTGGTGCGATTGGGGCGATATGTACAATGGATAACATGAGGGACTATAGTCACAATGGGAGTTCAGTTTTGGTAACTACTCCGATACGTGCGATGTGGTATTTACTGTGTACTATGTAGCGTGCGATTCTGGCTACCTCATGTGTGCGATTTGTGCGATATGTACCTTGGGTACAATGATGCAATTGGTGCGAAAGGTGTGATATGTATGAAATGGACAAACGGAAGAAATGGTGTTATGAACGAATGAAACGGATGAAGAATGTTAACAATGTAATAGAAGATAATAATTATATTATCTGTATGTATGTATGTTATGTGATCGCGTATGAAATCAACGAATGGTTTTATAAAGGAAGTAAAGAATGTTTTATTTTAAAACTAGAACTCACTCAGCAACGCTGACTTTGATGTGTTTCCAGTTGGTAGGTATGTTGCTGAGGATGGCAAGGGGCGACTACTCAGTTCTTTTGGGATGGCATCCATTGTTATAATACTTTTGTAATGAAATGTAAAAATGAGATTGTGTAATGAACGGTTGTATAGTTTGCAAAAGCATTTTGATGAAATGAAAATGTTGTTTTTAATGTTTCGTTGCAACGCTTTTTATATAAGAAGATAAAAATATATGTTTTATGTGCAATGAAGGACTAGCTGTAAGCGTCCCAGGAACGGGGCCTTACAGGATCTTACGTGGTTGTGTTCGGATTTGATGAGATGATAGAAGGAACAGTCGCAACTACATTGATCTTGATTCAAGATACAGATGTTGATGATAAAAAATTGCTCTTGTGTGATGCTTCGGGTCATCATCTCGAACTAGAACCCTCAATGAATTGAACTTGAAAAAGTCTAGAAGAGGTTGAACCGTATAGTTGCAGGTTAGTGAAGAAGATGATGATCGAACTCATGAGATCGTGTGTTACAGATGGAATAGAGAGTTTGAAAAGTTGAGAAGTATCGCACAGGGGGTTTCCCCTCAAACATAAGGACTAGATTTGTTCGATTACGAGTCTAATGCAATGAATGCAGGTTCAGTTCCGAGTTTGTATGTTAATGATCAATTAATCACAATTAAGCAGCGGTTAAGTTCGAAACCGATGGAAGATAGTTACGGTTTGGTTTAATTTCATTTAAATCAAACGTTTTGGATGTATGGTGCTCACCATAGTTGGTGGCTGAAGTTTGGTCGGTGACGGCGGAAGAGGCGACGGTGGGTATTGGGTGATTTGGGGTTTTTGGTAGAAATTACACATTTGGTCCCTATAATTTCAATAGTTTATTATTTTATGTTAAAACTTCTATATTAATTTTAGAAAATACAATTTAGACCATAACTTATGTGTCTAATCAAATTATTTATTTATAAGACTTTATAACTTTATAAAGTTTGTAATTTTATAATTTGTTTATTTATTTACTACTAACTTTATAAATCCAAATTATTTAAAACTCATAAATAATATATAAAATCTCATAAGCTTATAAATTAATTATATGGTAAAAATAAAAATTAATAGATATGAACTAAATCAAAAATTAATACATTCATGTATTTTAAATTTCCAAAATGAATGTTGTTGTTTGATTAATGTGCTTAATATATATAACCAACGAAACGAGTTCGGATCCATATTTTCAAAAAAAAATAGCAGATGTTACAATCTCCCCTACTTTAAGAAATTTCGTCCCGAAATTCATTCACGGGGGGACTAATTTCAAGGAGATGAGGAGACTTGGATTTATTTCACGTTTGCAAGTAAACTCTTGGAGGCGTTTAAATACAACAAGTTTGGCTATGATGCTTTGTTATGCTTAGTTTGTTAAATTTCATAATTCATGATTTTATATATTTCCTGACAAAAGGGTGCAAGACTATTAATTTATAATTTCAATTGATAGGCTTTTACATGTCAAGCGGTTCTAGACGATTAGAAAGGTTTTGACACATCACCAAGTTTTAGATCAACACGAGACTCAACTTAACGAGCATGAGAAATATATTCAGGACACTTTTGGATGGGATATGAATTCATAGGAACTTCTCAACCAAATAACTTTACAGGGTTCTAGATGATTGATTCTTGTTGTAGATACATGTGTCCCTAGTTTTGAACTGAATGTAAAATGTCTTTATTGTCTTACACATATGTAATTGAATGGGTACTTAATGAAATACAATGTGTGGTTGTGCTTATAATATTAAATATTTTATTACTTGGTATGTAATAACATTTATTGAACTAATTATATAGGTTTGTGGTTGTTTGAATAGAACTAACTTAAATAATGATTGTGAAACATATTCAAACTTAATCATATAAATTTCTCATGCGATTGGCCCATGCAAATGGACCATACGCATGAACAACTTCATCCTAATGAACCAGTCGTACGAATGAACCAGGAGACTGGATCAGTCGCATGATTGTAACATGAGATTGACTCAGTCGCATGACTGAACACTCAGTCGTGCGAATGGATCAACCGCATGACTCAATCGCACGACTGAACCGTGCAAATGGTTCAGTCACCCAAATGAGAAACCCTAACCTATAAAACCACTTAAATTGTGGAAAAACAAAACACTTCGAATACCTACGTACTATATCGTACCCTAGCCGTCCAGAGACCTCTAAGAACCTGTTCCAAGTTCATAGATCGCATGAGATTGATTCCCATCGTTCTTAACGTTTAGATTCAATCCATAATTGTTTCTATGTGCGTTCTTACTGATTGGATCGCCAATCAAATAGGATTCCGCACTTTTTGATTCGGTATACACGTTTATCAGTTTGTATTTTGTTTAATACACGATCCTAACAAGTGGTATCAGAGCTTTGGCTCTTGATATACATGTGCTTCAATCGTTTTTGATACAAAAATTGTGTTTTTTCACTAAAAACACAATCTTTTTGTGTAAAACGGTGTCTTAGACATCTCCTGATCGTAAAGTTTAGATTTCCGGCATACGGCAATTAGGGTTAGTGAAAATTTGAGTTTTTGCGTCTAAACTACCTTAAACCTACGAATTTTCAAGTTTCAGCAGCTTTAGTCGCACGATTGACTCAATCGGCCGACTGAACCCATACACATCCCTCATACGCACGATTGGACTCATCCGTACCTCCATTCGTACGACTGAGTAGTTTATTCACATTCTCCAACCGCATTTGTTCATTCGCCCGACTGAGACATTCGTATTAGTTCAGTCGCACAATTGAACCATCCGCATTGTTCAATCGCACGAATAGCCCAATCGCACACCTTCATTCGCACTAGTGAAACAGTGTGTTCAAAAGTTTAAAGTTTACAGTAATGGAGGACCAATACTCAGCATTCACAGCAGGGAGAGATTCACAGATTCAAAACCTACTGCTTTTGGAGAATGAAGTGGGGAATCACAACAAACCCCCTAAGTTAATCACGTTGGAAAAATACCCACAATGGAAGCAATGTTTCGAGATCTACTTAAATGGAGTAGATCCCAATCTGTGGGAATCTATAGAGACGGGGTACAGCATGCCAGTAGGTGCTGATGGTGTCAAACTTAACTAGGTGGCATGACTGATGGACAAAAGGTCAAATACAATACTGAGAAGAAAGTATATGCTCTGCTTACTCAGTCGATCCCCAAGGATATTTTTCACCAATTTTCTGAGTATATGCAAGCAAAGAAGCTATGGGATGCATTAGAGAAAAGGTATGACGGAAATGCATCATTAAAGGTGATAAAGGCTAAAGCTTTGAAGAGAGAGTTTGACAACTTCTCTTCAATGGGTAAAGAAAGCCTGGATGACGTCATTGACAGATTCTACCACTTGATGAGTGAGATGCATACTCATGGAGTAACGATGTCTATAGAAGACAAAGTGTCGAACTTTGCAGATGGGTTTCCTTTGTCTCAAATCTCAAACAGAATGGTATGCTAACGAAGTTAGATATAAATGATTTCATTCTGAAGCTGAGAGAAGAAGAATTAAGAATGAAGTATAGAGCCCAAAAGTCTACCTATGATCAGAATCTAGCACTATACAATGCGACTCCTCAAGCCAAAACATCTGGAGCACCACTTCAGATAGCTTTTGTGTCAAGTTCAGCTGGTCCCTCTCAAGCCTTTACTTTAGGGTCGGATACGTCAAGGTCGTCTGGTAGCCAATACATCATACCTGAAGCCAATTCAGCAAAACTGAAGACTGAGAATCTCGGTAATGTGACAGTTGAGGTAGCTAAAGAGCACATGGATCTCTTAGCTGTGGTAGTCCACTCCTATGATGGACTAATTGCTGGTAATTGGAACTACCATCTGGTTGATGAGGATTACGAGCAGGTGGATGAGACAGAGCTGGAATGAATGGATATAATGTGGGCTTTAGCAAATGCTGTCCGGCGCTAAGAAGTTTGTCAAGAAGATTGTGTTGGACCAAAAGAACCAATGAGCCGATCAGAAAAACCTTAAGTCCCACAGACGTCACAACAAATGCTGAAGTCCACAACAGCTGAAGACAAAGTCTGAAGACAAAGTCTGAAGACAAAGTCTGAAGACAAAGTCTGAAGACAAAGTCTGAAGACAAAGTCTGAAGACAAAGTCTGAAGACACAAGTGCTGAAGACAAAGTCTGAAGACAAGTGCTGAAGACAAAGTCTGAAGACACAAGTGCTGAAGACAAAGTCTGAAGACAAGTGCTGAAGACAAAGTCTGAAGACACAAGTGCTGAAGACAAAGTCTGAAGACAAGTGCTGAAGACCAAGTATCAGTCGTTGTCACAACAGCTGAAGAGGTCTTCTTCAGTAGTTGTGACGGTTTTCTTTCAGTAGTTTTATGTTTTTCCTTTCAGTAGTTTTGTAAAACGACTGAAGAGCTTGTTCTTCAGTCGTTGTAGTTTCAATAGTTTCATATCAGTAGTTTTATGTTTTATACTTAGCACTCTGATATGTTCTCAGTAGTTGTGAACATTTCAGTAGTTTGTTAAGTTTTAGTAATTTTTGTAATAAATCTGCCAGATGTCACTATACCGTGATATCAGCAATGATTGCACTCTATATAAGGAGTGTCAACCTTATTGTAATTGTGAATGATTGAGCAGAAACATTTGATATTATTGAAACATTCCTTTTCACAGAAATATATTCTCTCTTTACAACCGTATTTGTTCCTAATGCATACGAATATCAAATTCTTGCTATAATTTGTCTAATTCTTGTTCTTATTCCGCTGCGTTACACTCTAATCCATCAACTTGAGATCACTGATCCTGTCAAATGGTATCAGAGCAGGTTCATCATTGATCGATCTAATAATGATCATTGAAACTGCTATCCAAGATCCAAGTTGATTGAATTAGCATTTTTGCAAGAAACGGTTATAGAGATTGAATTTTTTGTGTTTTTGGTCATTCATCTTGAGATTTATTCTTGGTTTTCATTGAGTCTGTTGTGGTCTGTGTAAAATCTTTTAAAAGCTTGAATAAATTGTATTTGGACCTAAAATGACTACTCCTTCCAATGATCCTCACAATACTGGTTCCTCAACCAAGCCTCCGATGCTGGTTAGGAATGAGTACAACATATGGCAACGACGAATGCTCCATCACCTGTCTGTTAACAGCTCAGGTTGTTGGACATCAGTGGTACATGGTCCACACAAGCCTATGGTGAATAACCCGGAAACCAATCAAATGGTTCCGAAGAGGAGGGAGCAATACTCAAATGAGGATAAGAAATTGTTTGAGATTGATGCAAAAGCCCATGGAATCTGGCCATGGCACTGCCCAATGAAATCTATTCTGGGCTAATGCATTATGAAACTGCCCATGACCTCTGGAATGCCTTGAAAGAACAATTTGGAGGAACAGATGAGGTCTTAGCAAATAATAGAGAAATCCTTGCCCAACAATATGAGACATTCTCTCATAGGAAGGGTGAGACACTGACTCAACAGTTTGAGCGGTTCTCTTGTTTGATCTCTGAATTAAAAATGGTCAAACATGAGTACACAAACAGCCAGATGAATAACAGATTTCTCAGATCACAGCCTGAGAGATGGGACACATATACTATTGTCCTACGCTCCAGTGCAAATTCGGACGAACTATCTCTCACCCAACTCCATGGGAAATTGCTCACATTTGAGAGAGAGAGAACAGAAACGAAAACTGTCATCATCTGGAAAGCTCACTGATGATTTTGTACCAGGAAACACTGCCTTGGTAAGTCATGAGTCAGAGTATGCAGGATCAGAATGCCAATATGATGAGCATATTGATTTCACCTCAAACAATTCTAATCATGCCTTTGTGAGTGTTGATTGTCATTCTGGTAATAACAGTGACAAGCTATGCTTTATCATGGATGATTTGAAGGGCATTGCTGATGATGATTTAGAAGAGATGGATATTTTGAGCCAAATGGCCTTGATCAATATCAGATCTCAGAAATTCTACTAGAGAACTGGCAGGAAATTTCCTGGACTCTCTGACAAAACCAAAGTCGGTTTTGAGAAGAGCAAGTTGAAGTGTCACAAATGCCACAGGCTTGGACACTTTGCAAGAGAGTGTAGATCAACTGGATCTAATACTTCTGCACCCTTTTTGACTTTTCCAAATAACAATTCACAATTAAGGGCAACATTCTGCTGGTTCTAGTCATTCATCACACCCTCAATCTCCTGCATATTTTGTTCCTCAGGGTCAAATGCCATATCCTTATCTTGCTATTATATGCCACAGTCAATCAAGCTCAAGCTCCTATAGTACCATAATCTCATGCACTACCAACCTCAACTCTCCATCTCAATCACAACCTCATCACAGCTTCTTCACACCTGGAGTCGTTGACTGGAGTAGCTTACCTGATAACTTGTCCGGTCACACTGAGCAATACTATGCAGGTGCTAGTCAACAGGTGGTGAACACCCTTTTGGAAATCTTGCTCTCATGGCCCTGGAGTCTACTGAGGGTTCCTGTTCAAATGCATCATCTTCACAGGTAACTCAGGTATCTTCAGAGGCTAAAGCCAAGTTATGTTCTGAATCATGCATAGCTGCCTTTGTCTCTTTAGAGAGGCAAATGTAGCATTAATAAATCAAAAACTTGAGCTTGAGAAAACCATTTTCAAAAGAAAAGCTGAGTATGAGTCTGCTCTTAACAGTAAAAGTGATGAGATTTATAAGCTTAAATGCCAATTAAATGATGAAAAGGCCAAGCTAGAGGTTATTCTGGAAGACCACAGGAGTCTCAAAGAAAAACTTGCGGTGACCCAAGTTGAGTGTGAACGCTGGGTCTCATCATGCAAGGGATTTGAAATGCTTCTTAGCAAGCAAACTGCTTCAAATGTGAAGTTTGGCATTGGTTACAACCATACTGCTCCACCAACAGACTTTACTCCTAACTCCATAGTTAAGTCTGAAAGTGAAAGCAATCTCCAAACCACATTATCGTGTGAGTCATTCTCCAATGATAATCTAAGATCAGAGAATGAAACCAGTGTTAAGATCTCAACAAATAATTGACTGATGGTCTAACTACTGAGACTCATATGAAGCTGAGTACTTCAGATGTTGTTCCTCAATGTACCTCAAGTACTGAAAGAGACCCAACATCTGAAAAGCATTTCAAATCAGTTGAAATACAAGGACTAACAACTGCTGAGGAATCCATCAAACAGTCTATTAGGACGGATGGAAAACAGTTGAATTACCAGTCTTCAGCTGTTACAAATCCTTTAGTATCTAGTACTGATAGGAGGAAAGTACTGAAGATCACACCTTGAGTATTTCCACTTCAGCAGTAAAGATGTCCAAGATGAAGAATAAACCATGTGAAATTTGTGGTAAATTCAATCATCTATCTGATGAATGTTGGTACAAAAAGGGTTTAAAGCTCCAAAGGGATGAGCTCATTAAACTAGAAATAAATAAAATGAAAACTGAGTTTGAGACCAAGTTTGTACCACAATCATCTCAACCTGATAAACCCAAGGACTTACCCAAATCCACAAAGAAGGATGCGGTTATCAGAAGACAGCTGATATTGTTCCTCATGATAAACATAAGACTAAGTCTGTGAAGTCTAAGAAGAGGAAATGGTGGGTCACAGGAACTCATCAAAAACAAGCTCTGGAGTGTCAAATGAACTGAAAGCTCGAGCTTCAAATAAGACACAGCTTGTTATGATGGTTCAGCATCTGTTGGGGGAGTTAACCAACTTGAAGCCCATGTGATCAAACCACTGGAGAGGAATTCCAGGCCCAAATCCATTTCAGCACCATCTCCATCTTCATCAGCTATTAATCATGAGAAACCAGCTATGGTTAAATCTGTTGATAAAGTCAGTCCCAAAACCAAAAAGGTTTGGGTCTCCAAAGCTAACTAGTTTCTTATGATTGTGCAGGGTTCTTCAGCATGCCAAAGAAGCATCTGGTATGTGGACAGTGGAGGATCCATGCACATGACTGGGAGCAGCTCTCTTCTTCATGATTACTCTCAGGGAAAGAAGGGATATTTCTCATTTGGAAATGATGCTAAAGGTTACATCATTGGAAAGGGATTTGTGTCTAATGGAGATATTAGTTTTGATGATGTCAACCATGTGGAGAATCTCAAATACAATCTGTTGAGTGTCAGTCAGATGTGTGACAAAGGACATGTTGCTCTTTTCACAAGCCAGAACTGTAGGATTCTATCTTCCAAGGTTCTGAGCCTGATTGACAAAGTACTGGATGATAATACTCTCCTGAAGGCTAACAGGATAGGAAGAGTATATGCCTTGGATCTGTCATAGAAAATTGAGTTGAGAGGCCATCCATGCTTGTTCTCCAAGGCCTCTCTCCAAGAATCTAAACTGTGGCATAGAAGGCTGGGTCATGTTAATCTCAAAAACATGAATCAGCTGATCCACAAGAGTTTAGTGAGAGGTCTTCCAATAAGGAGTTCAATTGTGATGAAATCTGCACTGCATGCTTAAAAGGGAAACAACATAAGTTTCATTCCCAACCATAGAAGAGTCCAAGTCTAATGCCTGCTTACAACTACTGCACATGGATCTTTTTGGTCCTGTGAAGGTAATGAGTATGGCAAAGAAGAAATACTGTCTGGTAATTATGGATGATTACTCTAGATATGTATAGACCTTCTTCCTGCATTCAAAGGATGAGGCTACTCAGTCCATTATGAACTTTGTGTTACACGTTGAGAAGCAGTATTCCCTACCAGTTAAGTGTGTGAGGAGTGACAATGGTACTGAATTCAGAAACCACACTCTTGATGAGTTGTACTTGTCAAAGGGAATCAAGAGGCAGTATAGCATCCCAAGGACTCCAGAGCAAAATGGAGTAGTGGAGAGAAAGAACAAGACCCTCATTGAAGCTGCAAGGTCCATGTTGGCTGATTCTGGTCTGCCACTGACCTTTTGGGCTGAAGCTGTCAATATAGCCTGCTATGTACAGAATAGAGCCTTAGTAATCAAGGTTGATGAAAACTCCTTATGAAGTTTTACATCATTTAGCCCCTTTGATTTCATTCTTTAGAGCATTTGGGTGTCCCTGTTACATTCTCAACACAAAGGATCAACTCCAAAAGTTTGATTCTAAGGTGGATGCAAGGTATTTTGTTGGGTATTCATCCACTTGCAAGGCTTATAGAGTATTCAACTGTCGGACAAAGATAGTTGAAGAAACCTTGCATGTGAAGTTCAATGAATCCCCTAAGGATACAATTCCACAAAACCCTGTGGAGTTGTTCGATCTGGACATTCTGCAATATGTTCCTTATCAACCACCTGCTGTTGCAGATCATATGAATCCATCATCTTCTGTAGCTAGTCATCCATCTGGTGTTACTGATGATGATGATGATATCAGTAATCACCTTTTCAAGTTTAGTGATCAACTGCCTGATTCAGCTAGACCTGATGTTCCTGTAGCTTCAGTAGCACAATCCACAACAAATGCTAATGAGATTTCTACAACTTCAACTTCCTTTGAATTACCATCTACTGATTGGTTTCAAGAAATGCTTCACCATCACCATCTGTTTTTGCTGAGCCTGCTACAATACTTGCACAGATCTTATTGTGTACCAAGATCTGAAGAATCCCCATGTCTAAAATCATTGGTGATATCAATGCTGGCGTTTCAACAAGAAGTCAATTGTCAAATTTCTGTTTCTATGCTCTCTTCATTAGTCACAAGAGCCAAAGAACTATCACATTGCTTTAAGGACAATGGATGGGTTGAAGCCATGCAGCTGAGCTTCTTCAGTTCAAGAAACACAAGTGTGGGAACTGGTTCCTCTACTTCCAGTAAGTGTGCAATAGGCACTAAATGGTGTTTAGGAACAAAACTGATGAAAATGGGCTTATTGTTAAGAACAGACCAGACTGGTTGTATAGGGGTTTTCAAAAGAGGAAGGTATTGATTATAATGAAACCTTTGCCCCTGTAGCCAGACTGGAAGCAATTCGTTGTTTTTTAGTTTATGCTGCTTATCACAACCTTAAAGTTTTTCAAATGGATGTCAAAAGTGCATTTTTGTATGGGAAAATTAAGAAGAGGTTTATGTATGTCAACCACCGGTTTTGAGGACAATAAACATCCTAATTGGGTGTATAAGCTTGATAAGGCTCTCTATGGGTTGAAACAAGCTCCTAGAGCCTGGTATGAGACATTATCAAACTTTCTTCTGGAAAATAATTTCACTAGAGGCTCCATAGATAAGACTTTATTCATTAAGAAAGCTGGGCAGCATAATCTACTTGTTCAAATTTATGTAGATGATATATTTTTTGCATCCTCTGATCCATAGTTGTGTGATGCCTTTACAAAGTTGATGAAACAGAAGTTTGAAATGAGTGCCATCGGAGAATTACAGTTCTTTCTGGGTTTGCAATCAAACAAAAGGCTGATGGAATTTTCATTCATCAGTCCAAATACACAAAAGATCTTTTGGAAAAGTTTGATTTACAAAAGTGTAAGCCCTGTTCTACTCCCATGTGCAACACCACACAACTGGATACAGATCAGAAAAGGTAAGTGGTTGATGAAACTTTACAGATGTATGATTGGTCCTTGATGTACTTAACAGCTTCTAGACCAGATATTATGTTTGCTACATGTGTTTGTGCTAGATTTCAGGCTGCACCTAAGGAGTCTCATTTGATTGCAGTCAAGAGGATCTTTAGATATTTGCAAGGCACTCCATCTCTAGGTTTATGGTATTCTACTAGACATTCTGGTAAATTCGTTGCTTTTTCTGACAGTGACTATGCAGGGTGTGTTGACAAGAAAGTCCACTTCTGGAGGATGCCAATTCTTAGGCAACTGCTTGATTTCTTGGCAGAGTAAGAAGCAGACCTCAGTTGCTACATCAACTGCTGAAGCAGAGTACATTGCTGCTGCAAGCTGTACATCTCAGGCTCTGGCTTCAAACCAATTATTGGATTATGGCATAACAGAGACTAAGACCCCATTGTTAATGGACAGCTCTTCAGCTCTTTGTATTGTCAAGAATCCTGTCCAGCACTCTAGGACTAAACATATTGAAATCAGACACCATTTATTAGAGATTGTTTTGAAAAAGGTCTGATGATCCAAAATTGTTCCTAGTGCTGATGAGCTTGCAGACATTTTCACTAAGCCCTTGGATAGCACAACTTTCCAAAACCTAGTGTTAAGACTTGGTATGCTGCAGCTAGAATAATGACAACTACTGGTGATCTCAGCTCACAAGTACTGATGATCATTAGGTTATTATTGTCATATATATAAGTACTGAAGTTATTTTCTCTCCGAAGTTTTCTTTAAACTACTAGAGCTTAACTTCTCAGTACTCAGTACTTTATTTGTTAAAACAATTGATGTATTTACAACAGCTGATGTAGCTACAACTACTGTTGTCAGAAATACAAATACGTACTGATGTCCTATGAAACATCTGAAAACGGATGAAAACGTCTGATGAGTACGTGTTGAGGACAGTATGAACAGCTGAAAAGCAATGAATTGACGACAACTACTGATGAGCCTTTTTGTCTTCAGTAGTTTCCCAACTGCTGTTTCTTTCTAACAACTAAGCAAAACCATGTCTTCAGTAGTTTCACAACTACTGATGACTAACACCAAGTCTTCAGTTGTTTACAACAACTGATGGTAAAACCAAAGTCTTCAGTAGTTTCCCAACTACTGATGACTAATACCAAGTCCTCAGTTGTTTCATCACCTGAAGTCAAAACTGTCTTCAGTAGTTTTATAACTACTGATGACTAAATCTTCAGTAGTTTTATACTACTGATGACTAAATCTTCATAGTTTTATAACTACTGATGACTAAATCAGAGACTTCAGCTGTTTCAACGTCTGACGGTTAAAAACCAGTCTTCAGTTGTTTTATAACAACTGCTGATCACACCAATACATCAGTCATTCCAAACCTCTGAAAGTTAATACCACTCATCAGTAGTTTCAACAACTGATGACTAACACCAAACCTTCAGTCGTTTTCTAACCCTACCCTTTAAATACCTTATCCCACCTTCAGAGTTTTTTCTTTCTTCTCTTCTCAAACCTAACGTTCAAAAACTCTGTAACCTCTCTTCATCAATGGCGACCATGCAACTAAAACCTCGACACAACTGTGTCACACATCTCACAAAATCGCCATACTGGACCAAGTTTCACAACGCCATTGATTTAATGGTTCAGTCACCTTACAAAACGCTTTTCTGTTAAATCCCACCATATATGCCGAATCTCTTAACCAATTCTGGACAAACGTCACTCTTGTCTCTGAGGAGAATGACACAGAGTCTCTTCAATCGTTTGTCCATCATCAAAAATGGTCATTACTCCAGACATTCTTCGCCAAACCCTCATCTGGATGATGCCACTTTCCCAACTGGTTATCCAAAGGGCACAATCGATCAATCATTTGCCCAGCATGGATACCAGGGTAACCTGAGTGCATCTACCATATTGAAGAAACATTTCCAGGATGTCGAACGTCTTATCTTCACCTGGTAAATGTCTGCCTTGCCCCCAAGACTTCATCATGGGATCAAATGTCCACAAGTGGCAACAAGTAATGTACTCCATCCTTGAGCAACAACCTTTAAATTTTTCTGAAATACTATTTTTAGAGCTCAAGGATATGGCCCAAAAACAACTTGCTAACCGTTGGATATTATATCCTCGGTTCATAAGGCCATAATTGAAAACCAGCTTCAAGCTGAGGGACTTGTTGGCCTGGGAGTCCCTGCTACGGCTGTATTGCCTGAAGTATACTCCGGCACAACTCTGACCAATCACTAAAATGGCTGCCAAGCTGCACAAAACCCACGCAGCTGGAACCCACAGCCACCACCTCCAAATCCAAAGTCCCCACCAAACCCACTAAAAGAAGATAAAAAAAGGCTACTCAAGGAAATGAGTCCCTGAGGATGCCCCTGCAACACAAACGCAGGCTATATCCACTGGTTATAACCCCCTAGTGGATACAAGGACTTCACCAGCCACAGCCGCTCAGGATTCCTCTCAAAAGGAGCCTGCAGCAACCAAAGAAGGGGTACCCACTAATCTGGGATCTTCCTTATTTGAGGAGATTGCCATTGAAGAGCACCATTCTCCCCAGGTGCATACTGCTTTTACCCCATCTCCCATGCAACCGCCCCACAAAGTCCTACTCTCATTATTGCAAACGTGCTGACTCAGCTGCATGCCTCTCCTCCTCCCCAACAAACACCAACAAAAAAGGGGAAAACCACACATTGAGGAAGAGGATCAACATGCTTTTGACAGCCCACAGCACGTGGGTTTAACTGTTCTATCTCCTGGTGTGGATATGGAGACCAGAACATCGGTGAGGCTGCCACCTCTTCTGAATCAGCGCACATGATCAGACTGAGGCTGGTAACATGCTAAGACTCACCAGAGGCAACAGCTGATGAAGGACATCGTCCTGAGGCTGGAAGTCCCCAGTTCCAAGAAAAAGGGCACATGCTAAAACTGGTCTACACCCAGTGCATGTACATCCTGCTACAAGCAGGAGGTCAGGTGATTCAGCATCTGCTGATGATGACCTGGGCTTCTTTTATGATGTTCTGGCCCAGAACACAATTCTTGAGGAAGAAGTCAGTAGACTACAAAGACTACTTGACCAATTCTATCAAACAGCAAGTCCATCTGCCACCAACATAAACCCACAGATGGCACCTTCACCTGAAGGTCTCCCACACACTCAGCCACTCAAAACTTCCGAGCCACCAGCTTCTATTTCTGGCACTGCTTCTCAGGGACAGAACCCCTGAGCAAACAGCTGCTATCTTTCAGCAATCCCTACCTCTCATCACCCCAATGATCACAGACATTGTGATCAAAACCATGGATGAGAGGCTTCCCTCAATCATACAACCCCTGGTGGAGGAGATTGTGAGCACAAGGCTTTCTGCTACTCAAACCCTGCAACCAAGCAACCAATGCAACCAAAAAGGGGGAGAGTCAGTCAGTGAAAGCAAAGAGGAAGAGCATAGAGGGGAAGAAAGAAAAGGAGACTGAGAAGGAAGAGGAGTTTGTGAAGGGAGCTGACATTGATCAAGTGGGTGAAAGTCACAAAGACTTTCATGTCACATATAAGAAGAGGAAGGTTGAAGGAAAAGAAAAAGAACTCGAACTCGATGAGATGATCAAAATGGCGGATGCTACACACAGTAAATCATGGACTCCATTATTGATCAACTGTATAGACAGGGGTTCGATACTGCACAGCTTGACTCAGAGATTAGGAGACTTGAAGTTGAAGAAATTAACTCAAGATGGGCAAGTTATGATGCATTAGAAAGAGAAAGACTAGAGATCATGATCAGATTCCTTGCAAAGTACCTTGGGAGATCATTGATCGAGATTAAGTCATGGACCAGGGACAGTATCTTGGCAATAACCACCAAGATTGTTCGTCTGAAGCATACACTAAGGATTGGTGATTGAAGCACTAAATGAGGCAGGTGCTGGGAACAGAAAGGAACTAGCAAAACACTCAAAAGCCTCACTCACTACAAGAATGCTAGAACACCTGCAAAACTCCCACTTCAAAATCACCACTACCACAACCCACTAAACCAACTCCTTTACCCTCAAAACCAACAGCCGATGATGCACCCAAGAAGAAGAAGAGAAGGGTGTTGAGGGCTAGAAGAAGAAGAAAGAGATGATGAGGAAGAAGATAGGCTGCCTCTTTCTGCAGTCCTAACTTTGCCTAAAGCCAAACCTATGCCCATCACTCCCACCTCACAGATGGAAGCTGTGAGAGTAAAGATAGAAGAAGAACAGCAGCAAAAGCTTCATGATGATGAGATGCTGAAAAGCATAGACAAAAACTTATGCTGCTTCTTCATCAATAATCAGTATGAAGAAAGAAGCTCTGAGATTGTACACCCTTGCTAACACATTTCAATATCAAAAGGAATAGGTGAGAATATGGCCTGATCCTAGGGTGGCTCACAGAATTGTGAAGAAAGACATTCCTTCGAGATACAAGGGCCAAGTAAAAAGGATCGTAGATGAAGAGATCACAGTGGTCCTTGTAGTATCACCCTGGGAAATTGTAGAAGATTTCAAGAAGGCCTATGAAACTAAACAGCCACCCCAAAAGATGTTAGAGAACAGAGTAATTAAAAAGGGGTTAGTCTACAAGAGGCTTGAGAACTTCAAACAAAATGAGCTCAGTCTGTTACTGAAGGGACTCACCCAGATGAGTTTGCATACAGACAGATCACAACAGTTGAGCTCAAAATGGCAAACAGGCTAAGTACATTTCAGAGCTGTATGGGCGTGAAGGATTGTTTGATGGTGGAGCTGAAAATCTTACCATGGAAGAACAAATTATGTTTCTCTGAGCATACACCAGAGAATCCTACAGGCTTATATATGGGAAGTAGATTTCATGGATAGGACCACAGCCCTGTGTAGTTCCTCAAAGTCAGGGCTCCTATCCATACTATGCCAACCAAATTTCATAAATCTATTCCCTGGCCAGTGCTTAATTGGGTCATCTCTTAGCTGATCAAGAAGGAAAAAGACCAATCTTATTGCCAACAATAAGTGGGACCTCAATAAAGTTAAGATTTTGGCTGCATTGGTTCAGGGGGAGATGTTGGACCAAAAGAACCAATGAGCCGGATCAGAAAAACCTTAAGTCCCACAGACGTCACAACAACTGCTGAAGTCCACAACAACTGAAGACAAGTCTGAAGACAAAGTCTGAAGACAAAGTCTGAAGACAAAGTCTGAAGACAAAGTCTGAAGACACAAGTGAAGACACAAGTCTGAAGACAAGTGCTGAAGACAAAGTCTGAAGACACAAGGTGCTGAAGACAAAGTCTGAAGACAAGTGCTGAAGACAAAGTCTGAAGACACAAGTGCTGAAGACAAAGTCTGAAGACAAGTGCTGAAGACCAAGTATCAGTCGTGTCACAACAGCTGAAGAGGTCTTCTTCAGTAGTTGTGACGGTTTTCTTTCAGTAGTTTTATGTTTTTCCTTTCAGTAGTTTTGTAAAACGACAGAAGAGCTTGTTCTTCAGTCGTTGTAGTTTCAGTAGTTTCATATCAGTAGTTTTATGTTTTATACTAGCACTCTGATATGTTCTCATAGTTGTGAACATTTCAGTAGTTTGTTAAGTTTTAGTTATTTTTGTAATAAATCTGCCAGATGTCACTATCCCGTGATATCAGCAGTGATTGCACTCTATATAAGAGTGTCAACCTTATTGTAATTGTGAATGATTGTGCAGAAACATTTGATATTATTGAAACATTCCTTTTCACAGAAATATATTCTCTCTTTACAACCGTATTTGTTCTAATGCATACGAATATCAAATTCTTGCTATAATTTGTCTAATTCTTGTTCTTATTCCGCTGCATTACACTCTAATCCATCAAACTTGAGATCACTGGTCCTGTCAGACTGGATAGAACTTGGTTGCAACTAAGGACACTACTTTTGGCTCGACAAGACCAAGGTGACCTGTTTCAACTGTGGCCAGAAGGGCACTTCAAACGTGAGTGTCTGAAGCCTAAGAAACTGAAACGGGAATCCTTCACTTCCTTCAATCGTCAGGATAAACCACTAGCAGTCCTGTTTCGTCAAGCAAGGATCCTAAAGCCTTGACTGCCCATGATGATGCAGGACTGGAGCTTTCGGTTTGTCCTCCGGGAGAATCTACATTGCTAGTGTGGAGGATTAGATGACGGTTCAGCTAGTGAAGGAGATATTGCAGTAGAACTCACGATGTCAAGTACCGAAGGGACTGCAACGGTAGTCAACTACATGCCTACAAAGGGAAATCTACAACAACGTCAGAATCACCAGAATCAGAACACCAGACTCTGCTTTGATGGCTGATTCATCATAACCCTCTCAGGTAAGTACTACTGACCAACATTTTATAATCATGCTTGTTCAGATTGTAATAAATTAGGAAAGCATTGATTCAAAATTTGCTAGTTTTAGATCATAATGATAGCTTAGTAAAGGACTTGCAACTGTTCACTGAAGCTAACAGAATTCTTAAACAAAATGAGCATAGTTATAAAGAAAAGATAGAACTATTGAACAAACAACTTAGAGAAACTGAAGTTGTTGCTTTTAACCAATCAAATGACATTAAGTTCTAACTTAACTCCCTAGAAGACATTAAGAAACCAAAGGTAGTTTTAGAAGTAGAAGTTAATTCATTAGAGCAAAAACTACATAGTTAGACAAGTTCATCTCATATTGTTCAAAACTTAGTGAGAGAGAGAGAAACAACGAGGAGGGATTGGGTTATAAAGTGGTTCCACCACCACATGAAATCTTGATGAACGCAAAATGCAAACCAATCAATAACAATCCAATCAAGGATCATGTGGTGTCCACTCCTCTTGTAAGTGATCTAGATTCCACATGTAAATCAAATGAATCTGGTACTAAACAAAAGGAGGCCACTTCAAAGTCAAAAGGTAAAATGCCTTGTGTTAATCTAGAAAAAGAGTTTGAAAAGGTTAATATTAAGTCTTGGTCAACCACAGTCAAATCTGAACCTAAAAAGACCAGTAATGTTAACCAATCACGGGTTTCATGTCAAAGTCCAAGTAAACAAAATGGAAAAGGTGTTAAAAATGTTAAAGCCATTAACTTTGTTAAACAAGATAAAACATCTAAACAAGAAGAGTGTCAACCCAGAAAGGTTAATGTCACATGTGTGTCACACACTTCTCCATACAAACAGTTAAATCAAAAAGTCGAAAGCAGATCATGCTACAACTGTTGAGAGTATGGACACATTGCGTCTAAATGTCCTTACTATCAGACACCAAGGAGGAAAGTTAAACTTCAGGACCCAAAAACCTAGTTCTTCTAAGAGGAACTCAGTGACTCCACCTAGAAGGGAAAGTGAACCTAAAGTTCAACCCATTAGCCAGTCGTCTATTTATCACAAACAGGCCTTACACAAGGCAGGCTTATGGAAAGAAAAATCAACCACAATGTTTGATAATGAGAACAGAAGACAACTGACCTTCCCTCACCCTCTAAAGTCAATGGATTACATTTATGATGTGTGATGCCTCTGCGACACCCAAGCCAGTAAAGGCTTGTGTCCCTAACCTGAACTAATGTTTTCAATTGAATGTGTAGGGTGTTCGCTATAGTGCTTAAACCAACACATGGATTATAGATAGCGGAGCATCCAGGCACATGACAGGGAACAGGGCTCTCTTATCAAACTTCAAACAAATAAAAGGAGGCCATGTTTCATTTGCTGGAAAACAAGGAGGGTATATCACAGCTCAAGGGGAAGTGGGAAATCAGAAAGTGAAGTTTGACAAGGTAAATTATGTTCAACAACTTCAGAATAACCTGCTTTCTGTATCCCAAATTTGTGATAAAGGTTCTAAGGTAGTATTTGACAACAAGAAGTGCTATGTCCTGAAAAAGGACTATGTGATCCCGGAGGAACAAGTCTTAATGTCTGCCTCAAGATATAAGACATTTATTGTTAGGGTTTGTTAGAAGATGAAATCCAAGTTTAACCTATTAAACTTTCTAAAAAACGCAGCGGAAACATGCATAATAATTTAGTTAATAAACTGAAATTTCAATTTTCATCTTGTTTTAACAAAGTTATAAACAAACCCATGAACATAGTATCTTTATATGTGAATAGAAGCTAGCTATGTTAACATAAAGCAAACAATATGGACAGCCATGTTGAGGCTGCCTAAGACTACATTCCAGGAGTCAAATACAAAAAATGGAGGAGGATATGGATCAAATCGAATGACCAAGGCACCAAGATAGATCCTCTCAAGCTTGTATACCCCAAGCTTGATTTCACAACACTTTCTTGTTAGGAAGAAACACCACCAAAACTCAAAACCCTTTCTTTGCTGCTGCTTGTGCCGAGAGCTATTAAGAGAGAGAGAAGAGTTCTTGTTTTTGATTTTGCATGTATTGAGAGTGGTGCAAGGTTGAGTGTATGTCTATGTTTTAATGTGTGTGTTTTCAAGAAAGGAAAAGAGCCAATCCCTTTTCAAGGGGCGGCCAAATTTTTTGTTTTAAAAGGAAGTTTTCTCTCTTAAACAAAATTACACACATTATATTAAACATAGTCACTAAATAAGTTATACAATTAACCATTTAATTGTATACGTTATACACCCTTTATATTTGATGTTATCTAACCTACTTAAATAATATTACAAATAATATTCTTGAACAAAATATCCTAATAAGTTGTTCCATCTCATATGCAACTTATTTAGAAAACCTATTTTCTAAATTTGGTGTGATTATTTAATTGCATGATCATATCGTCAATTAAATAATTGTTTGTGTTTGCAAAGCTTGTTATTGGGTATAACCCGACTTGGATCATAACGTACTAACCGCATCAATATTCTACGTGTCTTGGGCATATAAAATTCCTGCATTTATGTCTTGGATCTATCAACGGCTTCCACAACAGATCATGAAGTTCAGTGCTTCTTGTCAAAAGCTACTGAGAAGGATTCCATCTCCTGGCACAGGAGAATGAGACACATTAATCCACGGAGATGAATCACTTAATCCAGAATGATCTCGTGAGAGGAGTTAATGTCAAAAACTTCTAACTTCCTGATTTCTGTGTTGCATGCAAGAAGGGCAAAAAAACGAAGAAGTCTTATAAGGAAAGAAAGTTCATTCCATTGAAATTCCTCTTGAACTTCTTCACATGGATCTATTTTTGGTCCAGTGAGTACAAGAGGCATTGCAGGCGACTTGTATTGCTATGTAGTTACTGATGACTACTCAAGATTCTCTTGGGTAATGTTTCTGAAATCTAAATCCGAGACATTTGAGTCATTCAAGGAATTAGTAACTACTCTGGAGTCCCTATACAAGCTGAAGGTACGAAAAGTTCGCTCAGACAACGGAACCGAGTTCAAGAACCAATGGATTGAGGCAAACTGCAAGGAAAAAGGAACTGTTTCACTTCTGCCTACACTCCTCAGATGAACGGCGTTGCTGAAAGAAAGAACCGGAGCTTGATAGAGACTGCACGGACTATGCTAGCAGACTTGAAACTGCCTATCCAATTCTGGAATGAGGCAGTTGCAAATGCGTGTTACACATTAAATCGAGTTTTTGTAGTTAAACACCATGGAAAGACGTGTTACGAGTTACTACAAGGACGTAAACCTAATTTAGAGTATCTCGAGTCGTTTGGCACACCGTGCACCTTACTGAAGAAGACTCAGGTGGGAAAATTCAGCGAGAAGGCTAAGAAGGTATCTTTCTAGGATACAACATACCAAACAAGAGAGTGTACAAAACTCAACGGGTCAAGTAGAAGTGTGGTGTAACGTGGACGTTCAAAGATACACCCCCCACCTGCTGGAAAAGGCCCCTCTTCTTCTTTAACTATGATGGATTCTTCAAGTCCTTCAACATCCCTCTCTCCACGTTGATGATGAGTTAGCAACAAAGATGATGTATGATGTTCTAAACACACCATCTCAGGAATCTACATCATCTAGCTCACAAGGTGATTCATCTACCAACTCAGGGGGAGCACTCGAGGGAAGTGACCTTTCCTCTGACAATGAAGCCATGGAGAATGATCAGGACACTCAGGAGCAACAGGTTCCTCCTACTACAAGTCCACAAGCATCTAACATTGATGCCTCTGAGTCCTCAGAACCTCACACCCCTACTGCCTCAGATACTGAACCAAATATTCATAATCTTGATCCTGAGGTAGTTGTTTCCACCACTCCTAGATCACGCCTAAATGTCTATCATCCTCTGGACAATGTCATTAGGGATGTCAGATCAGGAGTTCAGACATGAAATCAGCTGTATTCAACTGATTATGCCTCATTAATGGAGAAAGGGTACCTTCACGATGGAGCTTATCGTTGCTTTGTGTCTCAGTTCTAGCCGAAATACGTGAGTGAAGCCCTAAATTATGAGGCATGGGTCAGTGCCATGCAAGAAGAACTTCTTCAGTTCAAGAAGTTAGGTGTATGGACACTGGTAGACAGACCTAAAGGTGCTAAGGTCATTGGCACCAAATGGGTCTTAAAATGTAAGAAAGATGACCAAGGTGTCATCATCAGGAACAAGGCTCGACTTGTAGTTCAAGGATTTCGACAAGTTGAGGGAATAGATTACAATGAAGTGTTTTCACCCGTGGCAAGAATGGAAGCCATCCGCATCTTCCTTACCTATGCGATGGTATATAAAGATTAAAGTTTATCAACTAGATGTGAAGAGTGCATTCCTTCATGGTGAAATCCGAGAGACAATGTACGTCAGTCAACCCAAGAGATTTGAGGATCCATATCATAGGGACAGAGTTTACAAACTCGACAAGGCTTTATGCGGGCTTCATCAAGCTCCTAAAGCCTAGTATAAGAAACTCTCCACTCACCTTGTGAACATGGGTTTCGCAGAGGTGTTATTGACTGCACACTGTTCATCAAAGAAAAGGATGGTGATCTACTGCTGGTCCAAATTTATATAGATGACATAATTTTCAGTTCCAAGAACGAAGAATTATGTAAAGAGTTTGAAGCAGTAATGAAGGCTGAATTTGAAATGAGTGCCATGGGAGAGATGAAGTTCTTTCTTGGGTTACAGTGGATCAGACACCTAAGGGAATTTTTCTACATCAGACCAAGTATGTAGGAAATATTCTCAGTCAATTTGACATGGAGAATGCTTCCGCAGCTGGGACTCCACTTGCTACAAACCATGATGTAGCACCCGACAGAATGGTGATCTGGTAGATGCCACCATGTACCGAGGAATGATTGGATCTCTAATGTACCTCACTGCCTCAAGACCTGATATCATGTATGCTACATGTCTATGTTCGAGATATCAGGCAAAGCCAAAGGTTACCATCTCATAGGGGTCAAAAGGATCTTCCGTTATCTGAAGGGTACACCAACACTAGGGTTGTGGTATCCTCATGACGATGACATCGAGCTTATAACGTATAGTGACTTGGATTATGGCGGCTGCAAGATGAACTACAAGTCTACATCAGCAGGATATCAATTCCTTAGGAGGAGATTAGTGACCTGGCAGCGTAAGAAGCAGAGCTCGGTTGCTTTGTCAACCTACGAAGCCGAATACGTTGTTGCTGCAAGTTGCTGTTCACAAATCATATGGATTCAATAGAAAATGCGGTATTACGGTTTGAATTTCTCTTCTACTCCTATTTTTTATAACTCTGCTGCAATTGCAGTAACTAAAAATCCGGTCCAACATCCTAAGACCAAACACATCATAATAAAATATCACTTAATACGTTATTATTTTGAAATGAACCTAATCGATGTGGTTAAGATAAATACTGATTTTCAACGCGCTGACCTCCATACAAAGGCTTTTGAATAACCACATTTTCTATATTTGTTAGAGGTCAACAGCGTTAAAAAGAAAAGTGATCTAATTCCTGAAGATGACCATGTGTAGTCCGATGCGTATAGTCCATTCTCTTTTAAGTTTTTTTATTTTTTATCTATTTTATTTGTAATAGTTAATTAAATTGATGTTATTCTCTTGCCTAGTAAAATCTTGAAAATGTAAATCGTTTACGGTTTTAGAATTTTAGGGGGAGAATAGGTTTAGGAAGTAACATTACAAAAAAAAAAAGAAAAAAAGAAAAAAGAAAAAAAACGAGGGAGGAAGAGTGGTACGCGTTAGATCCTATTTGTGATACCGATTCAATAACTTTGGAAAATGATAGTACACAAGATCAAACCACTTGGGACTTTAAAATTTAAATTGAATAAGATGCGAAATTCAAAGTATAAGTCTTTTAATATAAAAAGGAAAAATAATAGTAAAACTAGCTACTACCAGATAACACAAAGAAAGTAGACCTAGAGGTTGCTAGACCACTGATGTATGTCTGTATATTCAACACAATAGATGATTAGACCTTGTTGGTGACCTCAAGATTAACTAAGTTTTTCGACAAGCTATGGGTTATCATCTTATCCCTGGTTAACACAATCAACAAAATTCCCATAAGGGGTGACGCGCAGAATAAACGCCACAAATATGTGCGTATGACCAAAATATGAGCAAAAGCAAGTGATGAAAAATTGCAAAAGCAATCAAACTAACAACATGCGTTGTTGGTGAGATCTGTGCAAAAAGAATAAAATTTCTCAAACAAGAAGATAGGTTATGTGCCTCTCTGTTGTGCGGTGGCACTGACCTGAGGATAAGCATAACCAAGATATTCTAAAATTCATTGTTGTTTGCCGCCTCTCTACTGTGCGGTGGCACTGACCTGAGGCTTGGCTTCTCTTTGAAAGCTCTAAGAATAGTTTCTTCTTGAATACTACCCTGAGACTGCTCAAAAATCTCCTGACGAATGTTGATTACCAGATAAGTGTGGGATCCATAAATGCTTGTTGAAATAATCAAACCTTAAACTGTCACCAATCTATGTCAAAAGTCTGTGTATGGATTTAAGAGGACAAGTATACTGACAATCATCATGACTACAATTCTTGAAAGTCCAAATCAATGTGAGGATCTAATAGTACTAGTATGATTTCCTAAACTTGCTAATGACTCTAGATGAAAAACAGGACAGAGCATCATAAGGTTTTGATAACATGTCCTGAATGATTGATTTACCTGTATGATTTCAAATTGAATCGGTCCACTTATGGTCAAAATGAATAGAAGCTGCCTTGTCAGAAAATGAATCTATTAGATTTTCATCTTAGGATTTACACCTCACTCAAAACCACAAAAACAAGTTTTAGTTTTGCAATTCAGTTTTAGTTCTCTTATTTTTTTAAAATTTTGTCAATTTAGTTTGTTAAACATCAAACTATGCCATGGAACTTAATCGGGGATTTAATCAACCTAAAAGGGTCACATCTGAGGTGATCACACGTGTTTTCAAATGTATAATCAGTCACGTCTGAGGTGACAAATTGTTTAAAAGGATCACGACTGAGGTGATTACAGTTTTTCAAAATTAAAATGATCGTGTCTGAGATGATCGAATGCTCATAATGTTTAATCAAAAGATAAAAATGTGTATGGTCGTAAAGTCAAAATCATAAGATTGATCCATTCGCACGGCTGGACCATGAGTATGGACCAGTCGTATGATTGGAGAATCGAATGAGCCCAATCGCACGATTCACCCACAAGTATGGGACATACGTGCGATTGGACCATAAGCATGAATAAAATCACATGATTGGATCACAAAATGAACCAATAGCATGGATGAGAGTGACCGAATGACATAGTCGCACGACTGATCTCCGGTCGCACGACTGAAGGTGACCACCTGTACTAATCGCAAGACTGAAGGTGACCGGTTGTACCAATTGTACGACTGATCTTCCAGTCGCATGAATCAAAATTCGACTGGGCTCAGTCGTACAACTGAAGTAACCCTAGTATAAATAGAGGGGGAGTCGGTCGCAGTCAATCATCACTCCTAAATCGCCCCAAATCGCAGACGACCTACCTATACTCTGCCAATTTTTGTTTAATTGTTATTACACACTTATTATTGCATTCTGATGATTTCGCGTTGTTATACGGGTAATGTGTGGCGTGATTCACTCATCTATCCATTGATTCATGCTCTAACACGGCCGATTTTAACCCTAACAAGAACCGAAACTTAGTGTGTCTAAGAAACTAATTAACCTAAGTACATTGTTAAATTAAAGGTTGTTAGGAATGATATTAGTCATTTGCGAGACTAATGAGCCAAACTACGAAGTCTAACATTAAAGTTTGCTCAAAAACTCAATTTGAATGAAAAAGCAGTCTGTCATGCGAATGGGCAGCCAGATGAACCTCAATCGCATGACTAAGACGAGCGTATGGCTCGATCGCATGACTGCCACATGCAAATGAGCTCAGTCGCACAACTGGTTCAATCGCATGAGATAGCATACGATTGACCCCAGTCGCATGCGTAGTCGTATGAAAGAGCTTAATTGCATAACCAGATCTCAGTCGCACAGTTTATTTCCACGACAGAACCGAAGAGGTCATGTTAAATTATTCAACTTGTTGCACATTGACACACACTAACGTTTATTTGCATCAGAGCCCTATCGCATTAGGAGCTCGATATTTAGAGAGGCTATTGAGATCACAGAGGATGATCTTCAGATTGTTCTAGAGTTTGGGGATGATGCTGACTATCCTACTCGATTACACCCCCTTACTGTTCGAGGATGTTTCATGCGAGCTAAGTACTCTGGGGACATCAACGCAGGGGTGCTCAACAAGAGCAACCTCTGTCCCCAGTTCAAGTACCTCGCCCATGTGTTGCTGAAATGTATAGCTTCTTGGAAGGGAGGGTTCGACGAGCTTTCAGATTAGATTCAGAACCCTTACGTAGCATTGGTGCTTAACCACCCGTTCAGCTTCTCTAAGATGATCTTTGCCTATCTGGTGGAGAACATTGAGGAGAAAGGGAAGGAGGGGTTCTGCATGTACCCTCGATTCATCCAGATGATTATTGATTAGAAACTATCGTCGCTGGCTAAGGAAAAGGAGGACGTTGTAGTCCTTGAGGTGATGGACGACACCACACCGGGTCGTATAAAGGTTTACAGGGGGAAGCAGGTTAAGCCCCTGTGAGGAGATTGTTCGGTCATCTGGCCCGGGAGGATTACGTGGCGCCAGCGAGGATTAAATGGCGCCACGCAGACACTGATTCTGATGTTGAGCAACTTGTGCTCCCGGACGATGATTCTGACGACGAGGATAGTGGTGATGGTGGTGATGCAGGGCCCACTCATTGAGGGCCCCCACTGCTGATATAGCATCTCCAGCATCCACCCAAGGTGGGACAGAGGCAGCAGGTTTCCATCAAGACTTCCGACCTGATGAGGAGGAGGAGTTAGATGAGGAGCCATTGACTCGAACGATGGGAAGCAAGGTGGTTGCCACTGAGCGAGGTATTAGGACGGCTGGTGAATGCCCGAGAGGGTCTGGGGAGACTATGACTGATCCAACCTACACCCCATATCAGCCCAACATCCCAGGGGGAGCATCCACCTCAAGGGACTCGAGGAAGAAACGGATGGCTCAGCCCCACGGGATGAAAGAATGACGTTTATCACCACCACCACTACTACCACCACTTCCACCACCCCACCTACAGCCACCACTACCACCACTCCACCTACTACCACCTCTACCACCTCACACACCACTACCACACCCACTCCACCACATACCCACACCCAATCCACCACCACTACAGCTCATTAACCACCACCTACATCTATACCACCCCCAATCTTCACCACTACCACCACCACCACCTCTAGCCACCAACCAGGACCTTTATCTTACCCCTCATTTCCATCTGGATCATATCTACCTCCTAGTGGGGTAGAGGAACAGCTCTCAGCACTGAACCGTATGGTGCTGAAGCTGTTGCCAGCCGATGACGAGAAGACTGCCCAGATTCGTCAGCTAGTAGAACTTACTGCTCGTAATCTCAGCAGATATCTCAGCAGGCACAGCTGATAGAGCAGTAGGCACAGCAGATGGCTGCTCGGAGCCTTGAGATGTCCCAACTCTAGGAGCAAAATGTCCATTCAGTTAAGAGGATAGAGGAGTTGGAGGCTACTAACAAGACCATCATGTGTAGGCTTAAAGGATCAAAGAATGAGCCACTAAAGATCAAAGAAGGAGATGGAGATGATGGTAATGATGATGACAGTGATGATGATGATGATGGTGATGATCAAGGTGATGATACAGAGGGAGGTGATGATATTAATGAAGGTGATGATGATGATGAAGGAGAAGGAGATACAACTGCTATAGGTGCCACATCAGCAAGTGAAAGGAGGACCAAGAAAGCTCAAGACCAAGGTGCCTCTACTTCCACCCCGTCAGCAGAGGAACACATGATTCAAGACAAGAGTAATGCATAGTTGTTTATGCTATTTAAAATCATGTGTATTTGAATATTTTATCAAATTAATGTACATAATGTTTATATTTTTTTAATGTGTTTCTGTTTTGATTATTGACTGATGTATGATGTGTTTATATGTATAAATCAAGCAGATCACACATCTCAGCAAGATGAGTATGACATTGCTCCCCTTCAACAGATCAAGTCTCGACTCACAATGATACTTGATCTGCAAGGGATAGTCAGGAGGTCTGTGAGTTACACTCCTGAAGAAGGAGATATAATCCACGACCTTACTAATGAGCAGCTTGCTGAGATGTTCAGACTGAATCCCGACGAGATAGTGAAAGATGCTCCGACAGTGGACATTGATAGTGACGATGAGCTTAAGGATGTTGATGAAATTGAGATTGAAGACGTCACTGCTCAACATTATCCAAAGTATGCTGACAAGGAGGGAAATGTAGTCCCCAATCTGGGTGACTCCCTTGTTAGTGAAACTTTTAAAACTCTGGATAAAATGGAGCAAGAGTCTGAAAAGAAGGAAGACAAGGCCCAAGCCTCAGAAGGCGACATCAATATCAGAAAGGTTGAATAGGCAGCGTGTTTTGCAGAAGTTAGAGCCCAGCGCAGTGCTCCCAAGTCAAATGTATACACCAAACTCTATAAAGTGAAGAAGCATCACAAGGTGTCAGGCAAAATTATCGCGTGGGCCTATGTTGAAGATCTGAATGCTTATTCAATTAAAAGAGAGAAAGGATTTAAGTACTTCAAATTCCTACACGATCTGAAGACTCTTCCAGGTTTTGAGCTTAACCAGTTAGCAAAATTGAAATTGCTATATGCTGACCCTCGCAAGATGTCAGGCTAGTTTGAAGCAGCGTTAAAGAGAGAGTACCACACTCAGTGGGTCAACTTTAAGCCTCAACAACCAACAAGGTATATCAAGAGATCTGAAGTTGATGCCATAACTGGGAAACCAAAAATAATGCTAAAATGGAGTCCTCCGCACACGATGTCTAGAATCCCTCTACGGGAAATGCCACAAGACTTCACTCCACACTTCAAGTGGTGGTACTATGATTGGAGAACAGGAGAGGCAGTCATAATGTTGAACAAGAATGGTAGTATGGAAACTATCAGGGTGTTTGATCCTATGTGGCTTACTAACTTGTCGTCTGATGATGTTTACACATTATACAAGTGGCCACTGTTCTATGACTCGCAGGATATTGTACAAGCTCTACAATTTCAGAATGTGATACGACTCTGCTTTGCTTTTGAAATACATGCAGGAGTCACAAGAGAGGAGAAGTACAAGAAGTATGAGGAGCTTATGAAGGATGAAGACAGTAGATGAAACTAGGTCCAAGGGGGAGTTGTAGATACATGTGTCCCTAGTTTCTGAACTTAATGTAAAATGTCTTTATTGTCTTACACATATTTATTGAATGAGTACTTAATGAAATACAATATGTGGTTGTGCTTATAATGTTCAATATTTCATTGCTTGGTATGTAATAACGATTATTGAACTAATTATATAGGTTGTGGTTGTTTGAATAGAACTAAATAATGATTGTGAAACATATTCAAACTTAATCATATGAGGTTCTCATGCGATTGGCCCATGCAAATGGACCATACGCATGAAAAAATTCATGCTAATGAACCAGTCGTACGAATGAACCAGGAGACTGGATCAATCGCATGATTGTAACATGAGATTGACTTAGTCACACGACTGAACACTTAGCCGTGCAAATGGATCAACCGCATGACTCAATCGCATGACTGAACCATGCTAATGGTTCTGTCGCCTGAATGAGAAACCCTAACCTATAAATTCCACTTAAATTGAGGAAAAACAAAACACTTGGAATACCTACGTACTATATCGTACCCTAGCCGTCTAGAGACCTCTAAGAACCTGTTACAAGTTCATAGATCGTATGAGATCGATTCCCAATCATTCTTAACATTTAGATTCAATCCATAATTGTTTCTACGTGTGTTCTCACTTATTGGATCACCAATCAAATAGGAGTCCGCATTATTTGATTCGGTATACACGTTTATCAGTTAGTATTTCATTCAATACACGATCCTAACACTTGTTTATTTATGTCATTGAGGTTTCAAAGTTGCATTAGTTAAATTTGATACGTGAATCGTGTTTGTTAAGATTAATGGTTCGGTTCAGAATAAAAGTAACATTGAGATGAGGTTGCAGAATAAGTGCGGTTTGGAAGGGAAGACATTAAAAAAGATTATTAAGGGTCGTTAGGAGAAGCGGGTAGTGAGTTTTAAGATCCAAAAGACAAGATCAATGATAAAAAGATTTAAAGTAACAAGATGTTTCGGGTGTAACGTTCGGTTTACAAACCAAAGCATTACGTTGACTTATCAAAGTATTAGGTCAACTACAACCTTAATGAAGACATGCGTACCTATAAACGGACACTCACCCCAAGGTCCCCCAGGTAAGGTAAACGGATCCATCGTTTGATTTGGATTTATATGAATACCTTGCCTAGATAGAACACCTCGAGATACAGGCATCACGCTCTTCAGCATTACATGTTTCAAGTTATAGGACATAGACTTTGACGAGACTTGAAAACCACAATAACGATTCAAAACTCATTTTGAAAACTATTTGATTTAGGCACCTAATGCCTTAGAATATGATTTAAGGTTCGTGTGTGCATTGATAAGATTCAAGTATAAGAATAAGCACATAAGGCATATAATCACATAATCAAGTATATACACATAAGGCACATAAAATCCTATCTAAGCATATAAAATACATGAGAGGACTCATGTGTAATGGAACTTAGTTATAGTCTAGGTCATTTCATTTCTAATAACCTAATTCCCTATAACCATGGCTCTGATACCAATCTGTCACACCCCGACCGACGGCGGAATCATCGGGGCGGACGAATGGGAGACGATTGCTCATAGCACATGGAACTAATTAAGTTGAAATAATATTAAATGTCATTATTCATTAAACATCACAAGACAAATAAAAAAATAACATAACAATCAAGATACAACCAATAACATAAGTCTTTCAATTAGTCTAGGTCCAAGTCCTATATGAGCACAAGAAGATCTTCAAGTAGGAAACCTAAAACATGTTAAAAATAAAGGGTCAACTATAAAGTTGGTGAGATTTCCTTAGTTTTCAGTACATAAGTATATAAAAGATGGAAATTCATGTTGTAAGTTAGAGAACAAGTAACTAGGGATGTTAGACATAATGCACAATCAAACCTTGACAAAGTTTTACAAGTCTCAAACGTTTACAAGTATATACGATTAGCTAAGTGTACTTGGATCAACCAAGCAGGCTTGATAGATCTATGACTTCGCCAAGCTAGCAATAGTTAATGATTGTACATATAATCGACATTACATGGTAGCTACAAAGATCAACTAACCACAACATACAAGTGAATTGCCAAGAGTTTACAAGAATCAATGTTTTACAAGTGCAATGGTTATAATGTAACATGTTTAGTGTAAAAATATGAAAAAGGGGTATAGAAATACTCACATGGAAAGCTCACGTGCTAAAGTGTACTAAAGATAACAATACGAAGATAAAATTATCCCAACGTTTTCTTCACGATTCAACCTAAGATTTAGTGTCTTAGGATTAGAATAAAGATAAGATTAACGACTAAATACGAATTAGGGTTTCAATTGGAAATTGGGGTTTTAATAATTAAGTCAAATAATGCAACTGTTTTATTTAATGAAGATAGAACAAATCAATTAAGTTTGAGAAATGAATGTTTTAATAGTCTTATTTATTGACTTCATAAAGATTAAGTATAACATGTGAAAAGAAATAATTAACTTAATAATTAATTATTTAAATTTTGAAAGAGGTAATTAAATACTCATTTAAATGACTTATAAAATAACTTCAAATTATTTAACTCATTTTATAAATTTTTTAAAACCTTTAATGATTTTTATAAAAGTATTATAATATTCAAAACCTTAAACTAAAAATGAAAAACAATAAAGAATTATATTGTTTTATTAGTTTCAAGTGTAACACCCGTTATTCTATTAAAGTAAATAAAAGAAGGAAACATCAATAAACCCAAGTTGAGGGGTTAAAAATGTAAAAGGGGACAAAAGTACAAAAGTTAGTGTAAAGGTGGGCATGGCCGCCCACCCTCTCTTCACATCACCTTTTCATTTGGTTCTAGAGAGAGTGAGAGCGGAAACTTTCGGGCTGAAGAGGAAGAAGAAGAAGGTTGAATTCAAGGTAAGAATTTGAAGTTCCTAAGTGTTCATGATGGGTTTTGTCTCGGTTATATGCTTATGTGGTTGTGTGTGTGTTCGTGTGTGTGTCTATTGGGTTTCTAGGTGTTAGAGCTCATTCGCATACGGGTTAGAAGGAAGATACACCCAAAGTTGCACCAGGTGAGTTTCTGGACCTTGGTTTTACTTGTTTTAAACTCTTTAGGGCTGAAAATGTATTTAAATGATTTTACAATGTTTATGTATGTATACCCGTATGTATTATGCATGTTTGATGATGTTCCTTAGGTGTTATTATATTGTTCATGCTTAGAATGACCTTGGTAAGCTTAGAACAAATAGGCTAGATGTTTGGGTTCAAAAATATCCTAGAAACATGTTGAGCAGAAGGTTCATGCGCCTAAATAAGACTCATGCGCCTGGAAATGCCTTAGAAATGTTTTAAGTGTAACTCATGCGCCTGAACAGTGCTTCAGGCGCCTAGAATTTGTAATCGATCGACTAAGTGTCGGGCCATGCACCCCGATAGTGTTCAAGTGTCCGGATGGCCATGCGCCTAAGTGTTCATGCATCTGAATGGCCATGCGCCTAAGTGTCCATGCGTCTGAATGGACCATACGCCCGAATAGTTCATGCGCCTGAATGGTTCATGCGCCTAAGTGTTAAAGCGGTTAAGTGTTGGCTGATGCGCCTGCATAGTGATGAAGCGCCCAAACAGGGCTCATGCGCCCAAATAGTATTGGTGCGCCTAAACACTTAGAATTTATTACGAAATTTTTGGGAGTCTGTGCTATTAGGGTTTTGACCAAGGTTTGACTAGGGCTTATTAATGCTTAGTTTTATGCGTGATTATGATTGTTTTATGATTGTTCCGTATTATTATTATTACTATTAGTGTATGACTTTACGTGGTTTGTTTATTATCATAACGTAAAGTATTACTAAAAATACTAAATTGAAAGAGCAATGAAGAAGAGAAGTGGAACTTAAATAAAATGTTAACAAGTCTTGCAAGCTTATAGGAGGTGCACAACCATGTTGTTGTTAGCTCAACTGTGATGTGGGTTAGCTACCCTATTATGCACACGGGGCCAGTCAATTAAGATAGGCGGACCTTTCCAATGTACCCTATGTGACTGGGCCGGCCTTGTATACAGTAAATAGAGGCCATTGGGTTACCAGAGGGCCCATCACCAGTTTCCTCCACGCATATAGTTTTGGGTATTGCTCATTGGTCCATATAGACAGTGAAAGATAAAGATAAAAGAGTACAGAATAAACAAGGCATATAGTAAAGAGAAGAAGCATTATCTGGTTGTATAGTTAATGCATGCTCACGTATAAAGAGATGAAATTTCACGAAAAGAGTATTTTCATATGTATACCTACAGAAAGCATTTTATTACTTTCAAAACTAGAATTCACTCAGTAACGCTAACTTTTATACATTTTCAGTTGGCAGGTAAACATTGCTAAGGATGGCACGAGGGTGAAGCTACTCGGCAGGAAAAGACTGACATCCATTCATACTTGTTATTGCTGTTGTTTTGTAATGCAATTAAACAATTCTTTTGTATTCGGTTAAACAATAGTGTAGTGCTCAACAACAGTGTTTTTAATGAAATGAATGGCTTTTGTTAAAATAATTCTGTCGTTTAAGCTTGTAAATTTATAATGTTTAATGTATTTAATGCTGTGAATGACCAACTGTGAGGTCTCCGGAACGGGACCTTACATCAAGAGTCTAAATAAAAGTTAAGGAATAATTTATTAACTAATATGATGTAACATTGTTAAATGATTAAATAATAACTAATTATTTAAATGACTATTTAAATAACTATTTAAATAGTTATTTATTTAATATATAGATTTATAATATTTCAAAATAACCTACATTTGAACCATGATGGATTTATAACATTTAAATTACATAAAATAATTAATAATACATTTTATAATCTTTGTTATTTAATAAAGTAATTAATTTAAAACCATAAGTTTTTTTAAACCTTTTAAATTAATTTAATAATTAATTATTAATGATTCAATCAAACAATAAATTAAATACTCATTACTCAAAGAAGTTATAACATAACTTATTCGATTTAAAGACAATCATTATAAACTAATAAGATACAAATTTTTAAGTAACTTTAGTCATAGTTTTTATAAATTTAAAACTACAAAATTTTTAAGTAACTCTAGTCATATTCGGCTCCTATTGCAACTATCTTTCCTGAGCCACCCCAACTTATAATGAAAATAGACTCAAGGATGCTCAGAGATCTCTATAGGCGCTTCTCCAAGTTCCTACTGTGATCTTCTCTAGATCAGCCTAGCCCTGATGCGGCTATGATGTACTTTGGAGCTGAAGAGCTTCAGAGGTTAAGTGCACCTCCCCCACTATGGAAGAAGTTGGTCAACCTAAGGTCCAAATGAAATCTGAGATTCAACTCTAAGGGGAAATGAGGACTGATGGCCCAGCAACCGAAAAAGTTGGGACAAATACTGCACTCCCTCAAACTTCCGAAGCTGAAGTCAAAGCCTCGGAAGAACAAGTTGAGTCCTCCGAAGCTGAAATAGAAGCTGTGAAAGGACTGTTCTCATTGTCCAAGGATATAATCATCACAGATGCAATTCTAGAGCTGGCATCTAAGGTGAATAGTGAGGACTTTCTCAACCAACCTCTAGCTCAGACACCTTCACTACCTCTATTTCAATCTGAACCCTCCATCCAAGAACCACCAAAGTCAAGCACTTCCAAAGATGATAAGTGAAAGAAGAAATGACTATGGAAGAGCTTCAGGATGAGGAAAGGATTGAAAAGCTTAAAAGAAAAGGTAACTTCCAACTGGGAAGTTGTTAGTTGCTAGTTCCAAAGCAGTTGCAGCCAACTAGGAGGCAATCAACAACAACAGAGGATAGAGATTATTGACAGGCTCATCAAGATTGGAGCTTCCAATGAAGACATACTCCAACTACCATTAAAGGAGTTAGTAGAGCTAGAGAAGGCAACTGGGCTGCAGACTGAACAAAAGAAGGAAGCAACACAGTTGGCCTTGGAGGAAGAAAGAAAAGAGAAAAGAGGGAAGCTGATCTGCAACTCTGGAGGGAAAGGATATATTTCCTAATCTCTAGAGATTTCTCTTTTCAAGAAATATCTCCACATAATGATGATACAATCCTATGGCTCTTCAACAAAGAGCAGGATCAACGGGAGAAAGAAAGAAAGAGAGTTGCAAGAGAGAAGTTGAGGGAGAAGAAGAAAAAAGAAGAAGCTAGGGTCACTGTGACCAAGAAGATAGGTGAGAAAGCCGGATGAAAGACTATCTCCGAGCTCACGCTTCTCTGGTAGGCAGGTGGTACCTATGTCTGAAAAGACACTTCAACAAATTGTCAGCAACATCAAGGCTGACATTCGTATGGGAAAAAGGAAAGAGATGTATAGAAGGGTACAGGGGATGATTTTCAAGCCAACCATTCAACCCCAACCTGAACCAATTCCTTCTACATTCACCATCAAATCTAAACCTTACACACCTGAACCTACACCACTATCCATACCTACTTCTCACCTCAACCAATTAAACTATCCATCCTCTAACCCAAAACACTCTCTAGAACCACTACACCACAATTTACCTAACACCTTCCAAACCATCCCCTCAGCTTTCCAAACATCTCTACTTAGAGGAATTCAAGGCAATCAAGACAAAGCTCACCAACTACACAACCCTGAGCGACATCTCTTGTGAGAAAGACTCTGTCAAATTGACTTATGTTGGTGGGTCTTCATGTTTCCTCACAAGAGATCAATTTCTTGATCTGCCTAGAGGAACACTAGACATGTTGCTAGACTTCTTGGTCTCAACTCTGACTCCTTAAACGATAAAGAGAAGAAGTTGAGAAGAAAGCTGGTGACTCTACTGGATACAAAGAAAGGGGACAAGATTCCTAGTCAGCCTCTTGTGCCTAGAAAGAATCATCCATAGTGGAGGTTCGATGAAGCCTCTCACAACTTTGTTGTAGAGAGAGAGAGAGAGAATATAGAAAGCAACATGTTAAATGCCTCCTCTCTGCTACACTCTAGCAGATTTGACATTACTGAGTTAGTAGAGAGACCATTCTCCAATCCCTCTAACTCCGAAACTGCTACTCACATCAGAAGTCACCTTAGCAGCCTTCATCTTGCTGAGCTAACCACAAAAGAAAAGATGGAAGAGGAGTTGAAACTGAGAGAGAAGGAAGACAAGGAAAGGTCAACCACCAAAGGCACAACCTTTCTACAGATGGTGGAAGGCCCTGAATTAGAACCAATAATTAGATGGGAGTATGACTATAGCTCCTATCAACTAACTCTTCTCAGAGGGACCCAACAAAAGGTGCATATCATTCAGGTGATAGACTGGATTTCCTGTCAACTAATGATTTGTACAAACTTCTCAGCACTACTTTTGGGAAGAACAAAGAAACAGATAAATATCTACTTTCCCTGGTGCTGAAGGTTTTGAGGAGCAGGAATAAGTGAAGTTTTGGCAGTATCAGCCTAGGGGGAGTTTTGGTAGGATCTATATTGGTCACTTTACACTTTGTTTTCTCTCAAACTCACCTAGAACAACACTCGGGTAAAGATAGAATCAATAAGATTTTATCACAATATAGAAAGTAATAAAGAACGCAAGAAGTAATTTTCAAGGTACTTTTATATATTGCTTCTCAACTTAATAATACAAGACTCTTACAAGCAGTGTGGAATGATTTACAAGAGAACCTATATATAATACTAGCTACAACCAGATATACTTTGATACCAGCTGGGATCCTATAGCTAAAGTCTATACTACAAGACTATAGTTTAAGGTATCTCGGATAAAGTCTTATCTGAGATTTGGTAGTCAGGACATGTCCCTGACTTACCTTTTGTCACCAACTAAGTTGGTAACTTGTACTATCATAAAAAGGCAAACATGGAATAAAGTATGGTCAACTGCATGCTCTTTGAGAAAGCGTCATACAGTATTAGAGGTCTGCAGCAGAGTGTTAGAGACCATACATGTGTCCACTGGTTCATAGCAGTGTCTTTCGAAGGTTAAATGGTTTGGAAGAGTAAGTATTTCCGAAGCACTTATACTTCGGAAGAGACTGCTTCTTCCAGGCATGGAGACTTCTTTTTATCATCATACTTCGGAAGTAGTCTTCAGGTTTTTCTTCTAAGACTTGATCTTCGGAGCATGCTCTTTGCTTCGGAAGTAGAGTTCTGTCTTCAAAAGTTTATCTTTCACTTTGTCTTCGAAAGAACTCTACAACCTTCGGATTTTCATGCTAAGCTTTGGAAGCCCTTGCATGTAGTACCAAAATTGTCTAAGTGAATTGATTTTGGTTGCACCAGCCTTCTACTTGATCCAACAAACTCCCCCTAGGCTGATGCTACCAAAACTTCACTTGTTTCTGCTTCTCAAAACTTTCTGCACCAAGGAGAGTAGGTATTGTCTTGTTTCCTTGTTCTTCCCTGATGTGGTGTGAGAAGTTTGTACAGATCCTTGGTAGACAGGAAGTCCAGGCTGTCACCTTGGATAACATGTACCCTCTGTTGTTGCCCTCTGAAAAGAGTTAGTTGATGGGAACTGTAATCATATTCCTATCTAACTATAGGTTCCAATTCTGGAACTTCCACCATCTGTAGAAAGGTAGCGCCCTTGGTGGAGATCTTTCCTTGTCTTCCTGTCTTCTCAACTTCAACTCTTCTTCAATCTTGGCTTTTGTAGTTAGCTCGGGTAGATGAAGACTGCTGAGGTGATTTCTGATGAGTGCAGTAGTTTCAGAGTTGGAGGGGTTGGAGAATGGCTTCTCTGCTAACTCAGCAATATCAAACCCGGGGTGGGACAGAGATGTTGCATTAAGTCTATTGACTTCGCCATTCTCTCTTTCCACAACAAGTTTGTGAGAAGTTTCATCGAACCTCCACTGGATTATTTTCTTTCTAGGCACAAGAGACTGACTGGGAATCTTGTCCTATTTCTTGGTATCCAGCAGAGTCACCAGTTTCCTTCTAAGTTTCTTCTCTTCATCATTTAATGAATCTGAGTTGAGGCCTAGAAGTTTAGCTTCCTAGTCCAATGTTCTTCTAGGTAAATCAAGAATTGATCTCTTATGAGGAACAAGAGGATCCATCAACATTTGTAATGTTGACAGAATCTTCATCACATGAGACTTCGCTCAAAGTTGTGCATTTGATGAGCTTGGTCTTGATTACCTTGAACTCCTCAAGAGAAAGATGTTGAGAATGCTGAGGGGATGGTTTGGATGGTTGTTGGGTAGGTTGAGGTTCAGAGGTTCTGGGAAGAGCTTTTGGTTGGAGGATGGGAAGTTTAGGTGGTTGGGGTGATGAGATGGATGTGGGCAAAGATGTGGGTTCAGGGGTGAAGGGTTTGGTTTTGATGGTGAAAGGTAGGGGTAAGGGTTCAGGTGTGGTTGGGTGGTTGCAGTGAAGGTCATCCCCTTACCTTTCTGTACATCTCTTTCCTCTTTCCCAACCAGCAGTGATTTCACTGACAATCCAGTGGAGTGTCTTCTCAGACATGGATCCCACCTGCCTTTTAGAGAAGCCATGGGCCCGAAGATAGTCTTTCATCCAGGCCTTTTCACTGAGCTTCCTGGCTGTAGTGATCCTAGCTTTTTCCTCCTTCTTCTTCTTCTTCTCTTTTCTCCTTTGCTTTTCTTACAGCCTTTCTTCTTCTTTCTCCATTTGATCCTGCTCTTTGTTGTAAAGCCAGAGGATCATCTCATCATTGTGTGGAGAGAGTTCTTGAAGATTAAAGCCTCTGGAGATTAGGAAGTTTATCCTGTTTCTCCTCTCAACTGCAATTCAGCTTCCTTCTGTTCTTATTTTTCTTTCTCCAAGGCCAACCTGGTTTCTTCTTCAAGTTTCAGCCAGGTTGCCTTCTCCAGATCCACCAGCTCCTCTAGTGGTAGCAGGAGTGTTTCTTCATTGGCAGCTCCCATTTGGATAAGCTGATCAATGATCTCTCCCTTCTCTTATTGTTGACAGCCTCCTGATTGCTGCAGCTGCTTTTGTACTGGCAGCTAGTAACTTCTTAGTTGGAAGTCTTCCTTTCTTCTTGTTTTTCAATCTTCTTGTGAAGCTCTTTCACAGTTATCTTTCTTTCCCCTTTATCTTTTGAAGAGCCAGACTATGGTGGTTCTTGGAGAGTGGATTCTGATTGTGAGAGAGGCAGAGATGGTGTCTGGGATGGAGGTAGATTCAGAAAGTCCTCGCTATTCACCTCAGATGCCATTTCAAGGATTCCTCTGTTGATCAGTTCCTCGGACATTTTAAACAGCCCTTCCGCAGCTTCTATTTCAGCTTCAAAATATTTAGCTTGTTCTTCCGAAGCTTTAACTTCAGCTTCGGAAATTGGACGAGATGCAGATTCTGTCCCAACTGTTTCAGTTGCTGGGCAATCAGTCCCAATTTCCCCTTTGAAGCTCTTCAGCTCCGAAGTAGAGCATTGCAACACCAGGGCTTGGCTGATCAGTGGAGGATCTCAACAGAAACTTGGTGAAGAGTCTGTAGAAATTACTAAGCATCTTTGAATCAGTCTGAAGTATAACTTGAGATGGCTCAGACACAATGATGATAGGAGTAGAAGAGGTTGAAGTTAAAGTTTCTGGGTCCTCAAGTGTTTGTCTCTGAACATTCTCCCCCTTTTTGGTAGCATCATCTTGAGAGTTAGATGAGCTGGAAGAAGTCAATGAGACCTGAACAGGTACATGCCTAACAGACCTCTCTATCTGTTTCTCAGCTAGTTTGCCTTGAGATTGTCAATCTCAAGTTGTTGAGTGGCGCACCTTGCTTCTAAAGTCCTAACCAAAGATTCAAGGTTTGAGACTTTAGATAGAAGGTCTTTAATGAGGAGTTGCATACTTCCCTCATCTTCTTTTGAAGAATCACGGAGAGATGAGGTAACATACCTAGTATGTTCAGCCTCACTACCAGATGTGGTTTCTTGGCACCCTGGTTTCCCGTGCTTAATGATGTCTCTTTTAGAGTCATCAAAAGGCTCGGTTGCCACAGATTCAGTCTGAGATATGTTACCATTGTCCATAAGGTCCATTGAGGCACCTTTTGTAGTGGCAGCTGAATTTGCATGAGTCCCTTTCACATTAGTGGGACTCACCTCAGTTATAGGTTGCTGATGGGGGCTAGAGATAAGGGATTTCTCCAGGCTCTGTTGATCTTGAAAAAGGTGTTGTAGATCAACTTCATTGCCATGGAGAGATGTTATCTCTTCATCAGTTTTGAAAAGAAGTGTTAGTAAAAGATAGGGAGGTTAAGCCTATTGACCCGGGACCTTGGTCAATGTCTACAGGAATTGAGCCTTTGGTAGGGCTGTCCCTAGTTGGCTGCTCAGAAGAGTATAGATACTCATCCTGATGGCTGTTGGTTTGGGTGTAGGGCTCTTGGGTTTGAGACTAAGGAGACTCAAAACCCTTATTGAGGTCAAAAGAGAAGGATGGAGAGACCTCAGACTGAGTGGGAGCCCATGTTTCCACTCTAATCTTTTTAGTTTGAACAGGAGGAGCTTGTTCAATCAAAGTAGATTGAACAAGGGTTCGTTTGGGGCGTCTTTGGTATGTAATGGTGATGGGTGGAGAAGGCAGTGTGTGCCATTGTGGTGGAGGTTACTAGTGTGGGTTCATCCCCTGTGGGATGAATAGGGATGTCACTAGGAGCTATGCGCTCAATCATACCCGAAGCAGAGTGGTGTACCTTCCAGTGAAGTTGGTGAACCTTCTTCAAGTCTTGAAGATAATGGGCCTCATCTGAGGGACAGTCAGAGTAGCTGCGCAGACAAGCATACTCTGGTCCAACTCATAGTTGATTATGTGTTGAATGAATCTGGGATACATAAAGAATGTTTCCCGTTGTAGATTCCCAATCAGATTGGTGAACACAAATCTTGAGTAATTGAATCGCAGGCCTCTCACCAATCCATGAACTAAGCATCCTAGTTCATATGGGATTTGATCTCATCCCCTAGACTTGTTTGACAGACAGTGGAGAACAACGTGCAGGAGGAACTTCTAGTTGTAGGAGAAGTTGAACTTGTAGACTATGGACCTGCTTATGTCTCCACCATATCCCATTAGGATGTAAGTGTTGTCCAAATCTGCCTTAGAAATTTAGTAGGAGCTCCTTCACCATGAAGCTCTAGATGCTCCCTGATGAGTTGTTTAATGATGATCAACTCCTGTCCATAAATGTTGGACCTCAGTACACGAATCCCATTTAGGGTTTCGGCTTGACCATTTCCCCAAAATTTGACCATTTGGTTCGAGTAACTAGTGGGGTTAACAGTAAAGGCTGTGTAGTAAGGTGATTGGGGAGAAAGTAGATGGTTTCTGAGAAGTCAGCATCTCTTGATGAATCAAGAAGTGCGACTTGGTTGTGTTGAGGGTTAAGTGCCATTGGAGAAAGATGAATGTAGATGATTTTGAGCTTGGGTAAAGTTGGAGAGGAGAAAATTTTCTAGGGCAGTAAAAATTGCAAGTAAGAAGATGAAATTTAGTAGTCGAGATTATTTAAAAGAGGGTGGGAAGGCGGTAATGGGGTAAGCATAAGGTGATGTGATGGTTTAGTGGATGAATTGACAGTGGCGGTAAGGTTAAAATCAGTTAAATAATCTGACATCATTAACAAAATCTTTGCTTTTTACAGTGTGGGGCCCAAGAGATTAACGTTACACAGTAGTATCTTCCTTCTAAATGTAAAACATTTCTAAAGGTAATTTGTCTTCCGAAGGCAATTCTTACTTCCGATGCAAAAACTTTGCTTCCGAAGGTTAGGATTGCTTTCGAATGAGAGTGTGTAAGCCTCGGAAGTAGATATCTGATATGCAATCAATCGCCTCTTCCGAGACCAAAGACTCTTCCGAGATGAAATTATCCTTTGAGAAATTATCTGTCGGAAGATATACAAAAATAACTTCCAAGGGTTAATTTCTCTTCGGAAGAAATTTACACTTAGAAAATTTCAGAAAGACCTTTTGTAACAGGGCTTATATTGTATTGACATAAGACATTACATATTAAAAGGTTTTCAAAAAAGGTGATCTAATCAATGTTTATCATCCCAATAGCTGTTATGAGATACTTAAATCTTTGCTCATCAAAAGCTTTGGTGAACAAATCAGCATATTGTTCATTTGAGTCAACTTTGATTAGTTTAATCAGATTTTTTTTCATGAATATCTCTAATGAAATGGTACCCGATGTCAATATGCTTTGTCTTGGAGTGCTTCACCGGATTTTCAGTAATGGAGATAGCACTGTTGTTGTCAATATGGATAGGAGTACTCATAAAGTTGAATCCATAGTCTAACATCTGATTCTGAATCCATAGCAGTTGAGCACAGCAGCTAGCAGCAGCAATGTATTCAGCTTCAGTAGTTGATGTAGAGACACAGGATTGTTTCTTGCATTGCCATGAGATGATCCTTCCACCAAGAAATTGACATCCTCCTGATGTTGATTTCTTATCAATATTGCAGCCACCGTAGTCACTGTCAGAGTATCCATAGAGATTAAAGTCCTTGTTTCTTGGATACCAGAGACCTAGTTTAGGTGCTCCTTTGAGGTATCTAAGGATTCTCTTAACAGCAGCTAGGTGAGACACCTTTGGAGCGGCCTGATATCTTGCATAGATGCAAGTGGCAAACATGATATCAGGTCTACTGGCAGTAAGATACATCAGAGAACCAATAATTTCCCTATACTGATGTTGATCAGTATCCTCCCCCCTCAGGTCAGGACAAAGATTATGGTTTCTGGGTATGGGTGTCTTGGTTGGCTTGCAATCCTTCATTTCAAATCTTTCTAAGATGTCAGAGACATACTTAGATTGATTAATGAAAAACCCTTCCTTTGTCTGCTTTACCTGAATCCCAAGGAAAAAGTCCATTTTTCCCATGGAACTCATCTCAAACTTTTTCTTCATAATGCTCTCAAAGTCCTTACACATTTGGTCATTTGAAGAACCAAATATGATGTCATCGACATAGACTTGAACGAGCAAGATGTCCTTTCTAGACTTTTTTGGATGAAGAGAGTCTTGTCAATGGTACCTCTAGTGTAGCCATTCTTCAAAAGAAACTAAGACAAAGTCTCACACCACAACCTAGGTGCTTGGTGTAGCCTATATAGAGCTTTATCCAATTACACACATAGTTGGGGTGCTGTGGGTCTTCAAATCCTAGAGGTTGGCATACATAGACTTCCCTATCTATATCCCCATATAGAAAGGCACACTTGACATCAAGTTGATAGACAGTGAAGTCCTTGATTGCAGCATAAGTAAGAAAGATCCTAACTGCCTCAAGTCTTGCAACTAGTGCAAAGACATCAGTATAATCAATTCCTTCCTCTTGGGTGTATCCTTGAATAACAAGTCGTGCTTTGTTCTTGATGATCAAGCCTCTATCATCTCTCTTGTTTCTCAAAACCCATTTAGTGCCTATTGGTACTTGACCAGATAGTAGCGGACATAGGTTCCATACCTTTTGTCTCTTGAATTGAAGCAGCTCCTCTTGCATCGATTCAAGCCAGCTACTATCTTTCAAGGCATCTTCTACCTTCTTGGGTTCCATCTGGGATAGAAAGCATGAGTACAAGCACACATTCCCATGATGAGTCTGTCCTCTTGTTCTCACTCCCTCGGTGACATCCCCTATGATGTTCTCAGCAGGATAAGTGTTGTGAATCCTAAGGCGAGGAATCAATTCCAGTTGCAAAGATAGGTCCAGGTTGGACATATTCTGCTCAGGAACTGGAACACTCTGTCCAGCTGCTGCTTCAAAATCATTCAATGAGGACTAATTGAATGAGTAAGAAACACCATCAATGGTTGGCTGTGAAGTAGTATTAATAGTTTCTTGTTCCTTCAAAACACTACTTCCTTCTGCCTGGTGTTGTGATGGATCACCTGATGAGTTTTGAGGCTCAGTAAGTGATTCACTTGTAGAAGCTTCACTATTCCTTGATATAGTTAGACTATTAGATCTGTGAATGGTGGAAGCTTGGTGTATTGCAGCTCTAGGAGAACTTGGACTAGGCCTGGGTAGCTCAAACAGTTGATCATCAGCAGTAGCATCATCATTATTTTGAGCACTTGTTCCAACTGAAACATTCTCACAAGAATGGTTTAGAATAGTTTGGAAACAATTCTAAATCAAAGATATGATCAGGGCCATTCCCCCTAACACAAGGAGTGTGCTCATTAACAACTATATTGGATGACTCCTTAAATTGTTGATTCTTAATGTTGTATACTCTATAAGCTTTGTAGCTAGAAGAGTATCCACAAAGATAGCATCATCCGACCTTTCAGCAAATTTTGCTAAATTGTCTTTTTGTTAAGTATGGTACACCTGCTGCCAAAGGACCTTAGAAAGCCAATGAAAGGTAGCCTCTTGTTCCATAGCTCTGTTCTGCACATAGCATGTAGTGTTGACTGCCTCTGCCCGGAATGTAAGAAGTAGTTTTGAATCAGCTAACATGGTTCGAGCAGCCTCAATAAGTGTCATGTTCCTCCTCTTAGCAACACCGTTTTGTTGAGGAGTTTTGGGAGCACTATATTGTCTGGCAATCCCTTTTGAGTTACAGAATGAGTCAAGAACTAAGTTCTTAAACTCGGTCCCTTGATCACTTCTAATGATTTTAACCTTGTGATCAATTTGATTTTCCATTTTTAAGAATAAAAGATTTTATGTTTTAGCAGTTTCATTTTTAGTTCTTAAAAAGAATACCCATGTGAATCTAGTAAAATCATCAACTATCACAAGGCAATAAGATTTCCTTCCAATGATCATTATACTTGTGGGACCAAAAAGATCCATGTGCAATAAGTGTAATGGAGTAGCGATGGAGTTAACACATTTGGATTTGTGAGATGTCCTATGTTGTTTCCCTTTCAGGCATGCAACATAGTTATCTTTGCAGAAAAACTCCTTTTTAGGCAAACCATGTACCAAGTTATTTTTAGCCAATTTATTCATTGTCTTAAAATACGTTTATGCCATAGTGTTGACTCATCACTGTCAGCTTTGGAAAGAAAGCATGATACTTCACCCATTGGGGAAGCATTGTTCATATCCCGCTTATACATATCCCCTTTCCTGGGAGATCTAAGAAGCACCAATTCCGGAGGAATTTTCATCCTTGGTTTGAGGATAATGCACTCATGTTCTGTGAAAAGCATTTGGTGCTTTTGATCACAGAATTGAGAAACACTTAACAGATTATGTTCAAGCTGTTTGACAAAGTGAACTTTGTCAACCTTTAATTTACCATTGGATATACTCCCTCTGCCAGAAATATATCCTCCGGCCTCACCTCCAAATTGGACAGGACCTCCATCATAGTTCTGAAACTATTGAAGGAGAGATCTGTTCCCTGTCATGTGCCTGGAGCATGCACTGTCTACTATCCAAACATTGTTGTTCTTGTCATATGGATGTCCCTGCACACAAGATGAGATTGTTAGTTTTGTTTGGAAGCCCAAGCCTTGCTGGTCTTGGGTTCTTCCAATGATAATGACATAATTGAACCAAAAGATATACATGGGGGTTCAATAGAGCTCTTTGAAGAAAAGGTTTGGGTTGCAGTATCTTCCTTGATCTTCCAGTCCACCCTTTGGTTGATCTTGGAGGATGAGCTTGTTGAAGCTTTTGCAGCATGGCCATCTTCCGAAGCTTCTTTCTTTTCGGAAGAAGCCTTCACCACCTTTTCTTCCGAAGCAGTCTTCTTCTGAGATGGTTTTAAGGGAGCTTTCTTGTTCTTCCGAACCTTAATAGCTTTTTCTTCCGAAGCCATTTTCCCTTCGGAAGAAAGAGTTTCTTCCGAAAGCAACCTTGCTTCCGAAACTAGCTTTCCTTTCTCATCACTTGAACCGTTTGAAAAGGTCCAAATGTGAAACCTTCCCTGACTCCTTCTTTTCTAACATTATTTGCATAATGTGTGCTTGCAGGATTGTAGTAACAATCTTTTGCCATGTGGTTTTGCAGACCACACATTATGCATGCAATGTTAGTTTTTTGGGAATGAGAGGGTTGCAGTTTCTTGGGCTTCTTTTCTTCATTGCAACTTTTCCCTTCAACTTCTAATCCTTTGGCAGGACAGAAGTGCTGGTATTACACTCCTTTCTTGAATCAGAAGTACCTAACACTTGGAATCCAGCTGAGATAAAGACACCTTTCTGCTTTGGGTCAATCTCAGCTTGGACTCAGCCACCTTCTTGGCAGTTCTTCTAGCAGCTTTAGCTCTGCTTCTTTTGGCCTTAATGTTAGGATTTGATCTTCATAGGAGGAGATGGGTACATCTACCTGTTCCTTTCCTGTGGTGGCCACTATTGTTGCTTCATCCTTCAACTTTAGTGAGGAAGGGTCAGCAGTAAGAACCTCTTGCTTCTCAGTACCACATCTAGGCTGTCTAATAGACTCATAGGAGTGTGGTGGAGCAATTTCATTGGTTCCCAACCCTACTTTGTTCTGATAACAGAGTTTGGAATAGGAGGATGATGCAAGAATAGCTTGGAAGTTCTGCTCAGAAATAGCATGCTTCCTGGCCTGAGCCTCAACAGTGACAAGCTGGGCTTAAGCCTCAGACATTTTGGATATCAGATCCTTAATTTGAGTCTTGTAGTTGGTGTGTTCATGTTTTAAAAGAGACACAGTTTTCTCTAACTCCTCAATTTTCTTTTGATAGTCAGATTCAGCTCTTTTAAAATTAGATTTTAAGATATTTAAAGACTCAATATCAGATCTGATTTCCATATTGTAATCCTGATAAAGTTTAACTTTGGCTATACAGGCTGGAGTACAGAGATGTTCATATACCTGAGTATTGTCTGTTCCAGCCATGAGAGCTTGAGCAGGAGTTAGCTCCAGTCAACTTCTTGAGCCATTGCAGCTATTTTAGTTGACTTCTCAGCGGGCTTTGAGGTTGAGGGATGTGTGGAGGCCTGTGGGGTTTCCGGATTGGTCTTGGGAGCCTTGCATTCCCTTGCAAAGTGACCCAGTTGGTTACAGTTGTAACACTTTGCCTTGGTCTTGTCAAACCCAAACTTATTGGTAGTTGGGTTTTGAGGGAAATGCCTTCCAGTTCTCTTAAAGAACTTCTTCGCTCTATAAGTTAAAAGAGCCATATGTTGGGCAATGTCCACGTACTCTACATCATCTGGACTGAAACACTCAAGATCATCAAAGCAATATTGAAAATCACCAGAGTGTCCACTTTCTGAGACAAAGGCACAACTTTCCTGAAAGGAGTTGTGTTGAGCCTATTGAGACCTTGGAGTCTCAGGATAAGTGATGTATGGTCCAGGAGAGCAGGATGGCTGCTGGTAGGTAAGGTAATACTGAGGTTGTGGGGGTAATGAGCCTTCAGCAACCATTAAAGTATTGCTAGTAGGAAGACTCATGGGTCTGCTTGTTTGGTGGCCCTTCTTACTCTCCATCTCTAGGCAAAAATAATACCTAAAAAATAAAATATTTATAAAAATAATAATTTTAATATATTTTATTTATTTCACCGATATAATACATGAGCTCTAACTTAATAATATCCAAAAAAAAGATGTACATAAATTACTATTCACTTGCCATCACAAAATAATGGAGTCATTCCTATTTGACAACCCAACTTCTAACTTCTTTTGACGCTTCAAATCATTGTCATGAATCTCCGATTGCGTTAAGAACATTTTGAATTATAAACAAAAACAAATACGAATATTAGAAGAATTGAAGAGGGACCTCGCCAAGGCCATTGTTTAATGGCATAATTAGATTTGAACAAAGAACACATGTTTGAAGGATGTGCGCTTTAGTAAAATGCTTTTAGTTCAAAGCAAACGAGATCTATTGTTAGACTTCTCTATTCATCTTGACTTTGTAAACTAGATCTATTATCAGACTTCTCTCTCTCTTTTCACCTCGACTTTATAAACGAGATCTCTTAAATTGAGTATATTTTCCATAGATTAAATTGATTACTGTTACAACACACACTATTCATGTTTATAATTTATCATCTATCAATCAGACTTCTCTATCTCTTTGAATCTCCTGTCCCATTCCTGTGTGTCATAGTCTTGCTCAAATATGTCTTTCTCAGTGGTGTACACGATCCGATCCTGACCAATCACGGTTCTCTGAGACATATCCCGGGCATTCAGAATCTGTATTCATTATACAAGAATCGAGTTACCTATGCTAAAAAAATCTTCCTTAAAAATGAAAATGATAAAATGTGTCAAATCTACATGCATACACACCATCAATAAATTGACGAGTTGCAAGCTAAGGATTGAAACAAACTCATTTTTCAGTAAAAGTAGCCAGCATTGTTTTCGCAACCGGATTGGACGGCCAGTCCGACCGATTCGACCGGAGATCGGTATTCGCTACAAACGTTTTTGAGAGGTCAAACCAGCCGGTTCTTCCCAAACCGGTGGTTGGACCGGGAAACCGGACCGGTTCGGATCGGTTTTTGAATTTTTATTTTATTTGAATAAGTAAAAACAAGATGTTAAACCATAAATTAATGTGTTGGATATAGAAATATAGTTAACTTTTATATATAACTATAAAATATATATATAAATCATATATAAATTACTTATATTTAACTACATATATAAATATTATTAAAATATAGTTAAATCCGGTTCAACCGGTCTGACCACCAAACAAATAAGGCGTCCGGTTCGACGTCCGATCCAGTTCTGAAAACATTGATAGCCAGGTTATGTTACCCGAAAACATTTCTTGCATCTTTTTATAAATGACAATAATATGTTGGCTATGGTCAAAAACAACAATAGGGATGATATAAGTAGAGGCCACCCAAGCAAGTGTAAGGTTTTGTTTTTCACAGGTTATCCGTTTGGAACATTGTAAATGACAAACACCCTAGTATTTCAACATAAAATCATCCTACATTTATAGACTAATACATAGTCATCTGTCTCATCAAAAATTTTCAACTAACATTGGGTCATCAGGTATCTTTTCTGTGAAAAACGTTGAATACTAGGGTGGACTGCACATCACTAGGGGTGTAAACAAGCCGAGCCACTCGTGCCTACTCAAGAGACGCTTACTAAAGCTGGAATCAAGCCAAGCTTAAACGCCTCTTGTATGTTTTTAATTTAATATTAGATATATGTTTGCATAATATTATTATTATTATACATAAAAGTATAACCATCGTACGGAACCGACTGTGGAGATGTAGTCAAAGAAAGTCAGCATACTGATAAAGCCCCCATACATACCTTCCGTCTAAGGGTGATATCTGGCAGTTCGAGTGCTCGTGCACGTTGTTCTCTTGCTTGATTTCGTTTTTCAATTTCAGCATTTCTTTTTTGAATAATAAACCATCGGACCAAAGGAATAGCAAAAAAGGAGGCAGCATAGATCTGTTATATTGACATGTTAATTCAAAACTACTGAAGGATTTATAGTAAATCCATAAGAAGTAAGTTTGATTTCTCCATACTAGAGAAGCAATTCAAAAGCACACAAGTAGACATCCAACCTTAAGAACCACAAAGCTAGTATATGTTGAGCAGTAAACAGTTCCAAAAATGAAAGGACCAAAACAGTTATGGAACTGGATCATACTATATAAGTGGTAAGATGGGTGGGTAGTCATTTAGAGTCAAAACGTTTGAATTTTACTTTGGGTGAATTAAAAGCTGCTCAGCTTGCTTCCAATTTAGCTAATGTTTGAATTTTAACCATTTTCTGTTAACAATTATGCATAATCCAAACTAAGCATTCATATGGTAGGTACCTGGAGAAGAGGAAAGATTTCAGAAACAAATGAAATGAATCCGCTTGGTGAGACCGTCATATTCCTACAAAAACAATCACAGAAAAGAACTTAGAGAAGTGAAGTGGAAAAATTATGAATATTATAAATACAGAGATTTATTATGAACGTACTTCATCATGGAACCAAGAACAATCACCCCAAATAGATTAAGCCCGCCCAGACCAGCAACCAATGCCCTCTCTGTGTTGCTAATTTTGCTGCATGGTGAGCACCAACACATGTCAAAATACTAGATGCAGACGACATAACCTATAGGTGGAAAATGAATGGGTTGATTCTATAATTCAAATGATTTTCCTTGCCCAAGAAAGGAGTACAAAACATATATACCGGAACATTCTAACAAACTCTAGTGCTAAAATAGAATATAATAAATGACATAATTAAAGCTATCCTAAAATACAATAAAATACATAAATAACAATTGACTAATACACCCCCTCAGACTAAGCATGTGGCTGAATGCGCAGACTGGTCTTAAATCTCTGGAATAATGCTCTAGGGAGTCCTATGGTGAAGATATCTGCGTATTGATAGTCAGCAGGAATGTGAAGAACTCGGATGGCACTGATACGAACCTTATCCCGTACAAAATGAATGTCAATTTCAACGTGTTTAGTGCGTTGATGTTGGACAGGGTTGCCTGAGAGGTATACGGTGGATACGTTGTCACAAAAAATAACACTAGCATCACGTGTCGGAACCGAGAGCTCTAGAAGTAGGTTTCGGAGCCAGGTGACCTCAGCAGCGGTGTTAGCAACACCCTGATATTCTACTTGGAAGACCAAGAGAGAATATTATCTCCCATAAAAACACAAGAACCAGAGGTAAAGCGTCATGAATTAGGACACCCCCCCCCCCCCCCCCCCCCCCCGGTCGGCATCAGAATATGTCGTAAGCTTCGTGGACTTGGAAAGGGTGGACTTGAAAATGAGGTTCACGCGGGGCATGCATGAATAGACAAACCTGTTGCACTGCATATGCAATGTCAGGTCTGGGTAAACGTCAGATATTGAAATGCCCTGGCGAGACTTCTATATAAAGCGCCATCAAAGAAAGGTTCACTAACAATGGAACTAGGCTTGGAGTCGGTGTCACAGGGAGTGGAGCTAGGTTTGCAATTCTCCATTTTTGCTAGAGTAAGAATTTCAGAGGCATAGGCCTCCTGCGAAAGAAATAAACCCCCTAATTTTAGAGTGACCGGTATCCCTAAAAAATGATGTAGGTTTCCCAAATCTATCATAGCAAACTCCTTGGATAACGATGAAATAATGTCACGAAGGAGTTGGTTGTCGGAAGCGGTGAGAATAATGTCGTCGACATAAAGGAGAAGGTAAGCCATCCGAGAACCACGTTGGTAAATAAAGAGAGATGTGTCACAAGAAGAGCTGCGAAATCCACATGAGACTGTGTTGCATCAATATGATTAAAAACATCATAGCCTCGAGCATGTAACAGAAAGAGCTTGACCCAGGAAGAGTACGATACCTTAACACAGTCCAAGATTTGGATTTTGTGCTGAATATTCGTCACAGTGTATATAGGGTGAAGAGCAAATGGTTGAGTTTGGGTTAAGGGCCGAGTTGGCAGTGGGGTTGCAGATTCATTTTTATCACCCGACATGATAAAAGATGAAGAAGGAGGATCGAACAAGCAGAGGCTAATAGCGCGGCGGTTGAACAATATGTGGACTATGATCAGCGGCGACAGCGATGGTATATGGGCTCAAAGCAAACAGCTCTGATACCATATAATTCGAATGATTTTCCTTACCCAAAGAAAGGAGGAGTACAGAACATATATACTGGAACATTCTAACAAACTCTAGTGCTAAAATAGAATATAATAAATGACATAATTAAAGCTATCCTAAAATACAATAAAATACATAAATAACAATTCACTAATACACCCCCTCAGTCTAAGCATGTGGCTGAATGCGCAGACTGGTCTTAAATCTCTGGATTATACTCTAGGGAGTCCTTTGGTGAAGATATCTGCGTATTGATAGTCAGCAAGAATGTGAAGCAGGATGTGAAGAACTCGAATGGCACCGATACGAACCTTATCCCGTACAAAATGAATGTCAATTTCAACGTGTTTAGAGCATTGATGTTGGACAGGGTTGCTTGAGAGGTATACGGTGGACATTTGTCACAGAAAATAACACTAGCATCACATGTCGGAACCCAGAGCTCTAAAAGTAGGTTTCGGAGCCAGGTGACCTCAGCAGCGGTGTTAGCAACACCCCGATATTCTGCTTCGAGCACTTGAGCGAGATACCATGTGTTGATGCTTGGAAGACCAAGAGAGAAGATTATCTCCTATAAAAACACAAGAACCAAAGGTAGAGCGTCGTGAATTAGGACACCCCCCCCCCCCCCCCCGGTCGGCATCAGAATATGTTGTAAGCTTTGTGGACTTGGAAGGGGTGATTAAGAGACCATGAGCCATTCTACCCTTCAAATACCACATGATGCGTTTAAGAAATTGAAAATGAGGTTCACGCGGGGCATACATGAATAGACAAACCTGTTGCACCGCATATGCAATGTTAGGTCTGGTAAACGTCAGATATTGAAGTGCCCCGGCGAGACTTCTATATAAAGCGCCATCAGAGAGAGGTTCACCAGTAGTGGAACTAAGCTTGGAGTCGGTGTCACAGGGAGTGGAGCTAGGTTTGCAATTCTCCATTTCTGCTCGAGTAAGAATTTCAGAGGCATAGGCCTCCTGCGAAAGAAATAAGCCCCCTGATTTTGGAGTGACCTGTATCCCTAAAAAATGATGTAGGTTTCCCAAATCTATCATAGCAAACTCCTGGATAAAGATGAAATAATGTCACGAAGGAGTTGGTTGTCGAAAGCGGTGAGAATAATGTCGTCGACATAAAGGAGAAGGTAAGCCATCCGAGAACCACGTTGGTAAATAAAGAGAGATGTGTCACAAGAAGAGCTGCGAAATCCACATGAGACTGTGTTCCATCAATATGATTCAAAACATCATAGCCTCGAGCATGTAACAGAAAGAGCTTCACCCAGGAAGAGTACGATACCTTAACACAGTCCAAGACTTGGATTTTGTGCTGAATATTCGTCACAATGTATATAGGGTGAAGAGCATATGGTTGAGTTTGGGTTAAGGGCCGAGTTGGCGGTGGGTTTGCAGATTCATTTCTATCACCGACATGATAAAAGGTGAAGAAGGAGGATCGAACAAGCAGAGGCTAATACCGCGGCGGTTGAACAATCTGTGGACTATGATTAGCGGCGACAACGATGGTATAAGGGCTCAGAGCAAACAGCTCTGATACCATATAATTCGAATGATTTTCCTTGCCCAAGAAAGGAGGAGTACAGAACATATATCATATATACTGGAACATTCTAACAAACGCTAGTGCAAAAATAGAATATAATAAATGACATAATTAAAGCTATCCTAAAATACAATAAAATACATAAATAACAATTCACTAATACACCCCCTCAGTCTAAGCATGTGGCTGAATGCGCAGACTGGTCTTAAATCTCTGGATTAATGCTCTAGGGAGTCCTTTGGTGAAGATATCTGCGTATTGATAGTCAGCAGGAATGTGAAGCAGGAATGTGAAGAACTCGAATGGCACCGATACGAACCTTATCCCGTACAAAATGAATGTCAATTTCAACGTGTTTAGTGCGTTGATGTTGGACAGGGTTGCTTGAGAGGTATACGGTGGACACGTTGTCACAGAAAATAACACTAGCATCACATGTCGGAACCCAGAGCTCTAAAAGTAGGTTTCGGAGCCAGGTGACCTCAGCAGCGGTGTTAGCAACACCTCGATATTCTGCTTCGAGCACTTGAGCGAGATACCATGTGTTGACGCTTGGAAGACCAAGAGAGAAGATTATCTCCTACAAAAACACAAGAACCAAAGGTAGAGCGAATTAGGACCCCCCCCCCCCCCCGGTCGGCATCAGAATATGTTGTAAGCTTTGTGGACTTGGAAGGGATGATTAAGAGACCATGAGCCATTGTACCCTTCAAATACCGCATGATGCGTTTAAGAAATTGAAAATGAGGTTCACGCGGGGCATACATGAATAGACAAACCTGTTGCACCGCATATGCAATGTTAGGTCTGGTAAACGTCAGATATTGAAGTGCCCCGGCGAGACTTCTATATAAAGCGCCATCAGAGAGAGGTTCACCAGTAGTGGAACTAAGCTTGGAGTCGGTGTCACAGGGAGTGGAGCTAGGTTTGCAATTCTCCATTTCTGCTCGAGTAAGAATTTCAGAGGCATAGGCCTCCTGCGAAAGAAATAAGCCCCCTGATTTTGGAGTGACCTGTATCCCTAAAAAATGATGTAGGTTTCCCAAATCTATCATAGCAAACTCCTTGGATAAAGATGAAATAATGTCACGAAGGAGTTGTTGTCGAAAGCGGTGAGAATAATGTCGTCGACATAAAGGAGAAGGTAAGCCATCCGAGAACCACGTTGGTAAATAAAGAGAGATGTGTCACAAGAAGAGCTGCGAAATCCACATGAGACTGTGTTCCATCAATATGATTCAAAACATCATAGCCTCGAGCATGTAACAGAAAGAGCTTCACCCAGGAAGAGTACGATACCTTAACACAGTCCAAGATTTGGATTTTGTGCTGAATATTCGTCACAATGTATATAGGGTGAAGAGCATATGGTTGAGTTTGGGTTAAGGGCCGAGTTGGCGGTGGGTTTGCAGATTCATTTCTATCACCCGACATGATAAAAGGTGAAGAAGGAGGATCGAACAAGCAGAGGCTAATACCGCGGCGGTTGAACAATCTGTGGACTATGATTAGCGGCGACAACGATGGTATAAGGGCTCAGAGCAAACAGCTCTGATACCATATAATTCGAATGATTTTCCTTGCCCAAGAAAGGAGGAGTACAGAACATATATCATATATACTGGAACATTCTAACAAACGCTAGTGCAAAAATAGAATATAATAAATGACATAATTAAAGCTATCCTAAAATACAATAAAATACATAAATAACAATTCACTAATACACCCCCTCAGTCTAAGCATGTGGCTGAATGCGCAGACTGGTCTTAAATCTCTGGATTAATGCTCTAGGGAGTCCTTTGGTGAAGATATCTGCGTATTGATAGTCAGCAGGAATGTGAAGCAGGAATGTGAAGAACTCGAATGGCACCGATACGAACCTTATCCCGTACAAAATGAATGTCAATTTCAACGTGTTTAGTGCGTTGATGTTGGACAGGGTTGCTTGAGAGTATACGGTGGACACGTTGTCACAGAAAATAACACTAGCATCACATGTCGGAACCCAGAGCTCTAAAAGTAGGTTTCGGAGCCAGGTGACCTCAGCAGCGGTGTTAGCAACACCTCGATATTCTGCTTCGAGCACTTGAGCGAGATACCATGTGTTGACGCTTGGAAGACCAAGAGAGAAGATTATCTCCTACAAAAACACAAGAACCAAAGGTAGAGCGAATTAGGACACCCCCCCCCCCCCCCCCCGGTCGGCATCAGAATATGTTGTAAGCTTTGTGGACTTGGAAGGGATGATTAAGAGACCATGAGCCATTGTACCCTTCAAATACCGCATGATGCGTTTAAGAAATTGAAAATGAGGTTCACGCGGGGCATACATGAATAGACAAACCTGTTGCACCGCATATGCAATGTTAGGTCTGGTAAACGTCAGATATTGAAGTGCCCCGGCGAGACTTCTATATAAAGCGCCATCAGAGAGAGGTTCACCAGTAGTGGAACTAAGCTTGGAGTCGGTGTCACAGGGAGTGGAGCTAGGTTTGCAATTCTCCATTTCTGCTCGAGTAAGAATTTCAGAGGCATAGGCCTCCTGCGAAAGAAATAAGCCCCCTGATTTTGGAGTGACCTGTATCCCTAAAAAATGATGTAGGTTTCCCAAATCTATCATAGCAAACTCCTTGGATAAAGATGAAATAATGTCACGAAGGAGTTGGTTGTCGAAAGCGGTGAGAATAATGTCGTCGACATAAAGGAGAAGGTAAGCCATCTGAGAACCACGTTGGTAAATAAAGAGAGATGTGTCACAAGAAGAGCTGCGAAATCCACATGAGACTGTGTTCCATCAATATGATTCAAAACATCATAGCCTCGAGCATGTAACAGAAAGAGCTTCACCCAGGAAGAGTACGATACCTTAACACAGTCCAAGATTTGGATTTTGTGCTGAATATTCGTCACAGTGTATATAGGGTGAAGAGCAGATGGTTGAGTTTGGGTTAAGGGCCGAGTTGGCGGTGGGGTTGCAGATTCATTTCTATCACCCGACATGATAAAAGATGAAGAAGGAGGATCGAACAAGCAGAGGCTAAACCGCGGCGGTTGAACAATCCGTGGACTATGATCAGCGGCGACAACGATGGTATTAGGGCTCAGAGCAAACAGCTCTGATACCATATAATTCGAATGATTTTCCTTGCCCAAGAAAGGAGGAGTACAAAACATATATACTCTCGAACATTCTAACAAACTCTAATGCTAAAATAGAATATAATAAATGACATAATTAAAGCTATCCTAAAATACATAAATAACAATTTACTAATAGATTCATGTTATGTTTGATATTTAATGTAGCTGACATCTAAAATAAAATAACTAACTTAAAAGTTGCTCTAAGTGTGTTTTTAAAGCATAAAAACTCCTAAATCAATTTGTTAAAAATAAATTAATTATTACGGAAATAACTTGATATGCTAATTGTAAAATGAATAGGTTTTTGAATGTCTTCAATGGAGGAGCCCTAGGAAAGCCTGTGTCAGGCACATGAGCCATAAATAAACGAATAAATCATATTAATCTATTTACCTATAATAAAAGAAGGTTTTTTATGCCACATGTCACCATATTAAGCATTATCATTTTTATTTTCCCGCATTTCTCTCCTAATAAATCACAAAAATATATATAATAATTATATTATTTAAAATATTTTAAATAAAAATATTGATATTGTAAAATTTTAAAAACTTGATATTATAACGAAAAATACACTTTAAAAATATGACACAAAAGTTTTTTAAAAGACGAGGTATTTTAATACCATTTTTTCTAAGTTTCATAACGTAATTATTTTTTCAAAATAAAATTAAGAAAAACAGAATGTTTAAGAAAACAATTAAAAAAACACAATCTTATAAAATGAAAGTTTAAAATGATATTATTGTTGTTTTTACTTGAACTACTTATTTATTTCCAACTCAATCATATCTTATTTACAAATTTCATTTATAACTTTTAAATTTTTATTACAAATTATTTCATATATTATTTAATCAACCCGTGTATTACACGGGATATTATACTAGTACACTATAAATTTAACACTAGCTATAATACAGAGTTTAAACTCAGACACATTAGGTATAATATATATAAAAAAGGGGCACGCTAACTATTAATTCAAAAAATATCTTAAACCAACTTATTCGTAGGAATTTAAATTCAACATATCAACATGGTCAAAATGGTTAGAAACTTGACCAAAGAGTACTTTTAATGCATAAAACCTAGGGGTGCAAATGAGTTGAGTTGCTCGTGAGCTACTCAAGATTGGATCGACAAAAAGCTCGAAACGAGCCGAGCTTTATAAAGCTCGAGCAAAGCTCAAGCCTAAAAAAAGCTCATTTAATTACCGAGCATGAGCCCGAGCTTCACATATCGACCTCGAGCCAGCTCGCGAGCCTAAACAAGCTATTTTACTTATATATTTATCTATATAATTTATTAAATATATTATATAAAATTATTTTATTATATATAAAATTATTTTATTATATATAAAATTATGATAAAAACAATCATATAATATGTATAATGTTATGTAATATATATAAGAAATTAAATATAAAAAATTACTAAATAATAAACAAGCCGAGCGCGAGCTGAGCTCGATCTTGAAAAGTACCTGACGAACCGAGCTCAAGCTTTATTTTCAAAGCTCGAAACGAGCCGAGCTCGAGCTTGTGCTCTCTTAAGCCAAAACGAGCTGAGCTCGAGCCTATACGAGCTCGGGCTTGGCTCGGCACGTTTGAGCCCCTTATAAAACCTCTCAAATTCGGTTTTACTCCCTAAGGTTTGACAAAAATAATCATTTTCCTCCAAAAGATTATAACATCAACTAGCCTTCAAAAGTTCATAACATGTTTCAATGTCAGTCCAAAAATTTCATAACTTGTTTCAATGTCAGTCCAAAAATTTCATTATTTGTTTCAACTTAATCCAATATTATAAAGTTTTGGACTGAAATTGAAATAACTTATGAAACTTTTGGAGGTAAAATAACGCTTTTTAATCTTTTGAAGGAAAATAGTTACTTTTGTTAAACCTTTGGAAGAAAATTGAAATTAACTCAATTAACTAAGTAAAAGAAACTACAAATTAAAACTTATTTGACACATTAATTATTAACAACAAATGGACAGTAGGTGTGGGTGTAAAAATCACTAGGCGCTAGTCGAGCGATGGGGAATCGACTAGGGATTAATCGGAATTAATCGGATTGGAATTTTATATTTTAATTTACAAATTTATAAATATATATACAACATTTTTTCACAATTATACATGATTTTATTATATATGACCTACTTTTATCAAATTTTGGCTGATTTTCTCTAAAATTTGGCTGATTATGACCAAATGTGATAAATTTTGACTAATTCGACCAGTTTTCTTTCATTTTTGGCCAATTTTGACTGATTTTGACCTTTGACTGATTAACTAGGCGATTAGCTAAAATCGAATCGGTGGATGACCGATTAGCGATTAATCGGGGACTAATCGGTGCTAGGCGCCATTTTATACAACACTAATAATATAGTTATCCTTTTTGCATGTTAGACAACTGTGACCCATCTATCTTGTCACTTGTATAAAATATGAACGGAATTAAAAATGATAAGACCTGAAATCCCATTTTTTTTCCTTGAAAAACTTGTCAAGTCCTCCAATCCATTCACTAAATGTTCTCCCCACATATTCCTTCCTACCACTTCTTCGTGACGCAGCTGTACGCTGAAGTGATGGAAACCGATAAAGAATGTTCCCCTGAACAGACATCAGAAAAATGTCTGAAAATTTTAATAATTATAAATCAATAGACAAATAAGGTAAGAAAATACAAACACAATACTGCTGAGGAAAGATGCGGAAAACAAGATACTTCTTATCAAGAATAATGGTAGAGTAAGGGGTGGCCCCAAGAAATTGACCGGTGGTGATTGGTCGAAGCTCCGGTAGCTAGCCACTCCCTTCTTAGGAACCGTACGTCCAAAACAGTTATTGCAAAATACGATTACAAAAAGGAACAAAACTATGATCTATATGCTAAATACGATTACAAAACTATGTTATTGCAAATCAATCCATTTGTGTGTGTATAGCGTCGGGATCAAATAAAAAAGGTTCTAATTTGAATCATGTTATAAATGGCACAAGGTACTTAAGGTCCTCAAAGCCGAGACATGAGGCGAAGACGCTAGCCTAATGTACACGAGGTCTTTAGTATTCAAAGAATACTTATGACATGGTTTAGGTAACATTTTTATCTTGTTAATAGTTGAAACCCAATATGAAGATAGTAGAGGAAATACACAATTTATATATGGAAAATGATAGAACAATCGGTAAAAGAACAGATAGAAAATAAGGAAGCAACCAGCACAGATTTTATTAACTCAAAACAAGAAGACAGCGGTTACTTTTTCATCTTATTCTAGCCTCTATTAAAGTGGGAAAATAACTCTTAATCAAAATAAACAACTGATTGCTTAAATCAAGCATAGCATGATTTTAGGCATGATCATTACTTGGTAGATTTGGTTATCCACACATAACTTTATAGCTTCCACACCTTTTTCCTGTTATTTCTTCAAATAAACCTTTCAACCAAACTGCTTGACAAGCTGTAGCAGTCGCTGCCATGAATTCAGTCTCACAGGATGACAAAGCAACAGTGTTTTGTTTCTGGCTGCACCACGATATCAGACCTCCCCATAATAAAACACCATTCATGTGCTCTTGCCATCCACCTGATTAGTCGAGTGAGAGCTACCACTAAAACCAACTTGCTTTCCATTTTCAGCTCTTATATATCATATGCGGTAATTCAATGTGCCCCTCATGTATCTAAGTACCTGCTTAACAGCTTGTAAATGGGACACTTTGGGCGCCTCCATGAATCTACTAGCCACCCTTATTGCATATGTCTGGTCTAGTGTGGGTAACATACCTCAAACGTCTGATGAGTCTCCTGTATTCAGTTGAGTCAGCATGTGCTGCTTCGTCATCTTCCGTAAGCCGCGAACCTGGATCCATGGGAAACTTAGTCGAGTTGGCTTCCTTCAGAATATTAATTGCATATCCTGTTTGCTTCAATGAAATCCCTTTGTTGTCTTGAGTTACTTCTATTCCCTAGTAGTAGTTCAATAAGCCAAAATCACTCATTTCAAACTGCCCCTCATTTCTCTTTTAAAACAGGTTATTTCATCAACACTGGAACCTGTTATTATAAGGTCATCTACATATACACCAACTATCAAGATTTCTTTTTCTTCTACCTGCTTGTAAACCGCATGCTCTCTTGGATATTTATTAAAACCAAGCTGTTGTAGTGTGCTGTCTAACTTCGAATTCCAGGCTCTTGGAACCTGTTTCAGCCATATAGGGCTTTTCTCAACTCGTAAACGTGATCTTCCTATCTTGGTTTCTCATAGCCTACGGGTTGACATACGTAAACTTCTTCCTTTAAGTCACCATTTAAAGGCAGTTTTAATGTCAAGATTATGAACTTCCCTTGCGTTTTGGGCTGCCAAAGCAAGGTTCAGACGCACACTTTCTAACCCAGCGACCAGGGTGAAAACCTTAGGCTACTAATCTCGTTTTATAACGAGTGACTTCTCCTTTAGCATCTTTCTTGATCTTGTAGAGCCACTTTAAACCAATGTGTTTGACTCCTTTAGGAGGTTCTACTAGACTCCAAGTGTAGTTTCGCTTGATCGAGCTTAATTCTTCTTGCATGGCTGTTTGCCATTTCTTTCTTCCTTTTGCTTCGTGAAAAGTGGCTGGTTCTTCAATTGTGCAGCACTAACACTCACTCAAACTCAACTCGTTGTGTCGGGAGTGTTCTTGAATAAATATCTTTCAAGGGCTGAAAACTTTGTGGAGGAATGTGACCATAATGAAAGCTAGAAATGCTTGTAAGGCTGCTTGAATCTTCACCTAACATGTGACCTGTTTGAGTTCATTGGAGTGTTCTACCAATGGATTGTTTTGTTCAACAGTTGGGCTATTTTGAGACTCAACTGGGCTATCCAGACATGGCTAGTTTGTGTTCAGTTTAAGGGGAGATTTGTTGGTTTCAACAAAACAGTAAACTGAAGCATATCAAATCATATTCACAGCCCATTGAAGATTTCATTGTCCAGATTCAGAGACCATGTTATTAAAAGAAGAAAAAGAAAAGAATCAAGAGTCAACACAAAAATAATCAAAATCAAGACAGAGAAATAATCAAAATTAGAGTTTATGATGTTATATTTCCTAGTCATTTATAAACTGAAATCCAATAGTTCATTTCTACGGTGTGAGCACACCACCCAAGGAGGATCTTTTTTATGGGTGGGTTTGTTCTTTCAATAATTTAATGAACAAGCAACAACTGAGGCTTTAGAATGATGTACCACCACCGACCTAAAAACAAGAGCAGCGAGGAGTGTAAATTAGCGTAAGATGTGAGAGATAAGAGTGTATTATGATAAATAAATTCCTATTCGTAATAGTTGTTTGTTAGGAAAGATTACTTGGCCCTCAAGATAGTCAATTACTATAGAGAGGTTCTAGGGTTAGAAGCTTTGACGTAAATAAATTGGGTCTCAAAATTGGGTCTCAAATTGGGAGATTCCCACTCTGGAAACCTTTATGGTCCACTTGATTTCTTTTATTTACTACCAATTGATTTTGGGTCTTATCAATGGTATAAGTGTTAAACTAATTTAGCAACTTTTATCCTACAGTATGTGTAAGTTCACATAACAAACATGGCATATGACTCATATCTACTCCCTACTCTAGTTGTAGGAAACCTTTATGGTGCTCTTGATTTCTTTACTTTGCCATCAATTGATTTTGGGTCTTATCAATTGGTACAAGTGTTAAACTAATCTAGCACCTCTCCTCCTACCAATGCGCGCAAGATCACATAACAACCACGAAATATGACTCATACCTGCTCAACGTAATCATTCCTCTCGTGGTACTCCAGGTAGGTCTAAGGGTTCATGGATGTTATAGGTAATCCTTCCATTTGTGTTACTCCAAGTTAGTATGGGTTTATGGATACTATTGATAATCCTTCCACTTGTGTTATTTGAAGTCAATCTATAGTTCATGGATATTAAGGGTAGTCATTCAGACTAGGCCACTAATCAATGTCTGGTAACAAAGATCTTTTGTCTTCTCTCGCATACATAAGTTATTTGTTAGAACCAAAATTCGAATGCTTAAATATAGAACAAACAGCCTTATTCGAGATAGGCTAAATCTCCATTACAAAGGTAAAAACCCAAGTTAATAAACAAAAATATCCACACCCCTTTAAAATGCAGAAACACTAGTATTTAAACAAAACATTGGTGGGAACGGTAAATCCCACTATCTCTACTCCTGAATTTTCAATTGTTTTCCTCCTTTCAATTCCCTCCATTTGAATTCCCTCCATCCAGCAGCAACTGGGTCAGATCTGACCCAGATTGACCCAGACCTAACAGTGGGTTTGTATCAATACTTCCGGCCCAGAAAATCGACTTGTCCTCAAGTCGAAAGGGAGGGAATTATTGTCCCAAGCAATAAGCCATTCAATTGGAGATTGATGGACGATTTCCCTGTGTTCCATATCTGTGTGTGAACTTTCATTCTTGGGCAGCAACACAAGAATAGTTCCATAAGTGATTGTTTCTGCACCTCCATAGCCAAGTACATGAACATGTGAAGTTCTTGATTTATAGCTTCATCACCACACATTCTTTGGTTCTCGTAGTTATCGTAAGCAACCAGTATCATCATTACTTTGCTGCTTACCTTCTGTTTTGCGCTCTTCTTATCGGACAGACCTGTTGGTTCCACTTGAGTGGCTGCGATATCCTTAACCGGAAATGTCAATGGACCTTGTGGTTCATCCTGTGGTTCTTTGACTTCATGTGTTCGCTTTTCCAGCCAAGCTTCCGTGATCGCTGCAATATCCTTCTTCAGGGCTAACAGAGAATCTAATCGGGTTTCAATGGCTGCTAATTGAGCAGCGATAGAGCCTGAAATAGAACCTGTCTCCTGGATCATATGCTCTTCGTTTCCCGGCAATGGAACCATTGTTAGAACCCAAAATTCGAATGCTTATATATAGAACAAACAGCCTTATTCGAGATAGGCTAAATCTCCAATTACAAAGGTAAAAACCCAAGTTAATAAACAAAAATATCCACACCCCTTTAAAATGCAGAAACACTAGTATTTAAACAAAACATTGGTGGGAACGGTAAATCCCACTATCTCTACTCCTGAATTTTCAATTGTTTTCCCTCCTTTCAATTTCCCTCCATTTGAATTCCCTCCATCCAGCAGCAACTGGGTCAGATCTGACCCAGATTGACCCAGACCCAACAGTGGGTTTGTATCATTATTGTAAGGAATACATGTTAAGGCTGATGCAACTCAAACACTTCAAGTCTCCTGCATGTTGCACAAGTACATTGAAGAAGAATGCTTCAGAAGTTTCACACAAGCACAGAAATATCCTAAGCGTGAAATCTTCCGACGCCAAGACCAATACCTTCCGAAGCCAAGATGAAATCTTCCGAAGCTTCAGAGACAAAGTCTTCCGAAACTCAACTCTTGAAGACAGATTTTTTCCGAAGATTTTTAGTGAACATGCTTTATTTGATGTACTTTACATAAAGTTGGACACCTTTCCGCTGCAACTCTGTAAAGTCACCAACTTGCATAAGTTGGTGAAAAGGTCCATGCTTTTAGTAACTGTACATTGAGGTCTTGAGTCTTTAACTTTCTACTTCATGTACTTTATCCTTTTTGTAATATATTAGGATGTGAGCTATGGCATGTCATAGTCACAAGTCAAAAGGCAATCTGCCTTTTAACTCTACAATTGATTTTGTGTTGTGTCTAGTCAATTGTATCCAGCTGGCCTTCAAAGTATGGCCGGCTGTAGGATGTAGTATATGTATCTCAAGTACTTGTAACTTTCCTTTATGCTTTGTAACACTTGTAAAAGAACTTGAGAAGGCAATATACTGCAATCTTGAAACCCATCTCCTTGTGTATTTTGCTATCCTGTTCTGTCTCTTATTTACTTGTGTTCTTTGCATCATCTCTTGTGGTTAATCCAGTCTCACTGTTTGATTAGTCTAGTTAATCTCCTCTTTGTGTTGTTGTGTTGTAATTGACCACCCTTCACCGGTCCTGCAGTTATCTTATATCATCTCTCTCAAGAACATAAGACTATAGTTAGCAGAATTGGCGCACCTAACATACTTCATCTTTGTCACTTGATTTTGTCTTTAATGTCCCCCATAGCCTTTTTAACCTATTATCTATAAAGTTTGTGACAAAAACTTAAATATTGTTTCGTTAGTGTTTTCACAAACCATTTCCACAATCTAAAGGGTCGTTTGGTTCGCAGAATGTTTTGCTAGGAATTGGAATTGGAATTGGATTTGGAATTGGAATCTTGTTAAAATTGATAACGTGTTTGGTTGATCATTTTTAAGTGAAATTGGAATTTTATTTTTGAACATTCCATTAGATTGTTAAACATTTCATGGGTAAATGAAAGGAATGTGAATTCCAATGAATAAGGGAATTTTTTCCAATTCCAATTCCATCCATTGACCTGGTCGCTAGGGTAGCTATGTTTGATTTTGGCTGACCAAGGGTTGACCACTGACCGGCTGACCAACCCGGTCGCTACGGTCTGACCAAGACCCTATAATCGGCTTCACTGACCAAAAACAGCGACATCCTCTTTTCGCAAGTCGCAAGGTCCTCTGATAAAGGCCTACCATTCAAAGTATATTCAAGAAAGAAGAAGTGGGTTACAGCCGCCAAAGTAGGACAGTTGAATTCTATTTTCGGAAATGGTTGGATCCATTTGGTCATAGAATGGGTGATCTTATTCAATCAATTTAATAAATGTTACTCCAGGAAGTTAGGGATTTTCCTGGAAATCAGGAACTTAATTTTAGGTCTAGAATAGTATAAATATGAGGCTAGGTTTTCATTATTGGCATTCAAGTATTTTGTTCATCTTGTTCTTGTAATTGGAGACCTTGCCCCTCTCGAATCGGGCCACTATCATTTTGTTTTCTAATAAAGTCCAGCCTAATTCTATTCTTGCTCATTCTGTTCCTATCATTTGGTTCCATTGCCGGGAAACGATCATGGTACAGACCCGGAATAATTCATCAAATCGCAGCAACCCACCTGATCCCATTGCTGTCCAATTGGCTGCCATAGCCGCAAAGCTGGAGTCTATTGATACGATGAAGGAAGATATAGCAGCATTGAAAGCAGGAGAACGTTCTCGAGGAAGCAAGAATGATGAAGGAGAGAGTTCTTGGAAGGGCCGACAACACTATAGACCCTATAACAAGATCGACTTTCCCACTTTCAGCGGAGGAGACCCTCGTGGTTGGCTGCTAAAGGCAGAAAAGTATTTCAGGTATCATCAAATACCTGATGAAGAGAAGGTTGAAGTGGCTTCAATGCACCTAGAGGGTGATGCTTTGGACCTGTATTCTTGGCTTTCTAACGACCAACCGGTCACTTTTTGGGAAGAACTAGCCAAGGCTTTTGCCAAAAATTTTGGTCCGGCAAAATTCCAAAACCCGGATGAGTTTCTTTGTAGCATCAAACAAACTGGATCAGTTCAAGAATATCGCCAGAAGTTCGCAAAGAGATCTTCTCGGGTCTCAAATTGGCCCGATCATTGTCTGTTAGGGGTATTCTTGAACGACCTTAAAGATGAATTGAAATCTGATGTAAGGATTCACAAGCCACGGACGGTGTATAATGCTATGAGTCTAGCTTTGGAGTTTGAATCTAAACTCATAACACACCGATCAAGCAAAAGTACTTCTTGGATTTCCACAGTGAAGACTTCTCAACCAGATTCGAAACCAACACCTTATACACATTTCCCAGCATTGACCCAATCAAAAAGTAACACCCGAATCTCTGATGCAGAAAAACAAAACAGGTTCTTAAAAGGGGAATGTTTTAGATGTGGAGATAAATACGGGCCAGGTCATCGATGCAAACCGGTACTTTCAAGGTATTAGAAGCTGATGAGGATATGGGGGAGCATCATGTAACAGAATTTTCTGATTCTGACCAGGAGAAACAGTTGAAATCAGTCTACATTCTATCATAGGGAAACCACACCCTACTACCATGAAGGTCAAAGGTAAGTTGCATTCTACTGAAGTTTTGATTTTAATTGATGGGGGTTCCACGCATAATTTCATTTCGGATGTATTGGTGAGTGAACTCAAATTGGCACCTCAACCGGTGGCACCATTCAGTGTCCAAATCGGAAATGGGGATGTGATTCGATGCAGCAATATTGCAATAATCTCCCTGTACAGGTACATGAACTCAAGATTTTCATCCATTTTCTCTTGGTGGTGCTGACCTCGTTTTGGGTGTCCAATGGTTAGCCACATTAAATACGGTCCAGGCTAATTGGAAGGAGATGTTCATGATCTTTAGATAGATGGGAAGCAATACAAGCTACAAGGTGTTGCATCCGGTCCCCAAAAATCATCCAGCTTTCAACACCTAGCTATTGACCCAGACAACCTACCCTGCATACCAACCCCAATACAGCCTGTTGTTACGCAATATACGGCTGTTTTTGAAGAGCCTAAGGACCTACCCCCACTCAGATCACAAGACCATTCAATTCCACTATTACCAAACTCAACTCCACCCAATATTCACCCTTACCGATATCCCCACTCCCAAAAAACTGAGATAGAAAAGCAAGTAGAAGAGTTGATGGCAACCGGCTTTATAAAACCAAGTACCAGTCCTTTCTCTAGTCCAGTTTTACTAGTAAAAAGAAGGACAATACGTGGCGAATGTGTGTTGATTATCGGCCCTTAACAAAATAACTATAGCCGATAAATACCCTATACCTAACATTGATGAGTTACTTGACGAATTATATGGGGCAAGGGTATTTTCAAAACTCGATTTAAGGTCGGAGTATTATCAAATTAGAGTGAAGGCACAGGATGTTGAAAAAAACAGCTTTTAGGACCTATTCGGGTCACTACGAATTCAAGGTTATGCCTTTCGGCTTAACTAACGCTCCCTCCACATTTCAGGCTGTTATGAACGATTTATTTCGTCCTTATTTACGACGTTTTATACTTGTGTTCTTTGATGATATTTTAATTTACAGCTCAAGTATGGAGCAACATAAGTCCCATCTTGAATAGGCCTTAAAATTACTACTAGACAATAGGTTCTTTGCCAAATTATCGAAGTGCTGTTTTGGGCAAGAACAGGTGGTGTTTTTGGGTCATGTAATCAGCTCAGAAGGAATTAGAGTGGAGGAAGAAAAGATTTCAGCAGTAAAGTCATGGCCTGTTCCCTCAACCGTAAAAGAGGTAAGGGGTTTCCTTGGGCTAACCGGTTATTATAGGCGTTTTGTGCGTAATTACGGTCTCATAGCCCGGCCACTTACTGCATTGACCAAGAAGGATGGGTTTCTTTGGTCGGAGACAGCCCTTAAGGCCTTTAATAATCTAAAACAAGCGCTGCTTACTACTCCAGTTTTAAGGTTACCAGACTTCTCGAAACCGTTCGTTATAGAATGTGATGCATCTTCAGATGGGGTAGGAGCTATATTATCACAGGAGGGCCATCCCGTGGCCTATTTCAGTAAGGGATTTTCCCCTTCCAACAGATTTAAATCAGCTTATGATAGAGAGTTGTTGGCATTGGTCTTAGCAGTCCAGAAATGGAGTCATTATTTGCTAGGTCGGCATTTTCTCATTCGCACCGATCACTATACCTTACGGTTTTTATTGGAACAACGTATTACCACTACCGAGCAGCAAAGGCTACTACTAAAACTCATGCCTTATGATTTTTCAATTATTCATAAGGCTGGGAAAGAGAACAAGGGGGCAGATGCCTTGTCTCGCCGACCCCATTCAGGCGAATTATTAGCACTTGTTGTCCCTTACTGTGTTGAGGTGGCTGATATCAAAGCTGGTTTGCAAATGGATATATTTACAAGTGAGCTGATTAAGAAGCTGCAAGAAGATCCTACATCTGTTCCGGACTTCATGCTTGTTGATCAATTTTTGTTTCACCAAGGACGGATGGTAATACCGGATGTACCTTCTCTTAGACTTAAGTTGTTACAAGAGGCACACGACACTCCAATCGTGGGTCATGGAGGATTTCTAAAAACCTACAAATGACTCTTTTCTCATTACTATTGGCCAAAGATGAAATAAGATGTTAGGAATTTTGTCCAACAATGTGTCATTTGTCAGCAACAAAAGTACCAAACTTTGTCTCCTGCAGGTTTACTTCAGCCCCTTCCCATTCCCAGTCAGATTTGGGAGGATGTTTCTATGGATTTTATCGTGGGTTTACCTCCATCTAACCGTTTCGATACTATTTTAGTTGTGGTGGATCGTCTAAGCAAATATGCTCACTTTATTTGTTTATCTCATCCTTACACGGCCAAAGGAGTAGCGGCTGCTTTTTGTAAGGAAGTAATCAGGTTGCATGGCTTCCCGCGCTCCATTGTTTCCGATCGAGATGTAGTTTTCCTCAGCAACTTTTGGCAAGAATTGTTTAGGTTAAGCCAAACCAAACTGAAGTTGAGTACTAGTTATCATCCTCAAACGGATGGACAGACAGAGGTACTCAATCGTTGCCTAGAAGCTTATCTACGTTGCTTTGCTAGCGAACAACCAACCAAATGGAGTGCATACTTACCCTGGGCTGAATATTCATATAACTCCGGGTACCACACGTCTACCGGTACAACTCCATTTTCAATTGTTTATGGTCGAGAGCCTCCTTTGTTTCCTTATGTTGCAGGAGAGACTAAGAACGCTGAACTGAAACAACAACTAATAGACCGGGATGATATGTTGAAGCTTCTTCGTCAAAATCTTCAAAAGGCCCAAGACCGAATGAGAAATCAAGCAAATCTGAAACGACGTGAACTCACGTTTCAAGCGGGTGATTATGTATTCTTGAAGATTCAGCCATATCGCCAGAAGAGTTTGGCTAAACGTCGAAATGAAAAGCTGTCTCCCAGGTTTTTTGGCCCCTATCGTGTTATACGAGCAGTTGGTCAAGTCGCTTATGAGTTGGAATTACCAACTGAAGCTAGAATTCATCCGGTTTTTCACATTTCGATGCTTAAACCAGCCCGTGGCTCTTTTCTTCAATCCCAACTCCTCCATTACCCGTTACCAAAGACTGGGAAGTTGATTTGCAGCCAAGCTAGGTTATCAGTCATCGATGGGTTCATGAAGCCGGCCATCCCATCCTTGAATTGCTGATTTCTTGGTGTAATCGTCCGATAGAAGAAGCAACGTGGGAAACTTATGATCTTGTGGCTGAGCAATTCCCTGCATTCCGCCTTGAGGACAAGGCGTTTTACCGGGAGGGAAGTAATGATAAAGGCCCACCATTCAAAGTATATTCAAGAAAGAAGAAGTGGGTTACAGCTACCAAAGTAGGACAGCTGAATTATATTTTTGGAAATTGGTTGGATCCATTTGGTCATAGCAATGGGTGATCTTATTCAATCAATTTAATAAATGTTACTCCACGAAGTTAGGGATTTTCTTGGAAATCAAGAACTTAATTTTAGGTCTGGAATAGTATAAATATGAGGCCAGTTTTTCATTATTGGCATTCAAGTAATTTTGTTCATCTTGTTCTTGTAATTAGAGACCTTGCCCCTCTCGAATCGGGCCACTATCATTTTGTTTTCTAATAAAGTCCGGCCTAATTCTATTCTTATTCATTCTGTTCCTATCATCCTCCCTCCGCCACTCCTCTCCGATCTCTTCCCTCCGCCGCACTACCCTCCCTCTGGCAGCTCCTCTTCGTCGGCACCTCCCTCCGACACCCTCCTCTTCACCGCACTGCCCTCCCTTTGCGCTCTTCTTCACCGTCGCCCTCCTTCCGTCATGTTATTCTCTCTACCGCCCTCCTGCGGCGGTGTTTGGGTTCTGTCATTCGTTGGGGAGAAACCAAATTTTGTATGGATGAAGCTAGATGGTTACAATGGGTGCACGTTGGAATCTTCTTTTTATGTGGTTTTTAACTTTTAGCTTTGTGCAATTGTATTTTATATTTTTTTAATGAAATAAATAATTTGAGATCTGATGTATGTATTTTGAGTTTTTTTAACATTTTAACTAATGCTTTGAAAATAAAATGTGTGTGGAGTCGCTAGAATTTGTATAATGCTACTCTATTATTCAGCAGAATCAATCAGATACTAAATCGAACAGCCAAGTTTCAATTGGATGCACTCTCAGTCAGAACTTTTAACTGGGTCAACTTTTGACTTAGTCAGATCTTACTAAGTCAGTGGTAATCAAATAGCCCCTAAATGAGACCAAGGAGTATGATTGGCTAAGGGCATGAGCGACACAGACATTAAAACTTATCTGGACCTTACCCTACTCTTATATTACCACTTTGCCCTTGATTTTAAAAATTAAAATTGTGATTGGGCGGCAATAACAACACTTCAAAGATGGCTAGACATTTATAGGAAGCAACTTGAGGCGGTGCTTCAACAGCGAAAGCGTTTAATCTATTTTCATTGAATATTAGAATAAATTATTAAATATATTTTCCTTTCTAATAATCACAACCTCCTAGCCTTTTTTGCCGTGAACAATCTTCATGCTTAAAACTTATTTTATGGGATTTAAATGAGCACTTCTATTAATTTTGTCTTCAAACAACAAATCATTTGTATATCTTGTCCAATTATCATCATCTCGTCAATGTACAAGACAAGAATAATACGATCTACCCCCCAACAAACTTACACAAGTATTTAGTCACATAGAAACCTCTTTTTAAATTTAAGAGTTATTCTTACTATTTAGAAGCACTTTCCCTACTTCCACCTTAAGGATGAGTAGCTTTGGGAAGGTAGCACCACATCACTACCAAGGGTCGACACCTACTTCTCGAATTATTGGGAACTTTTCAAAACCTTTGCGGCGCTTTTGATTTCTTTTAATTTTTATCAATTGATATTGGATCTGCCTTGTTAGGTTTTTATTGTGACGGGACATAGATCCAGCTTATTTGTAACTTTGGTTCTAAATTTTTATAGATGAAAACCACAACCTTATTAATCGATCTTGATCCTATACATGCACAGAATTGTGGGTCAAAGTAACCAATGGTAAATTCGATTCAAAATTATGTGAAAATCCACTCAAAATACAAAATTGTCGGTCGAAGTTACAAATTTAGTGAATGGGTGCCTTCTCACAGCTTCTCATGATTTTTTTTTTAAATTTACCAGGCATTATATATACATACATATATATACATTCATGTGTGTGTGTCTATATGGTGGGTGTTGGTCCAAATTGCCCTATTTATCAAATAGTTTGTACATAAAACTGAGTCTATTTCAACATTCATATGGACATTGTTAAATGATCATTCATTTAGCAACATACCTCTTCATCCACTTCTGGTTGACCATCAAAACGCAGAAGAACAGGCAATATGTATGAATCATCATCCTGTAGCGAAAGACAATTGATTTGCTTTACACAAGATATTACTATGCTAATTTTTTTTTATTTTAGATGGAGGTTCCTCCTACATTATGGTTATGCTGCTTAGTACTATTCCTATGTCGTAATAAAGATCTCACCGTATTTTCTGCAGTTTCTACATCAAGATATGGAGCAAGTTCCTCTGTTGTAACAACACCACCATTTGATGCAATGTACTCACCAATCTACAACAGTAAGATAAAACATTATCAGATTATCATTAAAAAAACATAAGTATGAAATTATAATAGAAATGCACAAGGAAAAGACACAAAAGATAGACTTTATAGTGCAAAACACAACCAAGTTATACATATAGCAACAAAAAACAGATTAACGGACCACTAAAGTAGTGCTCAAATATTACCAACTTCCACCTTTCTTCTTCAATACCTTCATTTGGATCTCCATCACCAAACACAAACGAAAATACCTACAAAGGATAAATATAATGTACTAGTTCATAGTTCACATCAGCAATAAATAACATGAATGAAACGCAACATTATTATTATTTTCGCTTACAGATTCAATGAAATTCATTCCTTATCTTCATTTCGAACTCGACGCCGTCTATAGTAATATGGATCCCAATACCTAAACAAGAACTTCAATGAATAAAGAAAACATATATGTATAGAATTTCCATATCACATTTCTTTGTGAAATTATATGAAATGTGAGATGAACATTACCAAAACAAATCAGTTGGGCTAAGATAAAAAGAGAATCCTGAATCAAAAGATCTTCCTCTGCGTCTTCCTCGATTATCTTCTTCACTGTCATTACCAGAAATATCGTAATTGTTAACAGTCGAAAATCAATGAAGATAAAATGTGCAATGCAACTCTTATAATGGCACGAGCATAAAACAAGAGAGAAGCCAATTACCTACTACTTGAGAGAATAGCAATGATTGTTGTATAAACAATAACAATAGAAGCAATTAGTGCTGTTCCAAAAGTGACCCTAATCAAGTATTCAGCACCAGACTGTAAAATCACATTTTGATTGGAAATGTAAGTTGCGGGCATCAGTCTCATTGATCGCTTAATAACACAGCAATAAAAGAAGTTAGGAAATCAGATTATAATATACCTTCGCTTTGTCAAGATAAGGTTCTGTTTTGATTCTAAGTGACTTGGCTCCAAGTTTTGAACGGTAATCTTTTGGAAAAACATAAAGAACATCACCTTCATCTGAAACCTGTGTTAAGACTTTCAATAGCGATAAAATGCTGCAATAGAATCAAAGAAAAGTAGAAAATAATGAAGAGATGACAAGGGTACCTCCAAGAAGCCATTGGCATCAGCAGCAATGGCCTGCAAAGCCCTTTGAGCTTCAGTCAACTTAATCCCAGCCTTGCTGGCCACGTCACCAACTGTGACTCTCCTTCCACAGTTATCGACAGCGTCCATCACCCGCTTCCTCACATCCGCCGGTAACTTGTCGCTCTCGATTATCCTCCCCGGCCTAACCCTCGCCGTCGCTTCCACCGACGGATTATTGAAATTGGCCCTAACCTCCCACACAAAGCTTCTGCTGCTGCTACTACAGCTATGCTGTCTCCCTAGTTTCAAACATTCTTTATGAAAAACATCATTTTGTGGCCTGAGAGAGTAGACCAAAGGTTTTGAGTGGAATTTATGTGTTAGTACGAAGCATGTGGATATGGATGCCATCAGTTTGAGTGATTGGATGTTGATTGGGGATTGTTAGGTTTTTGCCATGGGAAATGGTTGGCTGAATTTCGGGATTTTGAGTGTTTGTTCTTCGTTTTAGTTTGAATGGACAGAGAGTGATGGAGATTCAACGAGTTTCCAGATAGGATTGCTGGTGGATGCTACAGGAATCAGGCGAGGCTTTACTTTGTTGATTTCCGGTTTTGCCCTTTCGAAATTAAGATAACTATATTGGTTTTTGACAGTTCCCTTTAAGTAATCTCTAGAGTGAATTTTTGTTTGTTTTCTTATTTTCTTTGTTCTTTTCTACCTCTAGCTTTATAAGGTTTTAAACACTTGATCTCTTTTCAAAAAATATTAATTTTGTTAATTAAAATTGTTAATCATATATTATTACAAGGAGCAAATATATAATTTTGCATATAAAAATAAATCCTAATGTAATATTAGATCCATTCACGAAACCTAAATCGAATCTTTAATAATCATGAAATTGACAGCTTCATCGTAGGGGAGGAAGATGGAGTTGGTTTCTAGTGACGGTTGAAACGCATTGCAAGAAGATTGTATAGTGGAGACCATCGCCTCTAATTATCTACCCTATATCATGATCACAAACCACACAAACCATCCTCTTATGACAAAGTGATAAAGCAAGACGAGGGCATGTAATTTATATGTTTACATTTTAACTTAATAGAGAATATATTTTCATGAAAACAATAACTTTTTAAAGTATTGAGAGTAAGATAAAAAAACCTCTTTGAATGAAAATGTTAAATATCAACAAATCACAGAGAAATGACAATTCATTTTAATATTTCAATCACAACATATATGAAAGATAAAAACATCGCAATAAAATATGTTGATTAAAAGAAATCATGTTGATGTGAACAAATGTTAAAAACATAAATTAATAAAACAAACAATTATAAGAATTCAAAATTTTATATAGTAATATCTGAAATATAATTTTTAGTAAATTATATTTTTTGTCCTTTTAGTTTATCTCAAAATTTCACTTTTCGTCCTTCAGCTAAAGAAATAATAAATTAGACAAAAAGTACATTATCAAGCTAGCCAACGAAAAGAGAATTGAAGCATGTGATGTAGTTAGAGGGTACACTATGCAATTAGGAAGGTCATTCCTTTAGCATCGACCTCCTACCCATTGTGCTTGATAGTTTTAATATTATCATAGGCATGGATTGATTGTCGAAGCATCATGGTGAGGTGGTGTGCTACGAGAAGAGTATTCTTCTCCCTATTCCAAGCGGTAGAACTTTGACTATCCAAAGTGATAAAAGGAAGCCTACCCTGAAGATTGTCAATGTAATGAAAGCTTGCAAGTACCTATGTGAAGGGTATCTAGCGTTTCTTGCCAATGTGGTGGACACTAAGAATGAGGAGCAAAAGCTTGAGGATATACCAGTAGTGCGAGACTATCTAGATGTTTTTCCTGATGACCTGACTAGATTACTCCATCTAGACAAGTTGAATTCCAAATCGATTTGGTACCAGGGATTGCTTGTAAGTCTCCCAGGATTTCTAAGATGATAGAAGGCTGTGACATAGAATTAGAAGGTCATAAGTTTCCTATTAGACCGTTCGTTATGACCTTAGGCGGTTTCGATGTAGTCCTAGGAATGGATTGGTTGGCAGACTACGAGGTAAATACTGTATGTCACAAGAAGATGGTCAAACTGACCACGCCTGACGGGAGTTCGGTGACGACTTACGGTGAACGAGTTACGACTACCCCAAAGGTGATTTTGATGGCGGTGACGGGAAAGTGCATGAGGCGTGGACGTAGTGCCTACTTGGCCTACGTAAAGGATGTGGATGTGTCAACACCACCACTGTCCAATGTATCGGTTATGTGTGACTTTGCGGATGTGTTTCCAGAAGACTTACCAGGTGTGCCACCAGACCGCGAGATCGAATTTCAGATTGACTTGATACCAGGTGCGCACCTTATTGCTAAGGCACCATATCGATTGGCTCCGATCGAGATGAAGAAATTGATGGAGCAACTGTAGGAGTTACTTGACAAGGGGTTCATTAGACCGAGTATTTCTCCGGGGTGCTTCGGTCTTGTTCGTGGAAAAGAAGGACGGTACTATGAGGATGTGTATTGATTACCGCAAGCTGAACAAGTTGACGGTGAAGAATCGGTATCCATTGTCGAGGATTGATGACTTGTTTGACCAGCATGAAAGCAATCAAACGTGAAACATGAAACTCAATGTCTAATTGATGAAAACTAAGTCAAATGAAGGTAACACGATAAAAAGATAAAGATTTCTCATTATTTCAATTGAAAGTGGGCGATTATAGATTTGTGAGTCAAAGTATTCGTGAAAGCTAATTAGAATACATGAAAAAGGATCTAGTTGTAGAAAAAAAAACATTAATAAATAATAGTCCTCGCATTGATAGTTTTTTCTACCCATAACAATCTTTCATACTATGCCATTTCAATTCTCAATCCTTCTAAATACTCTTCTAACTAGTCTAATCAAATTCGATGGTAATGATCAAAGAAATCAAACTAAACAACCACAAAGGGAACATGGTGTCTACTTTCAAATAGAAACCAAAGCCAAACATAAAAATCAATAGATCACGTTGAAATCGTTCCACTCATGCATAAAATGCATCCACAACACTCCACAGCCATCTTTGAACAAACTTGCTAACAAATGTACTTTCAATCAAAATGATGACTCTTGATCCACGAAATCCTTTATTAAGCTATATACCATGGATACGAGTTGTAAAGTAACAAAAAACCACTCGTATTCACTTAATAAAATGCTTGAGTTAAGCTATAGTTATGGATTGAAAGTAATCACACGTCAAACAAGAAACTTAATGTCTAATTGATGAAAACTAACTCAAATGAAGGTCACATGACCAAAAAGATAAGAATTCTCATTATTTCAATCGAAATAGGCGATTACAGATTTGTGCATCAAAGTATTCATGAAAGCTTTATAGACTACAAGAAAAAGGAACTAGTTAAACAAAAACATTAAGCAATAATAGTTCTCACATGGATAGTTTTTTCTACCCCTAACAACCTTTCATACTATACTATTTCGATTCTCAAGCATTCCAAACACCCTCCTAAACTAATCTAGTCAAATTCGATGGTAAGATCAATGAAATCAAACCAAATAATCACAAAGAGAACACAGTATCTACTTTTAAATAAAAACCAAAGAGGAACATGAAAATAAACAAATCACCTTTGAAATCGAACCACTCTTGCACAAGATTGTAACACCTGATTATTTTTTTAAGTCAAAGAAAGAAAGAATAAAGTGAAAAAAAAGAAAGAAAATAAATTTTACCCAAGTTAAGAGGTAAAAAGTGTCAAAAATGACAAAAGTTTGAAAAGTGGGTGTAAAGTGGGCATGACAGCCCAATCTATGGTTTTTAGAGACAGAGAAAGAAAAGAGCAAAAAGCTCTCAGGTTTGAAGAAGAACAAGCTGAAAATTCGAATTCAAGGTAATAATTCATGGTTTTATGGTGTTCTTAACTGGTTACATCCTCGGTTGTGTGCTCATGTGTGTTGTGTGTGTTCGGTTATATGTTTTAGTGGGTTTCTAGGTGGTTGAACTCAATTGCAAACGAGTTTGGAAGAAGCCATACTCAAGAGATGCAAAGGTGAGTTCTGGAACCCCTCTTTTACATGTTTTAACTGATGTTTGGGCACTAGAAATGCATAAACTTATGTTTTTATAAAACTGGGTTTTATACTCGTATGTTTGAATGTGTGAATAATGATGTTATGGTGTGATTCTGGACTGTGTTCATGATTTGATGATGTTATGATTGTGTTTCTAAGGCTTAGAATGTAAGAGTTAAGCTTTGAACATGAAAGATAAGATTTGGGAACTGAATCTGATGAATAGTGTGCTCTAGGCTGCTTATGCGCCCAAACAGTTGTTCACACACCAAAGTTTAGAAAAAAAACCTGCTTAAGTGTTGACAAATGCGGATGGAGGGTCAATGCGAATGGATAGTCAATGCGGATGGGAGGTCAATGTGGATGGAAAGTCAATGTGGATGAACAGTTAATACGGATGAGCATTGACTAAGTATGGGAAGTGTGGATGAACATTGACTAAGTATGGGAAATGCGGATGAACATCGACTAAGTATGGGAAATGCAGATGAGCATTGACTAAGTATGGGAAATGTGGGTGAACATTGACTAAGTATGGGAAATGTGGATGAACATTGACTAAGTATGGGAAATGCGGATAAACATTGACTAAGTATGGGAAATGCGGATTGTGACATCCGGTAAATTTCCGTTACCAAACTCCGTTAGTTCCGTTAAGTCTTGTGTACACGTGTCGTGAGCACACACACTAGTTGTCGTTTAACGTTGGTGACCTAATAATAATGGATAATGTTAGTTTGATGTGAATCTAATTGATTATGTGAGTATTGGGTTATGTTTATGTGTTTACACATTTTTAAAAGGTTAATTAGAAAAGTAATCGCGTAACGCGGAAACGTGCCTATTTATTCGTATGTCTTGTGTTTTTATAAAGATAAGATATATAATGATTTTCATAAGTTTATATCTTTATATTATGAAGTTAAAAACACTTTACAAAGAGTTTAAAGCTTAGTTTTTTTATAAAATACAAATTACAATGGTTAAAAGGGTAAATGTGTAAATTAAACTAAACAAAACAAACCCAAACCCTAATTCACCCCCATCGGCCGCGACCTCCTTCCCAAACCCCCTCCCTTTGCAATTCCAACTTGGAACAAGCATCAAGCATTGGATTTTGGTCGATTTGAAGGCATACAACACATTAGAAGTCTCGATTTTGTTACTTTTCACGAATTAGAGGTTAGTTGGTGTTTTGTTTGCATGAAATTGGATATGGCCGAAACCCTAGTTGCGAAATTGATGTTCTTGGTGTTGAGTTTTAATCAATTGATGATGTTAACATGTTAGTTAGATTGTATACATGTTAGTTAACGTCGATTATGCATGAATTCTATGTTTTTAGTGGATGGATCATGAACTTTGTGTATGAAACAAACCCTAGTTCGAAAATGCTATGATTATGCATGATGGATGATTGTATGAATGTTAGGATACATTGTTTTTGCAAGAAATTGGTGAATTGAAGTTGGTGTTCACAGGTTACTAATAATAGTAACTTTATTTTGCATGTAATGATGATCTAGTGATGGATTGATGTTATGGATGTGTTCATGATGATGATTGGATGCTAGATTGTTGTTATGAATGCTAGAAATCTTTGAATGGATGTTATTGATTCATAGCTTGCCAAAAGTAGAAACTTTTGTTTATGAAGGTTGTTAGATTATGGTGATTAGGTGATGTTGATCATGTCTAGATATTGTATGGAGCTTGAGATAGTATAAATATGTTGAATTCATGAATGCATTGGATGGTTGATGGATGTTGGGATGTACTTTCCCAAAAGGGAAACTTTATTTGCATAACGTCTGAAAAATGATAGCTTGAACATGTTTGGGATGTTAGGAGCATGTTAGTATGATCATGGATGAATTCTAAGGTGATGAAACATGTTGAATTAGTTGTATGGGATGTTTTGGATAATCATGGATGATGTTTGGACTTTGATGGTCATGTATGATGTTGGTGTTGATTAGTAGTTAGGACATCATGTTTGGGACTGGAAATTGATTGTTGTGATGTTTGTTGAATGCAATGCATATGGTTAATGAATATGGTTATGATCATCATACACGCGTGCGAATCTGAGGCCCCTACTTAGTAGGATTGGCAGGGTTTAGGATGTGAAGTCGTGAGTGGCTTCACATGGCATGTAGTGAATGGTTTGATCTTTGTGCGACATGTTAGTTGTGTTATAACTAGTGGATATGCTAATGTTCTAGATTCGCATGACTTGTATGATACTTGGTTGTATGATGATCTAAGTGTTACACCTGGATGATATATCATACATATGATCTATTTGAATGTTAACAATGCATGACATATGTGTATGATTACTTGAATGGTTTACAATACATAAAGTCACCAACGGGTCAAACGGATCAACTAGGTCAAACATTGTCTGTTTTGTTTGAAATCTTGAGTCCTTGGTTGTAGTGTACTTAGGGTTTCACATGTTCTTTGATTACACGTATCATGCACTTATATGATCTAGGTAACCTCTGAAGGTTGTCTGTCTATTCTGTTTGACAAGTCAAACTCTGTGTATCTAAACGCATATCAGGTGAGTTCATGCCCCACTTTTTATTTACTCTCTTTGGGGGAGATAGCATACTGGTAAATCATGAACGCTTTATGTATTCAAGTTGTGTACAATATTATATAGTGTTGATATCATGGAAAAGTCCTCACACTTTCGAATTGTTAATATTGATTAGCGGGGAAATTTGGGTAGTACTACTGGGTCTGACGAGCCCCACCTGTGTGACTCGAGGTCAACCGGGTGCAAGTTGTCCTAATGAACATTGTCACGACCTGTTAAGTCGTGACAGGAGGCAACAACGTAACACAGTCAGCTTCAATTGTGAAATCACTATGAAATAATATTTATTGTTAATGGACTAGCTATCTGTTACAATACGCTACTTGTGCATCTATATTATTAAACTGTTTATGTTTGAATATCTCTTGAACTCACCAACCATCGTGTTGACATTTTTAGTATGCTATTCTCAGGTCATTAGCTTGCTTGTCATAGGAGCACCGCATGGTCCACTGCATTCTATGACACGGTTTTCAAGACAATTTTATCATATTAATAGTTATTGATTTCTCTTTTGAGATTGGCACGTGTTTTGCCATAATTATACTTTTATTACTTTGGGTTGTTTTCAAAACGCTTCTGCACTGTTTAATTTATTTACTTTGGATTGATTTCATTTAAATTATGGCATATAGAGTCGTTCTGAGTAACTATTGACTGTGATCCTGGTTTGTTCACACATCTCGCGGTAAAACTCCGCAAGTGGATTTGAGGGTGTGACACGGATGAACATTGACTAAGTATGGGAAATGCGGATGAGTAAAAGTCAATGCGGATGAACAAATGCGGATGAGTAAAAGTCAATGTGGATGAACTAAAACAAATGCGGATGATATAAAACAAATGCAGATGAACTAAAACAAATGCGGATGAACACTTAGAATATTTTCTGACTCGTTGGGGAAAAAGGTAAAATTTAGGCTTTGACTTGGGAGGTTCCCGGGGGCTATGTAAGTGGACTTTGAGATCATAGATGATGTGATGGGCATGTTATGATGTACGTATGATGCTTATGTATGATGGGTATGATGTATGTATGATGTATGTATGATGTATGTATGATGCCTTGTATGATGATGTTGACTGTGTATGTTGATGTTCCTTATTATGTATGTTTATTTTCTCATGGCTTTATGTTGAATGTTAATGAATAAAATGAAAGTATTATGTAACGTAAAGTGGAAGACAATGAAAAGAGGAACGTAATGATTTAATGCATGCATTAATGAATGAATGAAAGTAATGAAAGGCTTGCAAGCAAAATGTACGGAGGTGCACGACTCTAAAATATTGTAAGCTCAACTGTGTGTGGTTTAGTTAACCCTTAAGGATACACGTAGGGGTCCAGTCCTTATGACTGACCAGTGATATAGTACATGGTTTATAGTGATTACCCACCCCAGTGCTGGTGGCAGGCTATGTGCGTTATGGAAGTCATTTATGATCTTCGGACCAGTACCCGCTTTGTGCATACGTTTGCGGTCTAGTATACAGTTGGGATCTTTGTCGCTTGCCCTGGCGCTGGTGCCACGCTATGTGCGCTATGGAAGTCATTTATGATCTTCGGCCTAGTACCCGCTTTGTGCATATGTTTGAGGTATAGCTGATGACACTGATCCAGAAAGAGATAAAGAGATAAAGAAAGGAAATGATGAACAGTAAAGAGGATAATAATGATATTATCTATGTGTATGTACGATGTGTGATCATGTACGATGGTATAGTATGATTTAAAAGGAAAGTAAAGAATGGTTTTAACGAAAGTATAGTATGTTTTATTATAAAACTAGAATTCACTCAACAATGTTGACTTTTTATGCATTTCCAAGTTGGCAGGTGAGCATTGCTAAGGATGGCGCGGGGCAGCTACTTGGCATTGTGGATGGCATTCTTTTGTTAATGTTTTTTGCATTATAATGCGAACAAATGAAGATGTGTAATGAATGATTGTATTAACTTGAAAAAGCAGTTATTATGAAATGAAAAGTTATTTTAATGTTCCGTTGCGATGTTTTATGAAAATTAAATGTAATTATATGTTTTATGTGCAATGAATGACCAGCTGTAAGCGTCCCAGGAACGGGGCCTTACAAGTTGGTATCAGAGCTAAAGTTTAAGTGAAACGGGTAAATTTTCAAAATAAACCTTAACTTAAACTGAAAATGGGACGGAATGGGAAGGGATGCCAATTAGAGTATCTGCTATGTGGTTGATGTGTTGTGTGTAGATTTAGACACTGATGTAGTCAGTATAGGTAATGCTTGGGGTATGAAGAGTAAAGTAAGTGCCTAATCACAACTGGCCTCTATAATTAGGGACTTATTATACTTGACATAAACTGAGTTGTTCCCTTGAATGACGTGTTGGTGTTTGAATCTTTCAGTGTGTGTGTTAGAGGATGGTTGGTGGTAGATCATCTAAAGCTTTACATGGTGGAGGTCGTGGTGCTAAACCACGGGTACGAGAGGAAGGCTTAGGGCCAAAATGGTGGTTCATGTAGAACCAGAGACCCCTCAACTAGAGGGCGGTGAGGAGAGTGCTAACTTAAGGTCCTCGATGAAGGAGGCTGTTGCGGAAGAAGTTCATCAGGTCATGCAGACAATCTTACCGTCTGTGGTGACCGAAGTTATCAAGGTTATAAGGGAAGGAGAAAGGAAGGAAAGGAGTAGACCAACGGGCGAAAGGAGATAGCCCGAGACTGCGACGGTTCTATCTGATGACGGAGAAGAAGAGGAAGAAGAAGAGCCTACACCGGAGGCGGCACGAGGCTACAACTATGGGGCATTTCAACGATGCAAGCCCCCTACTTTTGATGGTAACGGAACTGCTGTTGCTGCTCACCGGTGGGTAAGAGAAATGAAAGCTGTTTTGAACATCAACGAGTGTCGAGAGGATCAGAAAGTGAAGTTTGCTGCCCACTCTTTCGTGGACTCGGCTTTATGCTGGTGGGATAGTATGTCCAAGCTGAGGGTAGCAGGGCTATCGGGAAGATGAAGTGGGCAGAGTTAAAGAAGTTGGTGATTGAGGAGTTCTGTCCTCATAGGGAGATGGATAAGGTTGAGAGAGAGTTCCTACAGCTAGAGGCGGGAACCATGACGCATCAAAAATGCACCACCAAATTCAATGAGATGGCACGACTGGTGCCAAATCAAGTGACACCCTTGTCATGAAAGATTAAAAGGTATATTCAGGGCTTGCCGGCAGAAGTCCGCAGGCACATGATCGCTGCCCGACCAAGCATGTTAGGTCGGTGGTTGATTTGGCAGGAAGGTTATATGATGAAAGAACGGTGGTGGTGGTGATGGCAGTAAGAAGAATGGTGGAGATCGGAATTGGAACGGAAAGCGATTTGGGCGTGGCGGGGCCACTCCAAGTAACAAGGGTGCATGGGTGGATGACCGGCATGTGATCACATCCGGTGTAGGGTCGAGAAGGTGTGTCAAGTGTGGACGAGAACACACCGAGGAATGTAGATTGGGAACCAATGTCTGTTTCCGTTGTGGAAGAACCGGACATGTGGAGAAGAACTGCGATGTGAGGAGGTGTTATTCTTGTGGGGAGGAAGGCCACATGAGCAGGGATTGCAAGAAGCCGAGGGCGAAGGTTCGGGAGTGAAGAAGACTGGAGGAGAAGAACAGAGGGCGAGTGCCAGAGCGTTCACGATGACGCAAGAGGATGCTAGGATGGACCCCGATGTTGTCTCAGGTACGTTTCTAGTAAACCAAACTTTAGCCTTTGTGTTATTTGATTATGGTGCAGGTAAAAGTTTTATTTCTGCTGCTTTCTATGCTAAACTGCGTATTAGTAGTAGGAGTGTTGATGCGCCCTTTGATGTAGAAACTGGCATAGGAGAGTCTACCAGGATTTCCAAGATGATAGAAGGATGTGACATAGAACTAGAAGGTCACAAGTTTCCTGTTAGACCATTTGTGATAACCTTAGGCGGATTCGATGTAATCCTAGGAATGGATTGGTTGGTGGAATACGAGGCGAGCATGGTGTGTCACAAGAAGATGATTCGATTGACAGCGCCGGACAGGAGTACGGTGACGGTTTATGGTGATCGAGTCATGACGATTCAGAAGATGATTTTGATGGTGGTGGCGGGAAAGTGCATGAGGCGTGGATGTAGTGCCTACTTGGCCTACATAAAGGTTATGGATACGCCAACACCACAACTGACCGACGTATTGGTGGTGTGTGACTTTCTAAACGTGTATCCCGAAGACCTACAAGAGTGCCACCTGACTACGAGATCGAGTTCCAGATTGACTTGATACAAGGTGCCCAACTCGTTACTAAGGCACCATATCAATTGGCTCTGACCTAGATGAAAGAGTGGATGGAACAATTGTCGGAGTTGCTTGATAAGGGATTTATTAGACCGAGTATGTCACACCCTCAAATTCCACAAACGGAGTGTTACCGTTAGGCGTGTGACTTCCAGGATCTCAGCCACTAGTTACACCAAACGACACGTTAATTATAAAACATAATTTACTTATAAAACTTGAATTCATCAAAGACTAGTTTTAAACGTGGACATAATAGAAGTCGCGGAAGCATAGTAAATATTGGTTGTTTAAATGGCGCAACACGCGCAAACCGAATAAATAAAATTTATTGAAAGACGTTAAATAAATCACGTGGATAATAATGCATGAATGAAATGCTCCTATGCGTGCGCATCTTGTGAACCTGAAAGAAACATGCTAAAGTGTCAACACAAGGTTGGTGAGTCCACAGGTTTTGATAAATTGAACTAACAGTAAACTGATGCAGTAATCAAGATAATATCAGTAGATAGCTAGTCTACTCAACAAGTTACTAAGTGTATGAAGTTCGCAACCGACGCTGACAACGTAAAGGATGCCTCGGCTATGACACCGGTCACAGCAACAGAATTAGGTCAATTAAACACCCGTTTGACGAACGTTGTGCTAGCGCGACTAGCCAGGGTGGGGTTGTCAAACCCAGTAGATCTACTCAGAATTACCTCGCTAGAGTAAATATATTAACGGTTCGAAAGTGAGGACTTAAGTATGGTGTCACACTAGTAAGCAAGTGATATTAAAGTAATACTGATCAGGTGAAAATACGTTTAGAACACACGTTTCTTTCACCCAAAGAAGTAAGTAAAGTGGGGCTGAGAACTCACCTTAAATGCACAGCAACGAGTAAACACAATCACAAACGATTATGGTCCTGATTAACCTGAATTTCATATAGTATTTAATTAATAATATATATTAGTAAGGGAATTAATTATTAGAAATGGAATGGTACGGTTCACGATCACGGTTCGGCTACGGTGTCGGTTATCGATAGACCTCACACACATTTAAATAAATATATATTTACACAATGCATATAAAATCCACAACCATACGTGACCCCAAACGAAGCATGCACTTACAATATATCTACATAACCCAAACATAATATAATATTAACACACATTTGAATTTCCTAACTACAAACCCCAACACACACATCAACTCACGCCTAAAAGAAAACACACACAAAACACATACACACAATGCATATATAATGGATACCCCACCCCCTCACATTTCTGCACCCAAGCACACATACACAATTATATTTATATATGCGTATACAGCAGAAACATACAATTTTTATACATCGCAGATTGCACCCATATATATATATACACATAGAACATATACACATACATAGACGCATTAACGTACACACACAATTATATATATATATAGCATAAACATATAGATATACATCGCAGAACATCTATATATCTAAAGACGCACACGCACACACTGTAAACACGTATATAACGGTTAACGCAGCCGCATCAAGCCCAACAAACCCAAATTGGAACCGTAACCGAAAGCGTAATGTACCGAATCGAGAATTAACGAGATAAAGAACCATACCGAATGATATACAGGGCTGTTCCGATCACCGTTCACAACCGCCGAGTACTTCGCGTTTGACTGTGGTGCCACTAACTTGTGGAGGTGGTTGCCGGACAAGTTAGCTACGGTGTGGGTCGCTATAACAGGACTGTGATAGTGAGGATCGCGGTTGAGAGAGGCGTCGTAGAAGCTTGATCGGAGGCAAAAGGCTGCCGAGAGGTCGAACGATGGAAGAATGGGATCTGCCGTTCAAAGAAGATGGTTTAGGATTAGGGTTACGGGAGGGGGTGGTTGCAGGGTTCGAATGAATAGAGGAGATTATGGAGTGGTTTTTTTTATTAATAGGGTTATTTATTAATTTACGCTTTAGTCCTCTGAGTTTGCTTAAGTTGCACTTCGGTTTATCTATGTTTAGTTAAGTTTAATGTTAACTAGTCTTGTTAAGTTTAATGTCCAATACTATTACCAGTTATAATAATAATAATAATAATAATATAATAACTATTATTATCTAAAGAGAATAAATAAATAGATAGCTTCTTTTCAAAATGTTAGCGAGTGGTATCGATGTTAACTTGGAAATTACGGGGTGTCACAGAGTATCTCTCCTTGGGGTGCTCCGGTTTTATCTGTGAAGAAGAACATGAGAATGTGTGTAGACTACTGTGAGCTAAACAAGTTGACGGTGAAGAACCGGTACCCGTTACCAATAAGTGATGATCTTTTGATCAGCTTCAGGGTGCCAGTTGGTTCTCGAGGATAGGCCTTCAATCTGGCTACCATCAGTTGAAAGTAAAGGAGCAGGATATTCCTAAAACAGCTTTTCGCACACGTTATGGACACTACAAGTTTCTCGTTATGTCTTTTGGTTGACCAATGCGCCAGCTGCTTTTATGGAATTGATGAATCGAGTGTGTTAGCCAATGTTGGGTAAATCAGTGATTGTGTTTATCGATGATCTTGATTTATTCCAAGACTGAGGATGAGCATGCCGGTCACATTCAAGAGGTGTTGGTGTAAAACCGGTTATTTATTTATTTTGAAGCCGACGAAAGAAGAAAAGAAATAAAATCCTAAGTCGAGGGACCAAACTCGCCAACGAAAGAAAGACGGTGAGTGGAGGTATATAAAGGGAGAGGGCAGCCCTTACCCTCTCTCCACACCAATATTTTAGCCAAAAGAAAGAGGAGAAGAGAGAAAGAAGAGAAAAAGAGAGAAAAAGTTGGTTCAGTTGGTTCGAGTGAGCCGAAATCATCGAGAAGCGAGTCAAACCGAAGCTCTACTCTTGGTGTCGTTTGTGTGAGTTCTAGGACCCCAATTTTACTTGTTTTCAAAGGATTTTGGGGCTGGAAAGCATAGAAAACCCATTTTTGTATGTATGTGTGTTTGACCTATTTGGGTGTGTTGCTTGTGATGCGTTTAGAGGTTGTTTCCGGGCTTGTGTGTGCTTAAATGGTGTTGTGGTATGCATTCCTAAGGTCTAGGATGGTTGATTTAGGCTTGGAATGGGTTTAGATGAGTTTGGAAGTCGAAAAGGGCAGTTTGCGTTCGGTTGGACTGCATTCTGCATCAGCTAGGGCTAGGCGACCGACTGGAGATTGAATGGAGGCCATACGGCGGAATAGGGTGCGATTGGGGTCCATTCGCATGATTGAAAGGCCAGTCTCATGGAGGTCACACGATTGAAGGTCCAGTCACATAAGTGCTCATCCGCATTAGTCCATTCGCATGAGGTCCATCCGCATTAGTCCATTCGCACGATTGGGTTTTCATTCGCATGAGTGTTCATCCGCATTGGTTCATTCGCATGATGTTCAGTCGCATGGAGGCCATGCGACTGAAGGGTGTCCATACGCCTGAATAGGGCTGTTGCACTCGAGGAAAGTGTAGTTAGGCTTCTGACTTTCGAGGAAAAGTGCAGATGTAAGTTTTGGCGTAAAGGTTCCCGTAAGAGCATGTAAGATGACAATTGAGGCCTTAGAGTGCATGTTTGGTATGATGATGATGTTGCATGTTATGCATGTTATGTATGTATGATGTGCCCTGTATGATGATGATGAATATGTATGATATGTTCCTTATTATGATGTATGTTTATCTTTCTGATGGCTTTACGTGTCATGTTAATGAATGAATGAAGTATTATGTAACGTAAAATGAAAGATAACAAAAGTGGAACATGAAGTAAGAATGCATGCATTATTGAATGATAAATGAACGAAGGAAAGTCTTGCAAGCAATATATGAGGTGAGCAACCCTGTGTTGCAACAGCACGCGGATAGCGTGCAATCGTTGAGATGCCTATCAGGTGAGCAACCCTATGGTTGCAACAGACTCGGATAGCGTGCTATCGTGAAGTTGCCATGAGGTGAGCAACCCCGTTGTTGCAAGAGACTCGGATAGCGTGCTATCATTGAGATTGGCAATAAGGTGAGCAAACCTATGGTTGCAACAGACTCGAATAGCGTGCAATCGTTGGGATTCCTAATGAGGTGAGCGACCCTGTTGTCGCAATAGACTCAGGAGAACGAACGTATAGAATGAACGAATGTAATGGAACATAATAATTATATTATCAATGTGTATGTATATTTCATGGTCACGAATGAATGTAAGGCGCTGTATGATTTGAAAGAAAGTAAAGAACAGTTTTAACGATAGAAAAGTATGTTTTATTATAAAACTAGAACTCACTCAGCAACACTGACTTTTATGTGTTTTCAGTTGGCAGGTAATGATTGCTGAGGATGGCACGGGCGGCTACTCGGCTCTTTTGGGATGGCATTCTTTTGATTAATGTTTTTGCATTGTAATGTGAACAAACTGCGTTCTGTAATGAATGTTGTATTAACTTGCAAAAGCATTTACATGGGAATGAAAGATTATTTTCAATGTTTGCTGTGATGATTATGAAATACAAATGTAAATATATGTTTATGTGCGATGAGAATCCAACTGTAAGCGTCCCCGGAACGAGGCCTTACAAGTTGGTATCAGAGCCAAAGTTTAAGTGAAACGGGTAAATTTTCAAAATAAACCTTAACTTAAACTGAGAATGGGATGGAAAGGGAATGGGATGCCAATATAAGTAACTACGTGCCATCAGGTATTTTGGTAAAGTTAACCGGTTTTATGTGCGCATGGTATGTGGTTATGTGATGTATGTAGATTTAAATACTGATGTAGTCAGGACAGGTAATGCTTGGGGTATGATGAGTAATGTAAGTGGCTAATCACAACTGGCCACTGTAATTAGGGACTTACTATACTTGACATAAACTGAGCTGTTCCCTTGAATGATCGTGTTAGTGTTTGAATCTTTAAGTGTGCCTGTGAATGGCCGGTGGTAGATCTTAGAAAGCTTCACGGGGTGGAGGTCACGGTGCTGAACCGCGACCCAAGAGAGAGAGACCAAGAGTTGAGAAGGTGGTTCATGAAGAACCAGAGACCCCTCATCCGGAGGGTGGCGACAAGAGCGCCAATCTGAGAGCCTCAATAAAGGAGGCTATGGTGGAAGAAGCTCATCAGGTCATGCAGATGATCCTACCGTTTGTGATGACCGAAGTGATCAAGGCTGTATGAGAAGGGGAAAGAAAGGAGAGGAACAGGTCCTCAAGAGGACGAGAGCAACCGGAGCCTAAAACGGTTCTCTCGGATGATGAAGAAGAGGATGAAGAAGAAGAGCCTGTGCAGGAGGCGGCACGAGGCTATAACTACGGGGCGTTTATGAGATGCAAGCCCCAACTTTTGATGGAAATGGCACTGCTGGTGCTGCTCACCGGTGGGTGAGAGAAATGGAGGCTGTTCTTGATATCAGTGAGTGCCGTGAAGATCAAAAGGTGAAGTTCGCTACCCACTCTTTTGTGGATTCGGCTCTGTTAGGTGGGACAACATTGTCCAAGCTGAGGGTAGCAGGGCCATTGGGAGAATGAGATGGGCTTGAACTGAAGAAGTTGGTGATTGAGGAGTTCTGTCCTCACCGGGAGATGGATAAGGTAGAGAGAGTTCCTGCAGCTGGAGGCGGGAACGATGACACACCAACAGTACACCACAAAGTTCAATGAGATGGCATGTCTGGTGCCGGATCAGGTGACACCTCTGTCTCGAAAAATCAAGAGGTATATTCAGGGTTTGCCAGCGGATATTCACAGGCACATGATCGCTGCCCGGCTGAGCACGTTTAGGTCGGCGGTGGATTTGGCAGGGAGACTGTATGATGAGAGAACGGTGGTGGTGACTGAAGGTGGCAAGAAGGGAGGTGGTGATCGAAACTGGCGGGGGAGGAAGTTTGGCCGAGGTGATGCCTCAATGGGTAACAAGAAGGCACGGGTGGACGACCACCGTGTGGTCGCAACGGGTGCTGGTATAAAAAAGTGTGGTAGGTGTGGGAGAGAACATAGTGGGGAATGTAGGTGGGTTGAATGTGTGCTTCAAATGTGAGAAGCCGGGGCATATACCCAAGGACTGTCGTGTGTCCGATGCTTTAACTATGGTGAAGAGTGTCACATGAGTAGGGATTGCAAGAAACCAAGGGCCGAGGGTTCTGGGGCGAAGAAGCCGGGAGGTGAAGGACCGAGGGCGAGCGCCAGCGCATTCACCATGACACAGGAGGAAGCTAGGACGGACCCTGACGTTGTGTTCGGTACGTTTCTAGTGAACCAAACTTTAGCTTCTATGTTATTTGATTCGGGTGCCAGTAAAAGTTTTATTTCTACTGCTTTCTGTGCTAAGCTGCCTGTTAGTAGTAGACGTGTTGATGCGCCCTTCGATGTAGAAACTGCCATAGGTAAGTCTACTAGGATTTCTGAGATGATAGAGAACTGTGATGTGGAACTTGAGGGTCATAAGTTTCCTGTTAGACCGTTTGTGATGACCTTAGGCGGTTTTGATTTGGTTCTTGGGATGGATTGGTTGGCGGACTTCGAGGTGAACATTATGTGTCACAAGAAGATGATTCGTTTGACAGCGCCTGACGGTAGTTCGGTGACGGTTTATGGTGATCGGGTTACTACGATCCTGAAGGTAATCTCAATGGCGGTGGCGGGAAAGTGTATGAGGCGTGGATGTAGTGCCTACTGGCCTATGTTAAGGATGTGGATAAGCCAACACCACAACTATCCGATGTATTGGCTATGCGTGACTTGCAAACGTATTCCCAGAAGACTTATCAGGAGTGCCACCTGACCGTGAGATCGAGTTCAGATTGACTTGATACCGGGTGCCCAACCTGTTGCCAAGGCACCGTATCGATTGGCTCTGATGGAGATGAAAGAGTTGATGGAGCAGTTGCAAGAGCTGCTTGATAATGGGTTCATTAGACTGAGTATCTCTCCTTGGGGTGCTCCAGTCCTGTTTGTAAAGAAGAAAGATGGTAGTATGAGGATGTGCATTGACTACCGCGATCTGAACAAGTTGACGGTGAAGAACCGATACCCCTTACCGAGAATAGATGATTTGTTCGATTAGCTTCAGGGTGCCAGTTAGTTTTCAAGGATAGACCTTCGATCTGGTTACCATCAGTTGAAGGTGAAGGAGCAGGATATCCCTAAAACAGCTTTTCACACGCGCTATGGTCACTACGAGTTTCTTGTCATGTCTTTTGGTTCGACCAATGCGCCAGCTGCTTTTATGGGTCTGATGAACCGTGTGTGTCGGCCGATGTTGGATAATCAGTGATTGTGTTTATTGACGATATCCTGATTTATTTGAGGAGCGAGATAGAACATGCCGGTCACATTCGGGAGGTTTTCGAGACGTTGAGGAAGGAGAAGTTGCACTCCAAGTTCTCCAAGTGCGCGTTCTGGTTGCACGAAGTTAAATTCTTGGGTCATGTGGTGAATCCCAATGGGATTATGGTGACCCGGCAAAGGTGGAGGCGGTTATGCAATGAAAGTCACCAAAGACGCCATCCGAGAATCGTAGCTTCTTGGGTTTGGCGGGCTACTACAGAAGGTTCATCCAAGACTTTTCCAAGATTGCTTCTCCACTGACCAAGTTGACCCGAAAAGATGTAAAGTTATATGGGGTCAAGCTCAAGAGAAAGCATTCGATGAACTGAAGGCGAGGTTGACTCAAGCTCCTGTTCTGTCATTACCCGATGGAAGTGAAGATCTGGTGGTTTATTCTGATGCTTCCTATTTGGGGTTGGGGTGCGTGTCACCTGGTTTACATCTAAATTCTGGAAGAAATTCCATGACGCCATGGGAACAAGGTTACATATTAGCACGACATATCATCCCCAAACTGATGGTCAGTCAGAAAGGACCATTCAGACATTAGAAGACATGCTTCAGGCATGTGTGATTGATTTTGGGGGAAGTTGGGATGACCACTTACCGTTAGCAGAATTCTCATACAACAACAGCTTTCATGCCAGCATTGGTATGCCACCATATGAGATGCTATAAGGTAGGAGATGCAGAACACCTGTTTGTTGGGGTGATAATGGTCAGAAGGAATTGGGGGGCGTCGAGGTAATTGACGCTACGACTGAGAAGCTCGAGAAGATCAAGGCCTTCATGAAGGCACCAAAGATAGACAGAAGTCGTATGCCGATAAACGACGCATACCGATTGAGTTCTAGGTGGGTGACCGGGTTATGTTGAAGGTCTCACCTTGGAAAGGTATTATCCATTCAGAAAGCGGGGCAAGTTGGAGCCCAAGGTATGTAGGCCCTTTCCGAATCATCGCTCGAGTAGGAGAGGTGGCCTATAGATTGGAGTTACCGGATGAGTTAAGTGGAATCCACCCGACATTCCATGTATCTCATCTGAGAAAGTGCATAGTTGATGAAGATATGATTGTTCCACTGGAAGATATCGAAGTGGACGAAAGGCTCAATTATGTGGAGCAACTAGTGGCAATTATCGATAGAAATGAAAAAGGCTGAGAAATAAAGTGGTTCCTATTGTGCGTGTATAGTGGAAGCACAGGAAGGGATCCGAGGATCGAGTCAACGGGAAGACTGAGGAAGAATACAGCATTATCCACGTTTGTTCGAGGAATAACAGGTTTTCGGGGACGAAACCTATTTAAGGGGGGTGGACTTTAACACCCGTTATTTATTATTTTTAAGCCGACGAAAGAAGAAAAGAGAATAAAGTCCTAAGTCGAGGGACCAAACGCCAATGAAATAAAGACGGTGAGTGGGGGTATATAAATGGAGAGGGCAGCCCTTACCCTCTCCCCACACCAATATTTCAGCCGAAAGAAAGAGGAGAATAGAGAAAGAAGAGAAAAAGAGAGAAAAAGTTGGTTCGGGTTGGTTCGAGTGAGCCAAAATCGTCGAGAAGCGAGTCAAACCGAAGCTCTACTTCTTGGTGTCGTTTTTGTGAGTTCTAGGACCCTACTTTTACTTGTTTTCAAATGATTTTGGGGCTGGAAAGCATAGAAAACCCGTTTTTGTATGTATGTGTGTTTGACCCATTTGGGTGTGTTGCTTGTGATTTGTTTAGAGGTTGTTTCCAGGCTTGTGTGTGCTTGAATGGTGTTGTGGTATGCATTCCTAAGGTCTAAGATGGTTGATTTAGGCTTGGAATGGTTTTAGATGAGTTTGGAAGTCGAAAAGGGCAGTTTGCGTTGGCTGGAACAGCATTCTACATCAACTAGGGCTAGGCGACCGAATGGAGATCGAATGGAGGCCATACGACCGAATAGGGTGCGATTGGGGTCCATTCGCACGATTGAGGTCCATTCGCACGATTGAAAGGCCAGTTGCATGGAGGTCACGCGATTGACGGTCCAGTCGCTTAAGTGCTCATCCGCATTAGTCCTATTCGCATGAGGTCCATCTGCATTAGTCCATTCGCACGATTGGGTGTTCATTCACATGAGTGTTCATCCACATTGGTTCATTCGCATGATGTTCAGTCACAGATGTAAGTTTTGACGTAAAGGTTCCGTAAGAGCATGTAAGATGACGATGAGGCCTTAGAGTGCATGTTGGGTATGATGATGGTTTGCATGTTTATGCATGTTATGTATGTATGATGTTGCCCTGTATGATGATATGACTATGTATGATATGTTCCTTATTATGATGTATGTTTATCTTTCTTGTGGCTTTACGTGTCATGTTAATGAATGAATGAAGTATTATGTAACGTAAAGTGAAAGATAATGAAAGTGGAACATGAAGTGGAAGAATGATGCATGCCTTATTGAATGATAAATGAACGAAGGAAAGGCTTGAAAGCACATATATGAGGTGAGCAACCCTGTTGTTGTAACAGACTCGGATAGCGTGCAATCGTTGAGATTGCCTATGAGGTGAGCAACCCTATGGTTGTAACAGACTCGATAGCGTGCTATCGTGAAGTTGCCATGAGGTGAGCAACCCTGTTGTTGCAGAGACTCAGATAGCGTGCTATCGTTGAGATTGGCAATGAGGTGAGCAACCCTATGGTTACAACAGACTCGGATAGTGTGCAATCGTTGGGATTGCTAGTGAAGTGAGCGACCCTGTTGTCGCAACAGACTCGGGAGAACGAACGTATAGAATGAACGAAAGTTAACGAATGTAATGGAAGATAATAATTATATTATCAATGTGTATGTATATTGCATGGTCACGAATGAATGTAAAGCGCTGTATGATTTGAAAGAAAGTAAAGAACGGTTTTAACGATAGAAAAGTATGTTTTATATAAACTAGAACTCACTCAGCAACGCTGACTTTTATGTTTTCCAGTTGGCAGGTAATGATTCCTGAGGATGGCACGGGTGGCTACTCGGCTCTTTTGGGATGGCATTCTTTTGATTAATGTTTTTGCATTGTAATGCGAACAAACTACGTTTTGTAATGAATGTTGTATTAACTTGCAAAAGCATTTACATGGAATGAAAGACTATTTTAAATGTTCCACTGCGATGATTATGAAATAAGAATGTAAATAGTTTTTATGTGCGATAAGAATCCAACTGTAAGCGTCCGGGAATGGGGCCTTACAGTGGAGACGTTGAGAAGGAGAATTTGTATGCTAAATTCTCCAATGCGCATTCTGGTTGCGTGAGTTTCAATTCTTGGGTCATGTGGTTAATCCTGACTCGGTAGACCCGGCAAAGGTGGAGGCGGTGATGCAATGGAAATCTCCAAATACGCCATCCGAGATTCATAGTTTCTTGGGTTTGGCGGGCCACTACAGGAGATTCATCCAAGACTTCTCTAAGAAAGCTTCTTCGTTGACTAAGTTGACCCGTAATGATGTAAGGTTGTATGGGGTCAAGCTCAAGAGAAGGCATTCGAGGAGTTAAAGGTGAGATTGACTCAAGCTCATGTTCTGTCATTACCCGATGGAAGTGAAGATCTGGTGGTTTGTTCTGATGCTTCCTACGTGGGGATGGGATGTGTGTTGATGCAGAGAGGAAAGGTTATAGCCTATGCATCCCGACAGTTGAAAGTTCATGAGGTCAATTATCCCACTCCCGACTTGGAGCTAGCAGCCGTGGTCTTTGCGTTAAAGACATGAAGGCACTATCTATACGAGATGAAGTGCACCATATTCAGCCAAGATACATAGGGCCTTTACGAATCATTACTAGAGCAGGAGAGGTGGCTTATAGATTGGAGTTACCAGGTGAGTTAAGTGGAATTCACCTGACATTCCTTGTATCTCATCTGAGGACATGTTTAGCAGACGAGAATATGGTTGTACCACTAAAGGATATCGAGGTAGATGAACGGCTAATTATGTGGAGCAACAAGTGGCGATCATTGATCGTAAAGAGAAGAAGTTAAGGAATAAAGTGGTTCCTCTGGTGCGTGTACAGTGGAAGCACAGGAAGGGATCTGAGTCTACCTGGGAGACTGAAGAGGAGATGAGACAGCATTACCCACGTTTGTTCGAGGAATAATAGGTTTCAGAGACGAAACCTATATAAGGGGGGTGGACTTGTAACATCCGGTTATTTTTTTAAGTCCAAGAAAGAAAGAATAAAGTGAAGAAAAAGAAAGAAAAGATATTTTACCCAAGTTAAGGGGTAAAAAGTGTCAAAAAGGACAAAAGTTTGAAAAAGTGGGTGTAAAGTGGGCATGGCAGCCCACTCTCCCCTTATCACACCCATATGTGCGGTTTTTAGAGAGAGAGAAAGAAAAGAGCAGAAAGCTCTCGGGTTTGAAGAAGAACAAGCTGAAAATTCGAATTCAAGGTAAGAATTCATGGTTTTATGGTGTTCTTAACTAGTTACATCCTCGGTTGTGTGCTCATGTGTGTTGTGTGTGTTCGGTTATATGTTTTTAGTGGGTTTCTAGGTGGTTGAACTCAATTGCAAATGATTTTGGAAGAAGCCCTACTCAAGAGCTGCAAAGGTGAGTTCTAGAACCCCTCTTTTACATGTTTTAACTAATTTTTGGGGGCTGGAAATGCATGAACTTATGTTTTTATAGAATTGGGTTTTATACCCGTATGTTAGAATGTGTGAATAATGATGTTATGTTGTAATTCTGGAATATGTTCATGATTTGATGATGTTATGGTTGTGTTTCTAGGGCTTAGAATGTAAGAGTTAAGCTTAGAACATGAAAGATGAGATTTAGGAACTGAATCTGATGAATAGTGTGCTCTAGGCTACTCATGCTCCCAAACAGTAGTTCACACGCCTAAGTTTAGAAAAAACTGCTTAAGTGTTGACAAATGCGGATGGAGGGTCAATGCGGATGGAAAGTCAATGCGGATGGGAGGTTAATGCGGATGAAAAGTCAATGCGGATGAACAGTTAATGCGGATGAGCATTGACTAAGTATGGGAAATGCGGATGAACATTGACTAAGTATGGGAAATGCGGATGAGCATTGACTAAGTATGGGAAATGTGGGTGAACATTAACTAAGTATGGGAAATGCTGATGAACATTGACTAAGTATGGGAAATGCGAATGAACATTGACTAAGTATGGGAAATGCGGATGAGCATTGACTAAGTATGGGAAATGTGGGTGAACATTGACTAAGTATGGGAAATGCGGATGAACATTGACTAAGTATGGGAAATGCTGATGAGTAAAAGTCAATGCGGATGAACAAGTGCGGATGAGTAAAGTCAATGCGGATGAACTAAAACAAATGCGGATGAACTAAAATAAATGCCGATGAACTAAAACAAATGCGGATGAACAAAAAGGCAAATGCGGATGAACACTTAGAATATTTTCTGACTCCTTGGGAAAAAGGTGAAATTTAGGCTTTGACTTGGGAGGTTCTAGGGGGCTATGTAAGTGGACTTTTGAGGTCATAGATGATGTGATGGGCAGGTTATGATGTATGTATGATGCTTATGTATGATGGTTATGATGTAGGTATGATGTATGTATGATGTACGTATGATGCTCTGTATGATGATGTTGACTGTGTATGTTGATGTTCCTTATTATGTATGATATTTTCCCATGGCTTTACGTTGAATATTAATGAATGAATGAAAGTATTATATAACGTAAAGTGGAAGATAATGAGAAGAGGAACGTAATGAATGAATGAAAGTAATGAAAGGCTTGCAAGCAAAATGTACAGAGGTGCACGACTCTAAAATGTCGTAAGCTCAACTGTGTGTGGTTTAGTTAACCCTTAAGAATACACGCAGGGGTCCAGTCCTTGTGACTGACCAGTGATATAGTACATGGTTTATAGTGATTACCCACCCCGGTGCTGGTGCCAGGCTATATGCGTTATGGAGGTCATTTATGATCTTCGGCCCAGTACCCGCTTTGTGCATACATTTGGGGTGTAGTATACAGTTGGGATCTTTGTCGCTTGCCCCGGTGCTGGTGCCAGGCTATGTGCGTTATGGAAGCCATTTATGATCTTCGGCCTAGTACCCGCTTTGTGCATACGTTTGGAGTATATCTGATGACACTAATCCGGAAAGAGATAAAGAGATAAAGAAAGGAAGTGATGAACAGTAAAGAGGATAATAATGATATTATCTATGTGTATGTACGATGTGTGATCATGTATAACGGTATAGTATTATTTAAAAGGAAAGTAAATAATGAGTTTAACGAAAGTATAGTATGTTTTATTATAAAACTAGAACTCACTCAGCAACGCTGACTTTTTATGCATTTTCCGGTTGGCAGGTGAGCATTGTTGAGGATGGCGCAAGGTGGCTACTTGGCATTTTGGATGGCATTCTTTTGTTAATGTATTTGCATTGTAATACGAACAAACGAAGATGTGTAATGAACGATTGCATGAACTTGCAAAAGCAGTTATTACGAAATACAAAGTTATTTTAATGTTCCGCTACAATGTTTTATGAAAATTGAATGTAATTATATGTTTTATGTGCAATGAATGACTAGCTGTAAGCGTCCCAGGAACAGGGCCTTACAAAGATGCATCCACAACCATCTTTGAACACTCTTGCTCTGAAGTCTACTAAAATCAATCCAAATGACGACTTTCGATCCACGAAATCCTTTATTAAGCTGTAAACCATAGATACAACTTGTAAAGTATCAAAAACCCACATGTATACACTCAATAAGAAGCAAGAATGAAACTACAGTTACGGAATGGAAGTAATCCCACATCATACATGAGACTCAAATTTGGATTGATGAAAAATAAGTCAAATCAAGGTCACACGACTAAGATGATAAGATTTCTTATTATTTCATTCGAAATTAGGCGAATATAGACTTATGCGTCAAAGTATTCGTGAAAGCTTCATAGAATACATGAAAAATGAACTAGTTATACAAAACCACTAAACAATAATAGTCCTTGCATGGATAGTTTTTAATACCCGTAACAACCTTTCATACTATGCCATTTCAATTATTGAGCCTTCTAAATACCCTCCTAAACTAGTCTAATCAAATTCGATGGTAATGATCAATGAAATCAAACTAAAGAACCACAAAGGGAAAAAAGTATCTACTTTCAAATAAAAACCATAGCCAAACATAAAAATCAACAGATCATGTTTGAAATCATTCCACTCATGCACAAAATGCACCCATAACACTCCATAACCTTCTTTAAACACACTTGCTCACAAATATATTAAATTCAATAAAAATGATGACTCTCGATCCATGAAATCTTTTATTAAGCTATAGACCATGGATACGGGTTGTAAAGTATCAAAAAACCACTCGTATTCACTTAATAAGAAGTTGAATTAAGCTATAGTTATGGACTAAATGTAATCACACGTCAAACAAGAAACTTAATGTCTAATTGATGGAAACTAAGTCAAATGAAGGTAACACGACCATAAAGATAAGATTTCTCATTATTTCAATCGAAATTGGGTGATTATAGATTTTTGCATCAAAGTTTTCATGAAAGCTTAATAAAATAAATGAAAAAGGAACTATTTATTCAAAAACATTAAGCAATAATAATTCTTGCATAGATAGTTTTGGCTACCCGTAACAACCATTTATACTATACCATTTCGATTCTCAAGCCTTCTAAACACCCTCCTAAACTAATCTAATCACAATCAATGGTAAGATCAATGAAATCAAACTAAACAACCACAAAGGGAACATAGTATCTACTTTCAAATAGAAACCACAGCGGAACGTGAAAATAAAGAACTCACCTTTGAAACTGATCCACTCCTGCACAAAAAGTATCCACAACACTCCACAACCATCTTTTAACACTTTTGCTCTCAAATCTACTAAATTCAATCCAAATGATGACTTTTGATCCACGAAATACTTTATTAAGCTCTAGACCATGGACACAAGTTGTAAAGTATCAAAAAACCACTCGTATTAACTCAATAAGAAGCTTGAATCAAGCTATAGTTATGGAATGAAAGCAATCAAACGTCAAACATGAAACTCAATGTCTAATTGATGAAAACTAAGTCAAATGAAGGTAACACGATAAAAAAGATAAAGATTTCTCATTATTTCAATTGAAATTGGGTGATTATAGATTTGTGAATCAAAGTATTCGTGAAAGCTAATTATAATACATGAAGAAGGAACTAGTTATACCAAAAAACATCGACCAATAGTAGTCCTCGCATGTATAGTTTTTGCTACCTGGAACAATCTTTCATACTATGCCATTTCAATTCTCAATCCTTCTAAATACTCTCCTAAACTAGTCTAATCAAATTCGATGGTAATGACCAATGAATACAAACTAAACAACCACGAAGGGACATAGTATCTACGTTCAAATAGAAACCAAAGCCAAACATAAAAACCAACATATCACGTTGAAATCGATCCACTCATGCATAAAATGCATCCACAAAACTCCACAACCATCTTTGAACAAATTTGCTCACAAATCTACTAAATTCAATCAAAATGTTGACTCTCGATCCATAAAATCCTTTATTAAGCAATAGACCATGAATACGAGTTGTAAAGTATCAAAAAACCACTCGTATTCACTTAATAAAATGCTTGAGTTAAGCTATAGTTATGGATTGAAAGTAATCACACGTCAAACAAGAAACTTAATGTCTAATTGATGAAAACTAACTCAAATGAAGGTCACGCAACCAAAAAGATAAGATTTCTCATTATTTCAATAGAAACTAGGCGATTATAGATTTGTGCTTGAAAGTATTCATGAAGGCTTTATAGGCTACATGAAAAAGGAACTAGTTATACAAAAACATTAAGCATTAATAGTTCTTGCATAGATAGTATTTGCTACCCATAACAACCTTTTATACTATACTAGTTCGATTCTCAAGCCTTCTAAACACCCTCCTTAACTAATGTAATCAAATTCAATGTTAAGATCAATGTAATCAAACTAAACAACCACGAAGGGAACATAATATCTACTTTCAAATAAAAACCAAATCAGAACATGAAAAAAACAACTCACCTTTGAAATCGATCCACTCCTGCACAAAATGCATCCATAAAACTCCACAACCATCTCTTAACACTTTTGATCTCAAATCTATTTGATTCAATCCAAATAATGACTTTTGATCCATGAAATCCTTTATTAAGCTCTAGACCATGGATACAAGTTGTAAGTATCAAAAAACCACTCCTATTCACTCAATAAGAAGCCTGAATGAAGCTATAGTTATGGATTGAAAGTAATCAAACGTCAAATATGAAACTCAATGTCTAATTGATGAAAACTAAGTCAAATGAAGGTAACATGATCAAAAAGATAAGATTTCTCATTATTTCAATTGAAAGTGAGTGATTACAGATTTTTGAATCAAAGTATTCGTGAAAGCTTATTAGAATACATGAAAAAGAAACTAGTTATACAAAATATATTAAACAATAATAGTCCTCGCATGGATATTTTTGCTACCCGTAACAATCTTCATGCTATGCCATTTTAATTCTCAATCCCTCTAAATACCCTCCTAAACTAATCTAATCAAATTCGATGATAATGGTCAATAAAATCAAACTAAATAACCACAAAGGGAACACGATATCTACTTTCAAATAGAAACCAAAGCCAAATATGAAAATCAACAAATCACGTTGAAATCATTCCACTCATGCAGAAAATGCAACCACAACACTCCACAACCATCAAACACTCTTGCTCACAAATCTACTAAATTCAATCAAAATGATGACTCTCGATCCACGAACTCCTTTATTAAGCTGTAGACCATGGATACAAGTTGTAAAGTATCAAAAAACCACTCGTATTCACTTAATAAAAAGCTTGAGTTAAGCTATAGTTATGGATTAAAAGTAATCACACATCAAACAAGAAACTTAATGTCTAATTGATGAAAACTAAGTCAAATAAAGGTAACACGACCATAAAGATAAGATTTCTTATTTGAATCGAAATTGGGTGATTATAGATTTGTGCATCAAAGTATTCATGAAAGCTTAATAAAATACATGAAAAAGGAACTATTTATTCAAAAAGATTAAGAAATAATAGTTCTCGCATAGATAGTTTTTGTTGAATTCTTTATGCCCAAGACACACAGAACATTGATGTGATTAGTACGTTATGATCCAAGTTGGGTCATACCCAATAACAAGCTTAGCGAACACCAAATAATATTTAATTGATGATATGATCATACAATTAAATAAATACACCAATTTAGAAAATGGGTTTTCTAAATAAGTTGCATATAAGATTGAACAATTTATATGGATATTTTGTTTATAGATATTGTTTGTAATGTTATTTAAGTTACTTAAATAACATCAAATAATAAGAGAGTGCGTGTGAGTTATACAATTAAAAGGTTAATTATATGTATAACTTATGTTAGTGACATGCTAATGTGTTCAATTGTGTTTTAACTTTTGGGGGGAAAACCCAAAGTGAAAAGGGGCATTCGGCCGCCCCCTTTGGGTGTCCCTTTTCTTGGTTTTCTTTTGGTGTCTTGGAAAAACACATTTAGACAACACATTCACTCCATCTTCTTCTCTCTCTCACATGCAAAACACAAGAAAGAAAAATGGGTTTTCTCCTCTTGTTGAAGTGATTCTCGGCTAAAAGGTTCCCAGCAGCTTTTTCATTTGGGTTTTGGTGCTCAAATCCTAGCAACAAGGTTTTTGTCATAGAGCTTGGGGTATGCAAGCTTGAGAGGACCTTCTTTTGGTGCCTTGGCCGTTCTTTCTTGGTCCATATCATCCTCATCCATTTCGACATTTTGCTGCTGAAAGGTAGTTTATGGCAGCCTCATATGGCTGTCCATAATGTTTGTTTTGTGTTTACATAGCTAGCTTTATTCACATATAAAGGTCCTTTGTTCTTGGGTTTGTTTGTGACTTTATAATATCAAGATGAAACCTGACATTTTCAGTTCATTAACTATGTTATAAAGCTTGTTTCCGCTGCGTTTTTACAAAGTTTAAATGGTTAAACTATGTATCTTGTTCTAACAAACCGCAATAGTTTTTGCTACCTGTAACAACATTTATACCATACCATTTCGTTTCTTAAGCCTTCTAAACACCCTCCTAAACTAATCTAATCAAATCAATGGTAAGATCAATGAAATCAAACTAAACAACCACAAAGGGAACATTGTATCTACTTTCAAATAGAAACCAAAGCGGAACAATAAAGAACTCACCTTTGAAAATAATCCACTCCTGCACAAAAAGTATCCACAACACTGCACAACCATCTTTTAACACTTTTGCTCTCAAATCTACTAAATTCAATCCAAATGATGACTTTCGATCCACGAAATCCTTTATTAAGCTCTAGACCATGGACACAAGTTGTAAAGTATCAAAAAAACACTCGTATTCACTCAATAAGAAGCTTGAATCAAGCTATAGTTATGGAATGAAAGCAATTAAACGTCAAACATGAAACTCAATGTCTAATTGATGAAAACTAAGTCAAATGAAGTAACACGATCAAAAAGATAAAGATTTCTCATTTTCAAATGAAAGTGGGCGATTATAGATTTGTGAATCAAAGTATTCGTGAAAGCTAATTAGAATACATGAAAAAGGAACTAGTTATACAAAAAAACATTAAACAATAATAGTCCTCACATGGATAGTTTTTGCTACCCGTAACAATCTTTCATACTATGCCATTTCGATTCTCAATCCTTCTAAATACTCTCCTAAATTAGTCTAATCAAATTCGATGGTAATGATCAATGAAATCAAACTAAACAACCACAAAGGGAACATAGTATCTACTTTCAAATAGAAACCAAAGCCAAACATAAAAATCAACAGATCACATTGAAATCGTTCCACTCATGCATAAAATGCATCCACAGCACTCCATAACCATCTTTGAACACACTTGCTCACAAATATACTAAATTCAATCAAAATGATGACTCTCAATCCACGAAATCCTTTATTAAGCTATAGACCATGAATACGAGTTGTAAAGTATCAAAAAATCACTCGTATTCACTTAATAAAATGTTTGAGTTAAGCTATAGTTATGGATTGAAAGTAATCACACCTCAAACAAGAAACTTAAGGTCTAATTGATGAAAACTAACTCTAATGAAGGTCACACAACCAAAAAGATAAGATTTCTCATTATTTCAATCGAAATTAGGCGATTATAGATTTGTGCATCAAAGTATTCATGAAAGCTTTATAGACTACATGAAAAAGGAACTAGTTATACAAAAACAATAAGCAATAATAATTCTAACATGGATAGTTTTTGCTACCCGTAACAACCTTTCATACTATACCATTTTGATTCTCAAGCCTTACAAACACCCTCCTAAACTATTCTAGTCAAACTCGATAGTAAGATCAATGAAATCAAACCAAATAACCACAAAGGGAACATAGTATCTACTTTCAAATCGAAACCAAAGCGGAACATGAAAATAAACAAATCACATTTGAAATCAATCCACTCCTGCACAAGATGCATCCACAACACTCCACAACCATCTCTGAACACTCTTGCTCGCAAGTCTACTAAAATCAATCCAAATGATGACTTTCGATCCACGAAATCCTTTATTAAGCTGTAAACCACATATACCAGTTGTAAAATATCAAAACACACACGTATTCACTCAATGAGAAGCAAGAATGAAACTATAGTTACAGAATGGAAGTAATCCCATGTCATACATGAGTCTCAATGTTGGATTGATGTAAAAAAAGTCAAATCAAGGTCACACGACCAAGATGATAAGATTTCTTATTATTTCATTCGAAATTAGGCGAATATAGACTTATGCGTCAAAGTATTCGTGAAAGCTTCATAGAATACATGAAAAAATGAACTAGTTATACAAAAACACTAAACAATAATAGTCCTTGCGTGGATAGTTTTTAATACCCGTAACAACCTTTCATACTATGCCATTTCAATTCTTAAGCCTTCTAAATACCCTCCTAAACTAATCTAATCAAATTCGATGGTAATGATCAATGAAATCAAACTAAGCAACCACAAAGAGAATAGAGTATTTACTTTCAAATAAAAACCAGAGCCAAACATGAAAATCAACAGATCATGTTTGAAATCATTCCATTCATGCACAAAATGCATCCATAACACTCCATAACCATCTTTAAACACACTTGCTCACAAATCTACTAAATTCATTCAAAATGATGACTCTTGATTCATGAAATATTTCATTAAGCTATAGACCATGGATACGAGTTGTAAAGTATCAAAACACCACTCGTATTCACTTAATAAGAAATTGAATTAAGCTATAGTTATGGATTGAAAGTAATCACATGTCAAACAAGAAACTTAATGTCTACTTGATGAAAACTAAGTCAAATGAAGGTAACACGACCATAAAGATAAGATTTCTTATTATTTCAATTGAAATTGGGAGATTATAGATTTGTGCATCAAAGTATTCATGAAAGCTTAATAAAATACATAAAAAGGAAATGTAGAGATTAATGAAGAGGCTGATGCAACCTAAACATCTTTAGTCTTTCCTGCATGCTGCACAAGTGCATTGAAGTGGAATGCTTCGGAAGTTTCACATGTGCAATAGAAATACTCTAAGTGTGAAATCTTCCGAAGCCAAGACCAACATCTTTCGAAGCCAAAGATGAAGTCTTCTGAAGCCTCAGAGACAAAGTCTTCCGAAGCTTCAAGTTCATGAAGACAGATTTCTTCCGAATAGTTTTAGTAACATGCTTTATCTGATGTACTATTCCATAAAGCTGGACACCTTTCCGCTACAACTCTGCAAGTCACCAACTAACATGGTTTGGTGAAAAGGTCCATGCTTTTGGTAATTGTACATTGAGGTCTTGAGTCTGTAACTTTCTACTTTATGTACTTTATCCTTTTTGTAATAGATAAGGATGTGAGCTATGGCATGTCATAGTCACAAGTCAAAAGGCAATCTGCCTTTTGACTCTACAATTGATTTTGTGTGTGTCTAGTCAATTGTATCCGGCTGGCTTTCAAAGTATAGCTGGCTGTAGGATGTTGTATAAGTATCTCATGTTCTTGTATCTTTCGAATATGCTTTTGTAACACTTGTAATAGAATACAATATACTGCATTCTTGAAAACCAAACACTTGTGTTCTGTCTCATATATTACTTGTGTTCTTAGTATCACTACTTGGTTAATCCAGTTTACTGTTTGATCTAAGTTTAGTTATCTCCTCTTTGTGTTGTTGTGTTGTAACTCTACACCCTTCAACGATCCTGGATTTGGTATCAGAGCATTCCAGGCTCTTGATATAAGATCTCACCATCTTTAGATCCCTCACACACACAAATACTAAACTTTTCAAATGGTAGCCATTTCCAAAACTGATATGGAAACTGGAACCATGAACAAGTCCCCAATGATCACTTTTGATGAGTTTGACACCTGGTGTTTAAGAATGAAAAGTTTCATCAGGTCTCTTGATTCAAGAATGTGGGAGTCTATTGAGAATGGACCTTGCATACCCAGCACACCTTCTGCTACTGGTGCTGGTATGATCCCCAAAGATGTGACTAACTACTCTGATGAAGATAGGAAGAGAGTAAAGATAGACAGAAAAGCCATGACAGCTCTTCAAACTGCCCTTCCAAACTCTGTGTACAAAGGTTTCAAGAAGTGCAAAACAGCCAAGCAGTTGTGGGATGCACTGAAACTGATGTATGAGGGTTCTTCTGAAGCCAAGGAGAACAAGAAGGATCTCCTGAAGCAACAGTTTGAAAACTTCACCTTCAAAACAGGTGAAACCATAACTCAGCAGTACTTCAGGTATGTTGAGATTGTGGATACCCTAGTGGATGGAGGAGTTTCTCTTGAAAACCGAGACATTGTAAGGAAGTTCATGTCCTCACTTCCTAGGCAGTGGACACACTACTGTGTGGTGATCAAGAGAACTGAAAATCTCAAAACTCTTACTCTGATAGAGTTGTATGGGATTCTCAGTGGATACCAGATGGAAATGAACATGCAAGGTTCATCAGGCAACTCCAACAATCAAATGGGTTCAGCCCTACATGTGGTTGAAAGGGACATCATAGAACCCAAACATCATCTCTTATGCTACCCTGACAACTCACCCAAGGGTCCTTTCATCACCTTCCCAGAGACACCAAAGGAGAACTACACTCAAGGAAGCCCATTCCAAGAGACAAGCTCTTCTCAAGCTTTTGTGTCTTCTGATGAAAGCTATGGCAACTCTCTTTTCACTCTTGAAGACCTGGACTGTATCCATCCAGATGATCTGGAATACATGGAAATAGTCCAACAGATGGCTCTTCTCACTCACAAAGCCAAGAAGTTCTACAAGAGGACTGGAAGGAAGTTTTCAAGCAATGCAACCAGTGGAAAGTTTGGACTGGACAAAGGCAAAGTCAAGTGTTACAACTGTAACCTGATGGGCCACTTTGCCAGAGAGTGTAAGGCACCTAGAACAAATGGTGGCCAAACACAATCCAGATCAAACTACACTGACAAAGCTCTCCATAATGAGAAGTCAAAGCAGCAAGCTGCTGTTGCTGTTGAAGAAGGAGGCTTTGACTGGAGCTTTCAGGTGGAAGATGCTTCTCCAAACCAAGCACTGATGGCAGATCATGATGAAGCCAAGGTATTGGAACATCTCTGTACTCCTGTGCAGGTCCTATAACTTGGAACTAAGATCTAATGTTGAGTCCTTAAACATTTTAAAATCTGATTTTAGAAAGTCTGAAATGATTATAAGCTGAAAATAGAGGACTTAGAGAAAACCATTTCAGTTCTAAAACATGAACACATAGATTTTAGGACTCAAATTAAATATCTCATAACCAAGTTAACTGAGTGCCAGGCTGAGCTCGTGATCAGCAAAGCCAGGGCAAAAAAGAGTGTTCTTGAAGAGGAGACCTTCAAGAACATGATATCCTCATCCCTGCACAACAAAGTGTGCTATCAAAACAGACAGGGACTGGGATCCAATGAGATAGCTCCTCCACACACAATCTTGTCAGTAAGATCTCCTAGGTGTGGAACTTGTGAAGATGAGCTTCCTCTCATAGATCCTATGAGTGAGAAGGATGAAGAAGAGATAGTGAAGAATCCCTTTACAAAGAGTGAAGAGGAGGATTCCAAGAAGGGCCACTATCCTTTTAAGGAGAAAGTGAAGACTGTAATGACCAAGTCCATGAGAAAGAACTTGATCAGAAAGAGCAAAAGAAAGGCAAGGAAGGCTCAAGAGATCAAGGCTACTTTTGACTCTAAGCAAAAACAAGTTTTTATTTCTGCAGGGTTTAAAGTGGTAGGGACTGAAGACATCAACCAAAACTCCTCTGCTAAGAGTTTTGGTTTTTGTTCAACTCATCTCAGCAGCAAGAAGAAGACTGATCTGCTGTGTACCACTGCTGCACAGCCTGGACCATCAAACTCCAAGCATAATCCTCAGCCAAAGAGGACTGTCTCAGCATCTGCAAAGATGAAGGTGGAGAAGGGAAGTGACCAAAGACAGTCTTACTCTCAAGACAAGGCTCTTGTGAGGAAGAAGATGAATTGTGTTTATGTGTGATAGCACCACTCACATTGCAAAGGATTGTCCCTTCAATCCTAAAGGTACTGTCCATGTGGCCAAAACAAAGGCTTCAAATAGTTCTAAGAATATTCAAGCTTCGGAAGGAAAACCAGTTTCCTTCGGAAGTTCCAAATCTAACAAGAAGGGAAGTGGAAAATTCTCTTCGGAAGAATATTTGGTCTCGGAAGAAAGGAGTTCTTCCGAAGCACTGAAGTCTGCTGCAGTGTTTGCAGAATCTCCAAAGGTTCAGTCATCAAAACTTCTGAAGCTCCAAAAGCTTCTAAAGTTTTGAAGGTCAAGTCCAAGACTCCAACGGTGGTGTGGACGTCTAAGAAAGACCAAGTGACTGAGATTTGTCCATCAAAAACAACTCAAGATCCCCTTAGTACAACCATAGGATCTATTACTATTAATTACCTTTTGCAAATGAGCCCAAGACAAGCAAGACTTAGGTTTCCAGATGTAACTAATTATTCTCTTTTGTGCAGGGACAGCTGAAGACAGACAGAAATGGTTAGCTCCAGGCACATGACTGGCAATAGGTCACTACTCCAGAACTTTGAAAGGATTGATGGAGGACCTGTTGCTTTTGAAAGAGATGAAGGTGGTTACATTTCTGGAAGGGGCAAGGTCACAAATGGTTAGCTCAGCATAGAAAAGGTAAACTTTGTAAAGGAGCTTGGATACAATCTTCTGAGTGTGTCTCAATTTTGTGATCAGAGTCATAACATGCTCTTTACTGAGCATGAGTGCATTGTTCTTAAGCCTGGTGTGGTCATTCCTCATGAGCATATCCTGCTTAGAGCCCCCAGGAAAGGAAACATGTACAAGATGGATCTGCAAGAAACCTCTCCTTCTAGAGAAGTTTCATGCTTTCTGTCTAAAGCCAATAGTGATGAGTCTTTCCTATGGCATAAAAGAATGTGCCATGTAAACTTTAAGAACATGAATAAGTTAATTAAGCATGACTTGGTAACTGGAATGCCAAAGAAAGAGTTTACAAGTGATGACCACTGTGTTGCATGCCTGAAAGGGAAGCAACATAAGGTATCTCACAAGCCTAAGGAAAAGAACTCAATCACTACTCCCCTACACTTGTTACATATGGATCTCTTTGGCCCACCAGTGTAATGAGTTTAGGAAGGACCTTATACTGTCTAGTGATCACAGATGACTTTACAAGATTCACTTGGGTTTTCTTCCTTAGAACTAAGGATGAGACTCCTGAGATTCTAAAAAATTTCATCTTGAAGATTGAGAATCAATCTGATCACAAGATCAAGATCATAAGATGTGATCAAGGAACCGAATTTAAGAACCATATCCTTGACACATTCTGTGATGAAAAGGGTATTACAAGACAATTTAGTGCTCCCAGGACTCCTCAGCAAAACGGTGTTGCTGAGAGGAGAAACATGACACTGATTGAAGCTGCAAGAACCATGTTGTCTGACTCTAAACTGCCCATCACCTTCTGGGTAGAGGCAGTCAACACTACCTGCTATGTGCAGAACAGAGTTTTAGTAGTTAAGACTCATGGCAAAACTCCTTATGAACTTTGGCACAAGAGGAGACCTTTCAATGGTTTTCTCAGGTCATTTGGATGTCCTTACACCATCTTGAATACCAAAGATCAAATTGCCAAGTTTGTTGAGAAATCAGATGATGGACACTTTATTGGATACTCTTCCCAAGTTAAGGCTTATAGAGTGTACAATCTCAGAACTAGAATTGTTGAGGAGTCAGCCAATGTGACTTTCAATGAACACACACCTTGTGTTACTGGTTTTGGTCCGGATTGGTTGTTTGATCTTGATTTGGTTACCAACTGTTTTAACAAATCTTATGAGCATGTTTCAGGATCTGCAGAAAATTTGAATACAGATGATCCTGATCCAAGATTTGAGCTAAGAAGATCTTCAAGACATATATCTTTAGCTCAAGTTGGAACCACTTCTGCAAATGAGGTTTCTATCAGCCCAACAATGACAAATTCAGCTGATACATCTGGTATGCCTTCAAATTCCAGCTCAGAGGCTCTACAACTAGATAAGAACACCTCAACTGTGGAAGACAACAATGGTGATGGTGACAGTGACCAAGAATTTCATGATGCCACTAACCACACCATAGATGAGAACATCAATGATGTCATACACTGCTTGGATCAAGTCTCACTTGAACGTGTGCTGATGTGGTAGGAGAAACATATATGCCAGATCTAAAATTTTCAAATTTAGATCTTTCTCAACAACTTGCTGTGATCCCTCAGCTTAGGATCCACAAGTCTCACCCTACCACAAACATCATTGGAGATGTTGTCTCAGGGGTAAAGACAAGAGGACAAACCCATGAAGCAAATGTTTGTCTTCACTCTTGTTTTCTATCCCAGATAGAGCCAAAGAAAGTTGATAAATCTCTAAAGGATGGAAGTTGGGTTGAAGCTATGCAACAAGAACTGCTTTAATTCAAAAGTAGAAAGTTTGGAACCTTTGTCCTCTTCCTTCTGGGAAGACTACCATTGGAACCAAATGGGTGTTTAGGAACAAGAAAGATGATAGAGGCATCATCATCAAGAACAAAGCTAGACTGGTTGTTCAAGGATACACACAAGAAGAAGAGATTGACTACACTGATGTCCTTGCTCCAATGGCAAGATTAGAAGCTGTTAGGATATTCCTGGCATTTGCTGCATCCAAGAACTTCAAGGTCTTTCAACTTGATGTGAAGTGTGCCTTTTTGTATGGAGTGAGAGATGAAGAGGTTTATGTCAAACAACCACCTGGTTTTATAGATCCTGATCATCCTGATTATGTTTGCAAGCTTGACAAAGCTCTCTATGGGCTGCATCAGGCACCCAGGAAGTGGTATGAGACACTGTCTGAGTATCTCTGTAAACATGGATACAAGAGGGGTACTATAGATGGAACTCTCTTCATCAAAGGACAAGGAAAGGACATATTGCTAGTTCAAGTATATGTGGATGACATCATCTTTGGTTCAACTAATCCAAAGCTCAGCAAAGACTTTGAGAAGCTGATGAAAGATAGATTTGAAATGAGTGCCATGGGGGAACTCAATTTCTTTCTGGGAATTCAAGTGAAGCAAGTTGAAGATGGAATCTTCATAAGTCAGTCAAAGTATGTTCAGGACATACTCAAGAGGTTTAATATGACTGACTATAAGATTGCTAAGACACCCATAGCTAGAAACCCCTCTCTTGGTCCTGATCTTGAAGGGGAGTGTTTAGATGAGCATTTATACAGGGCTATGATTGGGTCTCTTATGTATCTTACTGCTAGCAGGCTTGATATCATTTGCTACATGTATTTGTGCAAGATATCAAGCCAACCCTAAGATATCTCACCTTATCACTGTCAAGAGGATTCTAAGATACCTCAAGGGTGCATCAACACTTGGCCTATGGTATCCCAAGAATTCTCACTTCAATCTGTATGCCTATACAGATAGTGATTATGGTGGTTGCAACATGACTGCAAAGTCTACATTTGGGGGATGTCAATTTCTTGGTGGAAGGGTTGTCTCATGGCAATTCAAGAAACAATCCTGTGTCTCTGCATCAACTGCTGAAGCTGAATACATTGCTGCTGCAAGCTACTGTGCTCAAGTACTTTGGATTCAAAATCAGATGCTGGACTATGGGTTAAATTTCAAGGAGACTCCAATCCACATAGACAACAACAGTGCTATCTCAATTACAGAGAACCCTGTGCAGCACTCAAGGACAAAGCACATCAATATCAGGCATCATTTAATAAGAGATAACTATGAAAAGGGATTAATTAAACTAGTCAAGGTTCACACAGATGAACAATATGATGATCTGTTTACAAAGGCTTTTGATGAACAAAGATTTAAATATCTTATATAAGCTATTGGGATGATCAACCTTGAATAGATCTTTGTTAAAACTAATTCTTATAATTTCTTTAAAATTCATGTGTGTCCTAAGTAGTCTAGTTCATCACTTTCATAAGCTCATGTTTTCTTTGGATGAAAATTTCTTTTTGAAGACTTTTCTTAGATTTTGAAAATTTCTGATACTTCAGAAGTTGTGTTTTTAACTTCGGAAGTAAATCATGCCATTCAAAATAAATAACTGTCTGAGAAGTTTACATTCAGAAAAGTTTTCAAATTTATCTTCCGAAGCTTAAATGTTTGTCTCAGACACTTACTCATTTTGGATGGGGAGAAGGCACTGTCTGCCAAGAGGTCATTATGGATGGGGAGAAGGCACTGTCTGCCACAGTGCAGGGGAGAACAATCTTCATCACTCCAGCCATCATCAACCGACATCTTCAGCTGGATGATGAAGAAAGTGAGGTGTTCTTCCCAAAGGAAGCTGTTGATCATTCCTTTGAGTAGATGGGGTATGAGGGAGATTTCTCTGTAAAGACCTTCAGGAAAGGGAAGGTCTCATCCCAATGGAGATTCCTGCTCCATGTGGTCATCCACAGCTTATCAAACCAGCATGGTGGATAGGACCAGATTCCTGAAGATCTCTCCTTCATAGTCCATGGAATGGTTCAAGGGGTCAAATTTAGGTACTCTCAGTTTGTTTATACAAATTTGTTTGCTAATTTAGACTCCTTAGAATATTACATGTTTCCTAAATATGTCCAGTACATTCTTAACTGTGAACTGGGCTCACAGTTAAGAGTAACAGGTAACATTCTTAACTTGGGACAGATGAAGCCCGACATATTTAAAATACTAAGAAAGTCCACTGTTGGATTCTCTGGGGTAGAAACAACCCTAGTCCCAAAAATGTTAGAGCTCATTGCTCAAGGTGACAACCTAGCAGCACAAGCTAGTGTTGAACCAACACCTGCTACTTCCCAACCACCCACACAGCCTCAAATCTGTGTTGAACCCACACAACCTGATGAGCTCATTAGCCCTACTGCCTCAAGCCATCACTTTGAGTCTCAACACTCAAGTGATCAACCTTCAGGGGACCGTTACCATCCCCAGCCTATAGATCTCAACCAACCCATTCTCAACCTTGAATTCTATACTGATGAAGATATATGTTTCAGTGAGTATAATGAATCTCTCTTCTTTTCCTCTACTCAAAGAGAGATGAGTACTACCGAGTCTCCTACATCTATCCCACATGAGTCACCTACAACTGAGGTGGACACTCCTGAACCTGTTCAGGATGTCCATATGGAAGAGGCTCTCACTTCTAAAAGTGAGTACATCATTAAGACCTCAACCATGGCAACTCAGCCCACTGACATCTCAACTGAGACTGCTAGTGAGCAGAGGAAATCCAGTAGCCAAGAACTTAGAACTGGTTATGAGAGAAAGGACTCTAGTCCAATCTTCTCCACCCCCAGTGATTCTTCTGATGAAGATGAGGGGGATCTGAGACTAAAAGTGCAAAACCTGTCTAAAACATGCACTTACCTAGCCTCAAAGGTCAGTCACCTTGAATCTCAGGTGACTACCTTACAACACAGGATCAATGATCAGCAACTTGAGATTTCATATCTTAAGGAAAAACTAGCTGGGAGACCCTTAAGGAGAGCTCAACCAGGAACACAAGAACCTATGGATGTGATTGACCTATCCTCCATCTCACCTATGCAAGTGGGTGATGTTAAGATCAGTGATCTAAGTTTGATTAATTAGAGAGTATTGCAACGGAATTCGAACAACGAATTAAACAATTCACAAGAACACAATCGATATTTAATGTAACAGTACACGGTTATAGAAAGAGAGAATTCTGCAAAAGAAATATTTCATTCATATGCTTTCGTGGTGGCTCAATGTCACACGTTACAACTAGGTCAACATTCCTTATATAGGAAATGTGACGTCTGCTAATGTCACTTGATAGTGACATCTAACAGAATTATTCAAACTACTGAAACTATGCAAACTACTGAGAATGTTCTCAACTACTGATTACATCTCAGAGAATGCTTAAGTACAAAAACATAAAACTACTGAACTATAACTACTGAAACTATAACTACTGAAAAGTAAATTACAAGTACTGAAAGGAAACCATCACAACTACTGAAGTTAATTACTTCAGCTGTTGTGACAACTACCGATCACTTTGGTCTTCAGTCTTTGTCTTCAGTCTTTGTCTTCAGTCTTTGTTCTTCAGTACTTTACTTTCAAACTTTGTCTTCAGCTGATGGCTTCAGACTTTGTCTTCAGTCTTTGTCTTCAGTCTTTGTCTTCAGTCTTTGTCTTCAGTCTTTGTCTTCAGTCTTTGTTCTTCAGTACTTACTTTCAGACTTGTCTTCAGCTGATGGCTTCAGACTTTGTCTTCAGACCTTGTAATCAGCTGATGTCTTCAGCTATTGTGATTTTCTTCAGCAGTTGTAATGTCTGTGGGACTTAGAGGTTTTTCTGATGAGGCTCATTGGTTCTTTTGGTCCAACAAACTCCCCCTGAACCAGTGCAGCCAAAACCTCTAAACTTATTGATGATCCCACTTATTCTTGGCAGAAACACCCTCTTGATCAGCTTCAGAGGTAATCAGTTAAGCACAGGCCGGGAAAAGGTTTCTAATCTTTTGATTGGCTAAGTATGGAAGGGAACTCTGTCTTGGGAAACTGGACACAGAGTTTTGTCCCAACCATGAAACCTAATGCCCATTAATGAGTCTATAAGACTCACTAGCATAGGCCTCAAGGAGAACAACTTGTTCCTCCTTGGTGAGTTCTTCTGCTTCTCCCTCAAAGAAGAACTCTAGGCCATAATACTTAGACAGGTATCTCACTGTCTTTCCATTCTTCAACTCCATAGTTGTTATCTCTCTGTAAGCAAATTCATCAGGGTGAGAGCCTTCAAGCTACAACTGGAGTTCACTCTTCTGAAGATCTTCAAGTCTTTTGTATAACAACCCCTTCTTGATCATTTTGTTCTCAAGAATAGATTGAGGGGTTGTCTTGGAGTTGTGAGCTCTCTTGAATTCTTCAATGATTTCCCAGGGTGAGACTACCATGGCCAACGTAATTGCAGCATTCAAGGTCTTCTTCACTTGACCATGATATCTGCTTGGTATATTCTTCTTATGAATTCTAGAACTTACCCTGGGGTCTGGCCAGATCCGCACTCTTTCTCTTTGATGTTGAAAAGTATGTCTAAGAGTGTACAGCCTTAGAGCCTGTTTCTTCATTTCTTGATGGATGAGGACTGAGGGAAATCCTTGTCAACCATCTTGAGAAACTGCTCATCGTGCTGCTTTTGCTGTTCTGCTTCTTCAATCTTTACCTTCACCATTTGCATTTGCAAGTCGGGTGTAATCACTTGTTGACTTCTGTGCTCAGGTGTTTTAGGTTGAGAACAACAGAGATTGGCAGACAATCTTCATCATCATCCTCTTCTTCATCTTCTTCTACCCTCAACACCCTTCTCCTCCATCTAGGTGTATCACTGGGTAAGGCTTGAGGTGGTTTTTGGATTAAAGGGATTGGTTTTGTGGGTGGCTTTGGTTTAGGGATAGATTTGGGAGATTTTAGAGATAAGGGTTGTGTTTGAGTGGGAGTGTGAGAAGACTGACTTAGCATTTTGGTGGTGAGTTTGGCTTTGGAGAGCTTTGCCATTTCAGTTCTCTTCCCTGCACCTGTTTCATCCAGTGCTTTGATGATCAACCCTTTATTATAGCCTCCAACAGAGTAGATTTTCTTGGTTATCTCCAAGATACTGTCTCTGGACCAGGCCTTTATCTCTATCAATGATCTTCCAAGGTATTTGGCAATGAATCTGATCATTATCTCTCTTTCCCTTTCCAACACACTATAACCAGCCCATCTAGCTTGAATCTCTTCTATTTCCAGCCTTCTGATCTTAGTGTCTAGTGTGGCTGTGTCATGACCTTGTCGAAAGAGCTGATCTATAATTTTATCCATGGATCTGCTGTGAGCTTCATCAGCATCTTTGACAAGATCTTCTAAGGATTTATCTTTATCAGCTTTTGACTCAACACTTTTCTTTCTTTTATATGTGATCAGCTGATCTTCCTTCTCTTTATCTATGATCAGCTGTTCTGAGATCAGTTCTTTCTCTACCTCCTTCTCTTTTGCATGTTCTTTCTCATCATCAACTCTTTTTCTTTTCTTTTCTTTCACTGCCTTAGACTTGGAAGTCTCCCCCTTTTTGGTTGCATTGGGATCAGGGGCTTGAAAGGCAAAAAGAGATTTGTGAACAACATCATCAATGAGGGTTTGTAGATTTGAGGAGATCCTCTCATTAATGGCTTTATGCACTATGTCAATGATGATGGGAGTGATGAGAGGTAAGGAGTTTTGAAAGATAGCAACCATCTGCTCAGAGGGGTTTTGTCTTTGAGAGGTGGTGCCAAAAGTAGTGGCTGGTGGCTTAGTTAAGTGTGTAGGCTCAGTGTTTGGTGAACCTTCAATTGAAGGTGCCATCTGTGGGGTTTGTGGGGTGGATGGACTTTGATCCTGAGACATTTTGGCTAGCAGCTCTTTGAGTCTGCTCACCTCAGTATCTAGGATGGTATTATGGGCTAATACATCATAGAAAAAGCCCAGGTCATCATCAGTCTGTGCTGAATCACCTGACCTCCTGATTGAATCAGGATGTACATGCTTTGAGTGTAGATCAGTAGAAGCATGTGCCCCATGTTCTTGGTACTGGGGACTTCCTACCTCTGGACTGTGTCCTTCATTGGCAGTTGCCTCTGGTAAGGTCTTATGGATGTTACCAACTTCATCCTGATCATTTGCTGAATCAGTAGAAGTGGCAGCCTTACCAGATGTTCTAACCTCCGTTTCTACACTTGGAGATTGAACATTGTAACCCTTGTGCTGTGGGTTATCAGAAGCATTTTGGTCCCCCCCTTAATGGTTGAGGTATTCCCAGTGGTAAGTGGTTTCTGGGGAGGGGGGTGAGGAATGCAACTGACTCAGCACTTTAGCAACTATCAGTGTTGGGCTTTGAGGGGCGGTTGCATGTGGAGATTGGTCTGAAGCAGATTGCACCCAGGGTGAGAGGTGCTCTTCAATGGTAACCCTCTCAATTGAGATAGGTTCCAGAAATGTGGGATCCCCAATTGTGGTTGCAACAGGATCCTGTTGAGAAGATACCTGTGCGGCTTCAGCAGGTTGAGTCTTGGACATAACTGGGGGGTTAGAACCGGTATGTATTTCCTGTGTTTGTGGTACAGGGGCATCCTCAGGGGACTCATCTCCCTGAGTAGCGTTTTTGGGCTTTTTGGATTTGGGTTTGGTGGGGACTTTGGATCTGGAGGTGGAGGCTGTGGGTTCCCTCTGCTTGGGTTTTAGCATCCGGGCAGCCCCTTTTAGAGTAGGGTCTGAGTTATGTCTGGAGTATACCTCAGCTAAAACAGCTGGAGCAGGGACTCCAAAACCAACAAGGCCATCAGATTTTAATTGATTCAAAATTATGGCCATCAGAAACATGGGATAAAGTAGCCATCTATTTGCCACAGGTTTCTGAGCCAGATCCTTTAGTTCCATGAACACTATCTCAGAAAAATTTAGATTTTGGCGTTCAAAGATAGAGTACAATACCTGTTGCCATCGGGAAGACATCTGATCCCAAGAAGATGTCTTTGATGCAAGGCAGACATTCACCATATGAAAGATAAGTCGTTCAGCATCATGGAAGTGCTTTTTAAGTATGGTTGTAGCACTTAAGTCGCCTTCATACCCATTATTGATGAAAGACATATCAGTGATGCCTTTCGGGTATCCTTTAACATAGGTGCCATCATGCAAATTTAGGGTTTTGCGAATGATGTCGGGGGTGATGAGCACCTGTTTCTGGTTCACCAACGACTGGAGAGTGAGTTGGCTATCATTCTCACCAGTTATTACAGAGACGTTGGTCCAGAACTGGGTTAAGGAATCAGGGTATATGGTAGGATTCAGAAGAAAGGCTGTTCAGTATTGGGAATCCACCATAAGATCGATGGCATTGTCAAACTTGTTCCAGAAGGCCGATTTCGAAAGGTAGGCAACACAGTTGTGTCGGGGTTTGAGTTTCATGGTCGCCATTGTTGAGAGAGAAAAGGTTTGAAAAACGGCTAATGAAACGTTTGGCAAGTGCAGGTATTTATAGGTTAAGAAAAGGCTGAAAAGAAAACGACTGAAAGTGTTGGTGTTGGCATCAGTTGTTATGAAAACAACTGAAGACTTGGTTTTAACTATCAGACGTTTGAAAACAACTAAAGACTTGGTTTTAGTCATTAGTAGTTGTGAAACTACTAAAAACCTTGGTTTTGTCTTCAGCTGTTGTAAACAACTGAGGACTTGGTATTAGTCATCAGTAGTTGTGAAACTACTGAAGACATGGTTTTGTCATCAGCTGTTTAGGGTGAAACAGCAGTTTGTGGAAACAACTGAAGAGAAAATTCTCATCAGTAGTTTTCGTCAATTCTTAGCTTTTCAGCTGTTTCATACTGTCCTCAACACTTACTCATTAGACTTTTTAGCTGTTTTCAGTTGTTTCATAGGACATTAGTACTTATCTGTTTTTACTGACATCAGTAGTTATAACTACATCAGTAGTTGTAACTGCATCAGTTTCTTTTAACAGAATCAGTACATATTTGTGACATGGTTACTAATGATCATCAGTACTTGTTTACTGAGATCATCAGTAGTTATCACTTATTCTAGCTGCAGCATACCAAGCCATAACACAAGGTTTTGGAAAGTTGAACTATCCAAAGGCTTAGTAAATATATCTGCAAGCTCATCAGCACTAGGCACAAACTTTGGATCAATCAGACCTTTTTCAAAACAATCCTAATAAAATGGTGTCTGATCTCTATATGTTTGGTCCTAGAGTGCTGGACTGGATTCTTGACAATACACAGAGCTGAAGCACTATCCATTAATAATGGATTCTTAGTCTCTGTAATGCCATAATCCAATAGTTGGTTTTGAAGCCAGAGTACCGGAGATATACAACTTGCAACAGCAATGTACTCTGCTTCAGCAGTGGATGTAGCAACAGATGTTTGTTTTTTACTGTTGGACCAAAAGAACCAATGAGCCAAGATCAGAAAACCTCTAAGTCCCACATGGTATCACAACAACTGCTGAAAGCTTCATCAGCAGTTTGACAAGTGCTGAAGACTTCAACAGCTGAAGATCAAGTGCTGAAGACTTCAACAACTGAAGAACTAAAGTGCTGAAGTACAACAGCTGAAGAACACAAGTACTGAAGCCGAACAGCTGAAGAATACAAGTGCTGAAGCTGAAAGACCAAGTACTGAAGTACAATAGCTGAAGAGTTTACAAGTGCTGAAGATCAACAACTGATGTACAAAGTCTGAAGACAAAGACTGAAGACATCAGCTGATGATATCTACTGAAGTCATCAGCTGATGAAACATCTGAAGGTCAAAGTCTGAAGACCAAGTACTGAAGCGTCAGTAGTTTGTCACAACTGCTGAAGAGTACTTCTTCAGTAGTTGTGATATCAGTAGTTTTATATTTCTAGTTTCAGTAGTTTTGTAAAACGACTGAAGAGCTTGTTCTTCAGTCGTTGTAGTTTCAGTAGTTTTATATTTCAGTAGTTATAACAACTGATAACACTTAGAACTTTTTGTAAGAAGATGTCAGCTGTTTTGACATCTTCAGTAGTTGTGTTTCAGTTGTAATAAACCTGTTAGATGTCACTATCAAGTGGCATCAGCAGACGTCACATCTCTTATATAAGAGGTGTCGACCTAATCATAATTGTGACATTCTGTTACCGCGAAAGCGAATATTGAATGAAATATATTTGCAGATATTCTCTCTCTCTATAACTGTCTTTGTTCTTCATTGAATATCGTTTTGTTCTTGTGAATCGACTAATTCGTTGTTTGAATTCCGCTGCAATACTCGTCAATCAATCAAACATAGATCACTGATCCTAACAAGTGGTATCAGAGCTTGGTTAATCATTGATCGATCTAACAATTGATTATTGAAACTGCTAATTGATATCTATGTTCGATTGAATTAGCGTATTTGCAAGAACTGGTTATAGATTATTGAATTTCTGCCGCTTTCGTTCATTTATTTTGAGATCTTCTGGTTCAATTGGTTGTTGCGTTTTTGTTCTAAATCTGTTTTAGCTTAACCGAATTTTATTGAATCCGAGATGACGACTCCTTCTAATGACCCTCACAATACCGGTTCCTCTACCAAGCCTCCGATGCTGGTTAGGACCGAGTATAACATATGGCAACAAAGAATGCTTCATCACCTGTCTGTTAACAGTTCAGGTTGTTGGACATCTGTGGTACATGGACCACATAAGCCTATGGTGAATAATCCGGAAACCAATCAAATGGTTCCGAAGAAGAAGGAACAATACTCTGATGAAGATCGGAAACTATTTGAGATTGATGCTAAAGCCCATGGAATTCTGGCCATGGCACTACCTAATGAAATCTATTCAGGGCTTATGCATCATGAAACTGCTCATGATCTCTGGAATGCCCTGAAGGAACAATTCGGTGGCACTGATGAGGTCTTAGCAAACAATAGAGAGATCCTTGCCCAACAATATGAGACATTCTCTCATAGAAAGGGTGAGACACTGACTCAACAGTTTGAGCGCTTTTCTTGCTTGATATCTGAGCTGAAAATGGTGAAACAGGAATACACCAATAGCCAGATGAACAATAGATTCCTCAGATCACTGCCTGAGAGATGGGACACATACACTATTGTCCTACGCTCCAGTGCAAATCTAGAAGGCCTATCTCTCACCCAACTTCATGGGAAACTGCTTACATTTGAAAGAGAGATAGAGCAGAAAAGGAAACTGTCCTCATCAGGAAAGCTCACTGATGACTTTGTACCAGGCAATACTGCCTTGGTTGGTCATGAGTCAGAATATGCTGCATCTGAAAGCAATTATGATAAGCATATAGATTTCTCTTCAAATAGTTCTGATCATGCATTTGTTGGTATTGAGAGTCATTCTGGCAGTAATAGTGACAATTTATGCTTCATAATGGATGATTTGAAAGGAATAGCTGATGATGATCTAGAAGAGATGGATATTCTGAGCTAGATGGCACTGATTAATATCAGATCTCAGAAGTTCTACAAGAGAACTGGCAGGAAATTTCCTAGACTCTCTGGCAAAACCAAAGTTGGTTTTGACAAGAGTAAGTTGAGGTGTCACAAATGCCAAAGGCTAGGACACTTTGCAAAAGAGTGTAGATCAACTGGATCTAACTCTTCTGCACGCTTTGTGACTTTTCCTAGTACTAGTCCATAAAACAGAGGGCAACATCCTGCTGGTTCTGGTCATTATTCACATCCTAGATCTCCTGCATACTTTGTTCCCCAGGGTCAAATGTCATATCCTTATCCCTGCTATTATATGCCTCAACCAAATTCTGTTCAAGCTCCAATCGCACAACAACCACAAGCATTGCCTGAACCACAGCCTTCCCAATCTCATCAACAAACTCAACCTCAACAACACAGCTTCTTCACCCCAGGAGTTGTTGACTGGAGCAGTTTACCAGATGACATGTCTGGTCATGAACAACTGTTCTCAGGTGCTGGTCAACATGGTGGTGACAGTCCATTTGGAAATCTAGCTCTTATGGCTTTGGATTCTGCTGATACTTCATCCTCTAATGCCTCTACACCAAAGGTATCACAGGTATCCTCTGAGGCAAAAGCCAAATTATGTTCTGACACATGTATAGCAGCATTTGCATCTATTAGAGAGGCAAATGTAGCTTTAATCAATAAGAACATTGAGCTAGAACAAATAATTTCCAAAAACAAAGCTGAATTTGAGTCTGTGCTTAATGATAAAAATGATGAGATTTACAAACTGAAATGCCAAATTACTGATGATAAGGCTAGGGAAGAGATACTTCTAGAGAAGTATAAAGATCTCAAAGAAACCCTTGCAGTTACCCAGGTAGAGTGTGATAGATGGGTACAATCATGCAAAGGTTTTGAAATGCTTCTTAGTAAGCAATTTGCTTCCAATGTGAAGTTTGGCATTGGTTACAATCACACTGCTCCACCTACAGATTTTACTCCAAGAGCAGAGGTAGAATCTGATGGTGAGAGTGATAACCAATCCATCTCATCATGTGATCTACTTTCTGATACAACACAATCAGAAGTAGTAGTCAGCATCAAGCCCTCTCTGAACCTATCAGCTGATGTTGATGGTTCAAATGCTGACACTCACATGATCAATGAGTTGATCAACTAAGGAGTTAATTCTGAAAGTCCTGAAAGGACTAGAGAGCAGGATTTAACACGTGAAGTTCAAACTCCAACTGCTGTCAGTACTGAAGAGAAGAAAACTGTCAGTAGAAAGAGTTTGAAGACTACTAAAGAGGCAGTCAAGAAAGCAAACAATGCTTCCAAAGCATTGAAGAGCAAGTCTCTAGTTGCTTCACCCTCTTTAGTTGATGATCAACCTAAGATGAAGAAGAAACCATGTGAAGTATGTGGTTTGTTCAATCATCTTACAGATGATTGCTGGTACAAAAGAGGTTCCAAACTCAAACAAAAAGAAGAAATTAAAGAGAAAATGGTAAAAATGAAAACTGAGTTTGAGACCACATTTTTATCAGTAACATCAAATCCTGTAACCCTTAAGTCCTCAAAGAAATCCAAAAAGGAAGGGGTTAAACAGGTGACAGCTGAGAGTGCTCAGAAGAAGAAGGTGCAACATAGGAACTTATCAAACTCCACTGGCAATGTGTCTGATGAGCTGAAAGCTTTATCACAAAATCAGACACAGCTGGTCATGATGGTTCAACATCTGTTGGGTAGAGTTAACCAACTAGATGCTCCTATGTTGAAACCACAGAAAAGGAGATCCAAGCCAAAGGATTCCTCTTCTTCACCATCTTCTTCCTCTCAGGCTGTTGTTTCAAATAAACCTGTTAGTTTACCATCTATTGATGAGACCAGGCCCAAAACCAAAAAGGTTTGGGTCTCTAAAACTAACTGATTGTTTATTTTTGCAGGGTTCTCCAACATGCCAAAGTAGCATCTGGTATGTAGACAGTGGGGGATCTATGCACATGACTGGGAACAGCTCTCTTCTTCATGACTACTCTCAAGGAAAGAAGGGATTTGTTTCTTTTGGCAATGATGCTAGGGGTTACATCATTGGTAAAGGCTTTGTCTCCAATGGAGAAATCAAATTTGATGATGTTAATCATGTGGAAAATCTCAAGTACAATCTCTTGAGTGTCAGCCAAATGTGTGATAAAGGCCATGTTGCTCTTTTCACCATTCAGAACTGTAGGATTCTGTCATCCAAAGTTTTGAACTTGATTGACAAGGTGTTGGATGATCACACTCTCCTGAGAGCCAACAGGACAGGAAGAGTGTATGCCTTAGATCTTTCCAAGAAAATAGATCTCAAAGGCAATCCTTGCCTATTTTCCAAAGCCTCTTCTCAAGAATCTAAACTGTGGCATAGAAGGCCGGGTCATGTTAATTTCAAAAACATGAATCAGCTTATCCACAATAGTTTAGTCAGAGGTTTACCAATAAAGGAGTTCCACTGTGATGAAACCTGCACTGCTTGTTTAAAAGGAAAACAACACAAAGTCTCATTCCCTCCTATTGAAGAGCCTAAGTCCACTGCCTGCTTGCAATTACTGCATATGGATCTATGTGGTCCTGTGAGAGTGATGAGCATGGCCAAGAAGAAATACTGTCTGGTAATTGTGGATGATTACTCCAGATTTGTATGGACTTTCTTTCTACATTCAAAGGATGAGGTTGCTCAGAAGGTTCTTAACTTTGTGTTGTATATTGAGAAGCAGTATTCCCTTCCAGTCAAGTGTATCAGGAGTGATAATGGACCTGAATTCAGGAATCATACACTTGATGACTTCTATCTCTCAAAGGGAATCAAGAGGCAGTTTAGCATCCCAAGGCCTCCAGAACAAAATGGAGTAGTGGAGAGAAAGAACAGGACCCTCATTGAAGCTGCAAGGTCCATGCTGGCTGACTCTGGTCTGCCACTGACCTTTTGGGCTGAAGCTATCAACACAGCTTGCTATGTGCAGAATAGAGTTTTAGTAAATCAGAGGTTGATGAAGACTCCATATGAAGTTCTCCATCATTTGGCTCCTCTGATTTCATTTTTCAAAGCATTTGGATGTCCCTGTTTTATTCTCAACACAAAGGATCAACTCCATAAATTTGATCCTAAGGTGGATGCTGGGTATTTTGTTGGTTATTCATCTACTTGCAAGGCATACAGAGTCTTCAACTGCAGAACAAAGATAGTTGAAGAGACTCTACATGTGAAGTTTAATGAATCTCCTTTGGAGCTTTTCCAAGAGACTGCTCCTCCATTCAGAATGAAAATATATCCCGATTGCGACCGAGAATCATCACGATCGGTTTGGAAACTCGCATCCGTGTAACCCTTTACAACGAGTTCCTCATCACCAGATCCATAGATTAAGAACATGTCTCTTGTCCTCCTTAGGTACTTAAGTATGTTCTTAACAGCCATCCAATGACTGCTTCCAGGATTTTGCTGGTAACGGCTTGTCATGCTTAGGGCGCATGACACGTCTGGTCGAGTGCATATCATCGCATACATGATGGATCCAATAGCAGATGCGTATGGGATTGCCTTCATTTTATCTTGCTCATCCTTTGAGCTAGGACATTGAGTCGTACTCAATATTGTTCCTCTTTGAATAGGTACGGTACCTTTCTTAGAGTTTTCCATCTTGAACCTTTTCAAGATCTTATCAATGTACGCACTTTGATTCAAACCAATCAACCGCCTTGATCTATCCCTATAGATCTTTATTCCTAGAATATAGGCGGCTTCACCAAGATCCTTAATGGAAAAACAACTTCCAAGCCAGGTTTTTACACCTTCTAAGGTTGGAATGTCATTTCCAAATAGTAGTATGTCATCAACATACAATACTAGGAAAGTTATTATGCTCCCACTAGCCTTCTTATACACACAAGCCTCATCAGCGTTTTTGATGAAGCCAATTCTTTACTTCCTCATCAAAGCGGTGATTCCAGCTTCTCGATGCTTGTTTCAATCCATAGATTGATTTCTTTAACTTGCATACTTTATTAGGATGCTTTGGATCGACAAAACCTTCAGGCTGAACCATATAGACATCTTCCTCAAGATATCCATTTAGGAAAGCGGTTTTGACATCCATTTGCCAAATCTCATAATCATAATGAGCAGCTATGGCAAACAATATTCTTATAGACTTTAGCATCGCAACAGGTGAGAAGGTTTCATCATAATCAACCCCTTGAGTTTGAGTGAAACCCTTTGCTACAAGTCTAGCTTATAAGTATCCAAGTTTCCATGCATATCGGTTTTCTTCTTGAAAACCCATTTGCTTCCAACTACTTTTGAGTTAAGAGGTGGAACAACCAAGTCCCATACTTGATTGTCATGCATGGATTGCATCTCAACGCTCATGGCTTCGAGCCATTTGTCACAATCCGAATTGGACACTGCATCATGATATGTGGTTGGTTCATCTGAATCTACCACATAGCATCCATCCAGATGAAAAATCCGTATCTTTCAGGTGGATTACTAGTTCTACCACTTCTGCGAACGTTTTGTGTGTATTGATCAACCATTTGATCATCTTCAACATCCTCATGTTGAGTGCTAGTTACAACCAAACGTGCATCGGGTTGTGGTTCTTGATCCTCCTCAAGATCCACTTCTACTGCTTGTTCCTTCCATAAGGAACTTTGCTTCTAAGAACTCACCCTTTCTGGCAACAAACACCTTTTGTTCCAGTGGGTCATAGAAATAATATCCCATAGAATCTCTAGGATATCCAACAAAGAAGCACTTGGTGGATCTGACTTCTAACTTGTTTGGGGTTGGAGTCTTAACATAAGCCTCACAACCCCAGACCCTTAAGTATGATAGAGATGGAACCCTTCCATGCCATATCTCAAAAGGTGTCCTTTCCACCTTTTTGGTTGGGGCCATATTTAGAATACGAGCCGCGGAGAGCAGAGCGAAACCCCAAAATGATAGAGGTAATGTGCTTCTAGCCATCATAGATCGAACCATATCCAATAAGGTTCGATTCCTCCTCTCAGACACACCATTATGTTGTGGTGTTCCAGGTGGAGTGAGTTGTGAGACAATCCCACAACTCCTAAGATGATCTTGAAAAACATCACTTAGGTATTCACCTCCTCTATCTGTACGGAGAACTTTAATTGACTTGTTAAGTTGATTTTCTACTTCATTCTTGAAGATTTTGAACATTTCAAAAGCTTCATCTTTGTGCCTTAATAAGTACACATACCCATAGCGACTATAATCGTCGGTAAAGGTAATGAAGTATCTTTCACCATTCCTAGTCATTGGCTTAAAAGGACCACATACATCCGAATGTATGATTCCTAATAAATCTTTTGCCCTTTCATTAGTTCCACTAAAGGGTGCCTTAGTCATCTTTCCTTGTAAACAAGATTCACATACATCAAATGAATTATATTCATTTGTTTTTAAAAGACCATTCTTTGGAAGTGTTTGTATACGTTTCTTGTTTATACGACCAAGACGACAATGCCAAAGATAGGTATCACTCAAGTCCAACTTGAGTTTCTTGGTGTTAGTTTGGTACAATGAGCTATTTAGAGTATTTTCATGAGCCAATTCATAAATACCATTAATGGGAATGGCTTTAAAATAGAACATACCATTTAAAGAAACATGAATATCATTTTCAATAAAAGATAATACATATCCAAATTGTTTTAACAGGGCTACAGAGATAATATTCCTAGTCAAACTAGGAGCATACAAAACATTGTTCAAGATCACTTCCAAACCATTTGGAAGCTTCAAGATGTAGTCACCACGGGCTTCAACTTGAACTTTAGCCCCATTGCCCATGTAGAGGCTTGCATCCCCTTTCTTGAAGTCACTACTTCTTTTGAACCCCTGCAACAAATTGCAAATGTGAGTTCCACATCCGGTATCTAATACCCATGTGTTAGAGGATATCATGTTTAAATCAATATGGATCATGTAAATTGTACCTGAGGTCTGCCCGGCATCCCTCTTTGCTTTCAACTCTTGGAGATGGACAGGACATCCTTGCCCAATGTCCAATCTCCCCACACTTGAAGCATGGGTCGTTAGTAGCAACCTTTTGCTTTTTCTGTTGTGGTTTGGGTGGCACCCTTGCCACCCCTTTCCCTTTTCCCAAAGCTGGTCCCTTGCCCTTACCAACTTTTGCCTTGGGTGCGGGACGAGGCCTTTTATTGTTCCCACCTTCATTGATGGTGAGAACGGGTAAAACCCTTTTACCCATGGCCGCCTCGGCAGTTTTGAGCATTGAGTGAATCTCACCAATGCTTTTGTCCAAGCATTCATGTTGTAGTTCAACACGAATGTCTCGAACCTCTTGGTAAGGCCATTCAGGATCAAATCCGTGGCCAATTCCTTCGAGACGGGACAATTAAGCCTCTCGAGGCGGTCAATGTGACTTTTCATCTTAAGTACATAAGATGAAACAGATTGGTTGTCATCCATACGACATGCATGGAGTGCTCGAACCGTTTCGAAGCGCTCAACCTTGCTTGCTGTTGGAACGTTTCCTTCAGCTGGGTTATCATGTCGTAAGCTCCGTGGTGTTCATACTCCTTTTGGAGATCCGGAGTCATGCTTGCTAGCATGAGACAAGACACTTGGACGGAGTCCTCAGTGTACTTCAGCCAATCGTTGTAGGCCTCCGCATCATCCTCGCTAGGTTGATCGGGGATAGGGTCGTCTAAAACATACGATCTTCTCTCTGCTTGAGAACGATTCTCAAGTTTCGATACCAGTCGATAAAGTTGTTATGATTTAGACGTTCCTTTTGGAGGATCGCTCGTAGAGATTGGTGGACGCGGATGAGTTATCGGAATTATCATTATGTGAGGCCATCTACAAAATTTAACAAAGTTTTATTTTAGTATTTTCGATATAGCCAATTTTAATAATTAATGCCTTTTAAGGCCATTTTTCTATTAAAATCTAGAACCCAACATTATATTCAAATTGTGGTTAGGTGACCTTTATCCCACGATTTAAATAATAAGGTGGTCAACGATTGACGGTTGCAACCATTTGCAACTTCTAGATGTATGGGATCGACTTTTAAACATCATATGTAAAGTCGGCATGTTAATCCCATCAACACCATTTGGAAACCATATTTAGGTGATCCATTTAACATGGTTTGCAAATCAAGTTACCCTACTTTCACACACGTGTGAGTTTACCCACATAAGTGGTTAGGTGACCTTTATCCCACCAATGTGGTATCCCCACCTTAAATCATAAGTTCCCTCTAAATGGTTAGGTGACCTTTATCCCATTAAGAGTTTCCAAATGATTCAAGTGTTGTGCAAAAGGACGGTGTTGAACTTGTTAGTCAAAAGTTTAGAGATTTCATAATTCTAGTTTAGAAAACTCTATGTACTTGTATTTGCATGCTTTCAAATACAAGGTACCCTATGGTCCTTTGATTAAAACCAATTCTAATCTTTAAAACCATTAAATCAAATTAATAACCTTTTATTACCATTTAGTGATTAAGAACCATCATTTTAATAACTTGTTAAGTTGTTAATTAGTTTGTTAGGCATGTCAAAATCAAACACTCAATCAAATAACAAACATCCAAACAAGTCATAAGCATAAACAACCATAATGTGCATAACCTTAGCAACTATTGTGACCACACTTGTTTGCCATCACAAGTGTGGTCATTAGGTCTTTCCTAAGGGTTGAATACAACACAAAAGAGGGGTCTTGTTGGACTCCCACTTGAACTTGCATCCATATGCTTCGAGTCCTTTTGTGTCTTCCATTGTGCTTCCATCCCGAGCATCTTCTTTTACAAAAAAATATATATCCTAATACATATTTCTAGTAAAAGGAAAAAGCTCCTAATCTATTATTACATCCCAATGAATAAATAGACAAGTTACATTTTTAAACAAAGCACAAATGAATAATATTACAATCCCAAGAGAAAACAACCAAAACAAACATAGCAAGCATCCAAACAACACAAGGTCAAAGGCTAGGTTATGCACACTAACATACAATGATCATATCATCAAAACATATAGTGAAACCCCACTTAAAACCTTCAAATTTCAGCCAACATAAACTGAAATTTTGGTTTTAAATATTGTCCAAACAATCAACATATCAACATATATATCTTTCAAGGTTTAATCACAAGCATGTGTAATGTAACCTTGAAAGTTGGGGATTCATCCAAACAAACATAGCAGCCCAAAAAACAGCCTATAACAAGTCTATAAACATCCTTAAAACCAATTTTAAAGGACAAAACAAGCAAGTCATCCACATAACCGGCTCTTGATGCCATTGTTGGGTTTGCAAGAACATAAAACGTAGTTTAACCATTTAAACTTTCAGAAAACGCAGCGGATGTGAGGATTATAACATGTTATAATCTGTAAATTTCGTGTTCTAAATGTTGTTTTAAGATGAAAACAAAACCAAAACAATAGGATCTTTAATATGTGAATGAACAAGCTATAAGCAAATGTAAAACACATAAAATCACAGCTACATAGAGCTGTGATAACTACCTTTCAGCAGCAATATAATCGACCAAAATGGGACTTTTGATGCTTCAAATCTTGGCCAAGGCTCCAAGGAAGAAACCCTCAAGCTTGTATACCCCAAGCTCTTTGCTAAACACCTTTCTTGTTAGGTAGAACACACCCAAAAACACTTCTAAAACTCCCCTTTCTTTGCTGCCTGGCCGAATGGAAGAGAGAAGAAGAAGTATTTTTGCTTTCTATTGCATGTAATGTGAGAGGTGGAGAGAGTGGAGAGTTCAAGACAAGTTAATGTGTCTTGTTCCAAAGCAAGATTGGTCAAAAGGGTATTAGGAGGGGGCGGCCGAAAATGGGGTTTTAAAACCCTTTCCCTCTCAAAATTTTATCACACATTAAGTTGTCTTGTTAACTAGACATACAACCACTAAATAAATTGTATGTACAAGTTATATATATATATATATATATACATACTTATACAATTAACCATTTAATTTATAAGTTGTAAATCCTCATTATTATTTGGTGTCATCTAACTAATTTAAATAACACTTCAAATAATATTATTGAACAAAATATCCTAATAAGTTGTTCCCTCTCACACGCAACTTATTTAGAAAACCATTTTCTAAATTGGTGTTAATATTTAATTGCATGATCATATCATGAACTAAATATTTAATTGGTGTCTGCTAAGCTTGTTATTGGGTATAACCCGACTTGGATCATAACGTACTAACCACATCAATATCCTAAGTGTCTTGGGCACACAGAATCCTACACAGTTGTGTGATGTTTTTACAACATTAATGAAAAGAGGTTTGAAATGAGTGCAATGGGAGAATTACAGTTCTTCTAGGCTTGCAAATCAAACAAAAGGCTGATGGAACTTTTATTCATCAGTCAAAATATACAAAAGATCTTTTGAATAAGTTTGATTTACAAAACTGTAAGCCCTGTTCCACTCCCATGTGCAACACCACACAACTGGATGCTGATCAGAAAGGTAAAGCTGTTGATGAATCGCTTTACAGATGTATGATTGGGTCCTTGATGTATCTAACAGCTTCTAGACCAGATATTATGTTTGCTACATGTGTTTGTGCTAGATTTCAGGCTGCTCCTAAAGAGTCTCATTTGATTGCAGTCAAGAGAATCTTTAGATATTTACAAGGTACACAATCTCTGGGTTTATGGTATTCCACTGGACACTCTTGCAAATTAGTTGCTTTTTCAGATAGTGACTATGCAGGGGTAAGTCAACTAGAAAGTCAACTTCTGGTGGTTGTCAATTCCTAGGCAACTGTTTGATTTCTTGGCAGAGTAAGAAACAAACATCTGTTGCTACATCAACTGCTGAGGCCGAGTACATTGCTGCTGCAAGTTGCACCTCTCAGGTACTCTGGCTTCAGAACCAACTTCTGGATTATGGCATTACAGAGACTAAGACTCCATTGTTAATGGATAGTGCTTCAGCTCTGTGTATTGTCAAAAATCCAGTCCAGCACTCTAGGACCAAACATATAGAGATCAGACATCATTTTATTTGGGATTGTTTTGAAAAAGGTCTGATTGATCCTAAGTTTGTGCCTAGTGCTGATGAGCTTGCAGATATTTTTACTAAGCCTTTGGATAGTTCTACTTTCCAAAACCTTGTGTTAAGGCTTGGTATGCTGCAGCTAGAATAAGTGACAACTACTGATGATTTCAGTAGTAATTACTGATGATCATTGGTACCCATGTCACATATAAGTACTGATGAGTCCTTTCCCTTCAGTAGTTTTTATAACTACTGATGGCTAAATGCCTCACAAGTACTGAAGTACTTTATCTATTCCAAACTACTGATGTAGTTAAAACTACTGATGTAGTTACAACTACTGAAATCAGTATAAACAGATAAGTACTGATGTCCTATGAAACACCTGAAAATCAGATGCAAAGTCTGATGAGTAAGTGTTGAGGACAGCATGAAACAGCTGAAAGGCTATGAATTGACGACAACTACTGAAGAGAACTTTCTCTTCAGTTGTTTCAACAACTGCTGTTTCATTCTAAACAACTGAAGCAAAACCATGTCTTCAGTAGTTTTTATAACTATTGATGACTAATACCAAGTCTTAGTTGTTTACAACAGCTGATGACAAAACTACTGTCTTCAGTAGTTTCACAACTACTGATGACAAACACCATGTCCTCAGTTGTTTGAATCATCTGAAGTCAAAACCACGGTCTTCAGTAGTTTTCTATCTTCTGATGCCTAACACCACGACTTCAGCTGTTTCAAACGTCTGAAAGGATAATACCATGTCAACAGTCGTTTAAAACTACTGATGACTAACACCACATCCTTCAGTCGTTTTCTTACCTGTACCCTATAAATATCCCTGACCTAATCCTTCAATGCTTCATCTTCTTCAAACCTAACGTTCCTCTCCAAAACTTCTCTCTTCTCAATGGCGTCCATGCAAATTAAACCGCGACACAACTGTGTTGCCTACCTTACTAAATCGCCTGTCTGGGCTAAGTTTGATACTGCTATCGATCTTATGGTTCAGTCCCAATACAAAATGGCATTTCTTTTGAATCCCATTCTACATGCCGAATCCCTCCAACAGTTTTGGATGAACGTTACTATTACCACTGGGGAGAACAACACACCATCTCTCCAGTCGGTCGTTAACAACAAAGAAGTGGTCATCACTCATGCAATAATCCGCCAAATTCTTCATCTGGATGATGCTATTTCTCCTGCTGGATATCCGAAGGGCACCACAGATCTATCCTTTGCCCAACATGGATATCAAGGCAATCTCAGTGCCTCCACTATCATGAAGAAACACTTCCATGACGCCGAACGCCTAATTTTTCACATGGTGAATGTATGTTTGGCTCCTAAGACTTCGTCTTGGGATCAAATGTCGTCAAAGTGGCAGCAGGTAATGTATTCTATTCTTGAGCAACAACCGTTAAACTTTTCAGAAATAATATTTTCGGAGCTCAAGGATATGGCTCAAAAACTAACCGCTAACCGTTGGATACTATATCCACGGTTCATAATGGCCATCATTACAAACCAGATTAATGCTGAGGGACTTGTTGGCTTGGGAGTCCCTGCTATGGCTGTTCTGCCGGAAGTATACTCCCGGCACAACTCTGACCAGACACTCAAATTGGCTGCCAAGCTGCGCAAACCCACGCAGCTGGAACCCACAGCCACCACCTCCAAATCAAATGTCCCCACCAAACCCACCAAAAAAAACCCAAAACGGCTACGGGAATTGAGTCCCCTGAGGATGCCCCTGCAACACAAACGCAGGAGATATCCACTGGTCCAAACCCCCTAGTGGATATAAGGACTCTTCCAGCCATAGCCGCTCAGGATTCCTCTCAACAGGAGCCTGCAGCAACCACAAAAGGGGTACCTACACATCTGGGATCTTCCTCACTTGAGGGGATTGCCATTGAAGAGCACCAACCTCCCCAGGTGCACACTGCTTCTATCCCTTCACCCCATACAACCGCCCCTCACAGCCCAACTTTAATAGTTGCATAAGTGCTGACTCAACTGCACTCCTCACCCCCTCCCCAGAAACCACTTACTACTGGGAACACCTCTACAATTGAGGGGGAGGAACACAGTGCAATTGAGAACCCACAGCACAGGGGTTTACCACTTCTATCTCCTGGTGTAGATAAGGAGGTTAGAATATCTAGTGAGGCTGCTACCTCTTCTGAATCAGCACATGATCAGAATGAGGCTGGTAACATTGCTAAGAACTCACTAGAGGCAACAACTGATGATGGACATTGTCCTGAGGCTGGAAGTCCCCAGTACCAAGCAAAAGGGGCACATGCAACAACTGGTCTACACCCAGTGCATGTCAATCCTGCTCTAAGCAGGAGGTCAGGTGATTCAGCTTCGGCTGATGATGACCTGGGCTTTTTCTACGATGTTCTTGCCCAGAACACAATCCTTGAAGAGAAAGTCAGTAGGCTGCAAAACCTACTTGACCAACTCTCACAAGGAGAAAGACCATCTGCCTCCACCAACCCACAGATGGCACCTTCAGTTGAAGGTTCCCCAAACACTAAGCCACTCCAAACTCAACCACCTGCCTCTGCTTCAGGCCCTATTTCTCAGGAACAGAACCCTCCTGAGCAAATAGGTGATGTACTTCAAAATTCCCTCCCTCTCATCACACCCATAATCACTGATATTGTGACTAAAGCCATTGATGAGAGGCTTTCCTCAACTTTACAACCCTTGATTGATGCTGCTGTGCAAAAGACACTTTCTACGGTACAAACCCCTTCCTCCAATGCATCCAAAAAGGGGGAGAGTACTGCAGTGAAAGAAAAGAAGAGGAAAAGAACAAGGAAGAGAAGGAAGAGAAGCAAGCCCAAGAGGAGGAGAAAGAAAAGCAACCTCTGCTCACTTACAAGCGAAAGAAAAGTGCTGAGGATCAACCTACTGAAGACAAATCCTTGGAAGAGCTGGTAAAAGAAGCTGACACTACACAGAGCCGATCCATGGATAAAATAATTGAACAACTCTTCAGGCAAGGGTTTGATATAGCCACATTGGATAGTGAGATCAGAAGGTTGGAAGTGCAAGAGATTCAAACCCGATGGGCTGGGTATGATGCTCTTGAAAAAGAGAGATTGGAGATCATGATACGCTCATTGCAAAATACTTAGGAAGATCTTTAATGGAGATTCGCGCGTGGACCAGGGACAGTATTCTGGCTATAGCCACCAGAATCTGTCTGTCTGAGCATTTCCACAAGGGGATTATTGTTGAAGCCCTTGATGAGGCTGGGGCTGGTAAAAGGTTGGAAATGGCTAAACTTACAAAGGCGAAACTTACTACAAAGATGCTGGATCAACCTTCCCTTCCACCCACTCAAACACAACCTACCCCTCAAATCTCCAAACCAATCTCTAAGCCAAAGTCCAAACATCCTCTTTCTTCAAAACCAATTCCCTTACCAACCCAACCATCATCCAGTGATGCACCTAGAAGGAGGAGAATGGTGCTGAGGATGGAAGTAGAAGAAGAAGAAGAGGATAAAGATGATAGTCTGCCACTCTCTGCTGTTCTAAAGCTACCAAAACCCAGAAGTCAACCCATGATCACACCTGACTCTCAAAGGGAGATGGTTAGAGTCAAGATAGAAGATGAAGAACAACAGAAACAGCATGATGAGCAACTGTTGAAGATGGTTGACAAGGAATTTCCTCAGTCATCATCTATTCAAGCCATGAAAGGGCATGCTCAGAGGCTGTACACTCTCAGGCACACTTTTCAGTATCCAGAAGGAGAGAGTGAGAGTATGGCCAGACCCCAGGGTGAGTTCTAGAATCCATAAAAGAACTATTCCACACAGATACAATGGCCAGGTTAGAAAAACAATAGATTCTACCATCATGTTGGCCATTGTAGTCACACCCTGGGAAATCATTGATGAATTCAAGAAAACTCATCAAGCAAAGATGACCCCTCAAGCCTTACTAGAGAACAAGATGATTAAAAAGGGGTTGTTATATAAAAAGCTTGAAGACATCCAGAAGAATGAGCTCCAGTTACTCCTTGAAGGCACCCATCCTGATGAATTTGTATATAGGGAGGTAACTACAGTGGAGCTGAAAAATGGCAGGACCATGAAGTACTTATCTGAGTACTATGGTCCAGAGTTCTTCTTCGAAGGAGGAGTAGAAGAACTCTCCAAGGAGGAACAAGTTGTTCTCCTTGAGGCCTATGTTCGAGAGTCATACAGACTCATTATGGGGAAGTAAATCTCATGAATGGGATAACAACTCTGTGTCAGTTCCCCAAAACAGAGTTCCCATTCATACCTTGCCAAACAAATACCTGAGATTTCTTCCCAGGCCGGAGCTTACATGGGTCATCTTCTCTACTGATCAAGAAGGAAAAAGACCAATCTTTTGCCAACAATAAGTGGGACAATAAATAATTTAGAGGTTTTGGCTGCATTAGTTCAGGGGGAGTTTGTTGGACCAAAAGAACCAATGAGCCAAGATCAGAAAACCTCTAAGTCCCACATGGTATTACAACAACTGCTGAAAGCTTCATCAGTAGTTTGACAAGTGCTAAAGACTTCAACAGCTGAAGATCAAGTGCTGAAGACTTCAACAGCTGAAGAACTAAAGTGCTGAAGTACAACAGCTGAAGAACACAAGTACTGAAGCTGAACAACGGAAGAATACAAGTGCTGAAGCTGAAAGACCAAGTACTGAAGTACAATAGCTGAAGAGTTTACAAGTGCTGAAGATCAACAACTGATGTACAAAGTCTGAAGACAAAGACTGAAGACATCAGCTGATGATATCTACTGAAGTCATCAGCTGATGAAACATCTGAAGGTCAAAGTCTGAAGACCAAGTACTGAAGCGTCAGTAGTTGTCACAACTGCTGAAGAGTACTTCTTCAGTAGTTGTGATATCAGTAGTTTTATATTTCTAGTTTCAGTAGTTTTGTAAAACGACTGAAGAGCTTGTTCTTCAGTCGTTGTAGTTTCAGTAGTTTTATATTTCAGTAGTTATAACAACTGATAACACTTAGAACTTTTTGTAAGAAGATGTCAGCTGTTTTGACATCTTTAGTAGTTGTGTTTCAGTTGTAAGAAAATGTTAGATGTCACTATCAAGTGACATCAGCAGACGTCACATCTTATATAAGAGGTGTCGACCTAATCATAATTGTGACATTCTGTTACCACGAAAGCGAATATGAATGAAATATATTTGGATATTCTCTCTCTCTATAACCGTCTTTGTTCTTCATTGAATATCGTTTTGTTCTTGTGAATAGACTAATTCGTTGTTTGAATTCCGCTGCAATACTCGTCAATCAATCAAACATAGATCACTGATCCTAACACTTACTCTGCCAAGAAATCAAACAGTTGCCTAGGAATGACATCCACCAGAAGTTGACTTTCTGGTTAACTTACACCCTGCATAGTCACTATCAGAAAAAGCAACTAATTTGCATGAGTGTCCCGTGGAATACCAAGACCTAGAGATTGTGTACCTTGCAGATATCTAAAGATCCTCTTGACTGCAATCAAATGAGACTCTTTAGGAGCAGCCTGAAATCTAGCACAAACACAAGTTGCAAACATGAGATCTGGTCTAGAAGCTGTTAAGTACATCAAGGACCCAATCATACATCTGTAAAGTGTTTCATCAACAGCTTTACCTTTCTGATCTGCATCCAGTTGTGTGGTGTTGCACATGGGAGTAGAACAGGGCTTACAATTTTGTAAATGAAACTTATTCAAAAGTCTTTTGTATATTTTGATTGATGAATAAAGGTTCCATCAGCCTTTTGTTTGATTCGCAAGCCTAGAAAGAACTGTAATTCTCCCATTGCACTCATTTCAAACTTTTGTTTCATTAAACTTGTAAAATCATCACACAACTGGGGATCAGAGGATGCAAAAATAATATCATCAACATAAATTTGAACAAGTAGCTTATGCTGATCCACTTTCTTAATAAACAAAGTTTTATCTATGGAGCCTCTAGTGAAATTATTGTTAAGAAGAAAATTTGAAAGTGTTTCATACCAGGCTCTAGGAGCTTGCTTCAACCCATAAAGAGCCTTATCAAGTTGATACACTCAATTAGGATGTTTATTCTCCTCAAAACCTGGTGGTTGACACACATAACCTCTTCTTTTATTTTACCATATAAAAATGCACTTTTGACATCCATTTGAAAAACTTAAGACTGTGGAATGCAGCATAGGCTAAGAACAATCTAATTGCCTCTAGTCTGGCTACAGGGGCAAAGGTTTCATCATAATCAATACCTTCTTCTTGTGAAAACCCTTGTACAACGAATCTAGCCTTGTTCTTGACAATAAGCCCAATTTCATTAGTTTTATTCCTAAACACCCATTTAGTGCCTATTGCACACTTACCTAGGGGTAGAGGAACCAGTTCCCACACTTGCTGCTTTTTGAACTGAAGTAGCTCAAGCTGCATGGCTTCAACCCATCCATTGTCTCTCAAAGCAACATGATAGTTCTTTGGCTCTAGCTGACTGATGAAGAGAGCATAGAAGCAGAAGTTAGACAATTGACTTCTGGTTGAGACACCAGCATTGATATCACCAATGATTTGAGACATGGGGTGATTCTTCAGCTCTTGGTATACTATAAGATCAGTTCAAGTTTTTGTAGCCGTTCAGCAGCAGCAGATGGTGATCCAGATTCTTGAAACCAAGTGTTAGATGGCAAGTCAAATGATGTAGAGGAGTCAGAAATCTTATCAGCATTTGTTGTGGATGGAGCTAGAAGCTACAGGAACATCAAGTTTAGCAGACTCAGGCAGTTAGTCACTAAACTTGAAAAAGTGAGTACTGATATCATCATCATCTTCAGTACCACCAGGTGGAAGACTTGCTGCAGAAGATGATTTATCCACATGATCTGCAACAGCTGGAGGTTGATAAGGAACATATTGTAGTATGTCCAGATCAAACAAGTCCACAGGGTTTTGTGAAATTTTATCCTTAGGAGATTCATTGAATTTCACATGCAAGGTTTCTTCAACTATCTTTGTTCTGCAGTTGAAAACTCTATAAGCCTTGCATGTGGATGAATAACCTACAAAATACCCTGCATCCACCTTAGGATCAAATTTGGTGGAGTTGATCCTTTGTGTTGAGAATGAAACAAGGACACCCAAAGGCTTTGAAGAATGAAATTAGAGGAGCCAAATGATGTAGAACTTATATGGAGGTCTTCATCAACCTCTGATTTACTAACACTCTATTCTGCATAGCAAGCTGTGTTAACAGCTTCAGCCCAAAAGGTGAATAGCAAACCAGAGTCAGCCAACATAGACCTTGCAGCTTCAATTAGGGTCCTGTTCTTTCTCTCCACTACTCCATTTTGTTCTAGAGTCCTTGGGATGCTAAACTGCCTCTTGGTCCTTTGGATAGATAAAAATCATCAAGTGTATAGTTTCTGAATTCAGTTCCATTATCACTCCTTATACACTTGACTGATAGGGAATACTGCTTCTCAACATACATCACAAAGTTTATAATCATCTGAGCAACCTCAACCTTTGAATGCAAGAAGAAAGTCCATACAAATCTGGAGTAATCATCCATAATTACCAGACAGTGTTCTTCTTTGCCATGCTCATCACTCTCACAGGACCAAATAGATCCATGTGCAGTAACTGCAAGCAGGCAGTGGACTTAGGTTCTTCAATAGGAGGGAATGAGACTTTGTGCTGTTTTCCTTTTAAACAAGCAGTGCAGGTTTCATCACAGTGGAACTCGTTTATTGGTAGACCTCTTACTAAACTATTATGGATCAGCTGATTCATGTTTTTGAGATTAACATGACCCAGCCTTCTATGCCACAGTTTAGATTCCTGAGGAGAGGCTTTGGAGAACAGACAAGGATGACCCTTCAAATCAATCTTCTTTGACAATCCAAGGCATATACTCTTCCAATCCTGTTGGCCTTCAGGAGAGTATGATCATCCAATACCTTGTCAATCAGCCTCAGAACTTGGGAAGACAGACGCCTGCAGTTCTGGCTTGTGAAAAGTGCAACATGCCCTTTATCACACATCTAACTGACACTCAGTAGATTATACTTGAGATTCTCCACATGATTAACTTCATCAAATCTGATATCTCCATTAGACACATATCCTTTCCCGATGATATAACCCTTGGCATCATTTCCAAATGAAACAAATCCCTTCTTTCCTTGAGAGTAGTCATTAAGAAGAGAACTGCTCCCAGTCATATGCATAGATCCTCCACTGTCTACATACTAGATGCTCCTTTGGCATGCTGAAGAACCCTGCATTATCATAAAGAACTAGTTAGGTTTTGACACCCAAACCTTTTTAGTTTTGGGTCTGTTTTCATCAACAGATTTAACCATAACTTGTTTCTTATGATTAACAGCTGATGAAGAAGAAGATGGTGCTGAAATGGATTCCTTGGATTTGGGCTTGGAATGCCTTTTCAGTGGTTTGATCACAGGTGCATCTAGTTGGTTAACTCTCCCTAACAAATGCTGAACCATCATAACAAGTTGTGTTTGATTTGTAGCCAAAGCTTTCAGCTCTTGTGACATATCAGTACTTGTGTATGATGAGTTCCTGTGGCCCACCAGTTCCTCCTTGAAATTCACAGACTTAGTCTGATGTTTATCATGAGGAACACTATCAACTGTTTTATGATAAACCCTATTCTTCTTTTTGGATTTGGATGAAGGCTTGGGTTTATCACATTGGGATGACTGTGGTACAAACTTGGTCTCAAACTCATTTTTCATTTCATCTATCTGGATTTTAATGAGCTTATCTCTGTTGAGTTTGGAACCCTTTCTGTACCAACATTCATCAGAAAGATGATTGAATTTACCACATATTTCACATGGCTTATTCTTCATCTTGAATTGATCAACTGCTGATGTGGAAACTACTGAAGGTGTGCTCTTCAGTACTTTCCTCCTTTCAGTACTTGTGTTAAGTACTGAAGGATCTGTAACAACTGAAGACTTGTTCTTCAGCTGTTCACTATCAGCAGTTGTTAATCCTTTTATTTCAGCTGATTTGAAATGCTTTTAGATGTTGTGTCTTTCCTATCATGCTTGAGATACTTTGAGGGACAACATCTGAAGTACTCAGCTTCATGTGCTTATCAGTAGTTGATCCATCAGGCAATTGATTTGCTGAGGTATCAACACTGATTTCATCTTATGATTTTGGGTGATCACTTGAGGATGATGCACATGATGATGTGGTTTGGAAATTACTTTCACCTCAGATTTTACTATTGATTTTGGAGTAAAATCTGTAGGTGGTGCAATGTGGTTGTAACCTATTCCAAACTTCACATTCAAAGCAGATTGCTTGTTGAGCAGCATTTCAAATCACTTGCAGGATGATACCCAGCGGTCACACTCAACTTGGGTAACTGCAAGTTTTTCTTTGAGTTCTCTATGGTTCTCAAGAATGACCTCTAGCTTAGCCTTTTCATGATTTAATTGGCATTTAAGCTTATAAATCTCATCATCTTTATCCTTAAGGACAGACTCATATTCAGCTTTTCTTTTGGAAATAGTTTGCTCAAGCTCAAGATTTTGATTAATTAAAGCTACATTTGCCTCTCTAATAGAGATAAATGCAGCTATGCAAGATTCAGAACATAGCTTGGCCTTAGCCTCAGAGGATACCTGGGTTATCTATGATGAAGATGCATTGGAGCATGAACTCTCAGTAGACTCCAGGGCCATGAGAGCTAGATTCCCAAAAGGATGTTCACCACCATGTGACCATCACCAACAAATAATTGCTCATACCAGAGAGATCATCTGGTAAACCGCTCCAGTCAACAACACCAGGGGTGAAGAAGCTGTGATGAGGTTGTGATTTAGATGATTGAGATGGTAGAGTCTCAGGTAAGGCTTGAGGTTGTTGTGCAATAGGAACTTGAACTTGATTTGGCTGAGGCATATAATAGCAGGGATATGGATATGACATTGGACCCTGAGGGACAAAATATGCAGGAGATTGTGAATGATGACCAGAACTAGCAGGATGTTGCCATATGTTTTGTGAACTATTGCTTGGAAAGTCACAAAGGGTGCAGAGGAGTTAGATCCAGTTGATCTACACTCTCTTGCAAAGTGTTCAAGCCTGTGGCATTTGTGACACCTCAACTTACTCTTGTCAAAACCAACTTTGGTTTTGCAAGAGAGTCCTGGAAATTTCCTACCAGTTCTCTTGTAGAACTTTTGAGATCTGATATTAATCAAGGTCATTTGGCTTAGAATATCCATCTCTTCTAAGTCATCATCAGCAATACCCTTTAAATCATCCATAATGAAACACAAATTGTCACTATTACAGCCTGACTGACTGTCAACACTAACAAATGCATGATCTGAACCGTTTGAAGAGAAATCTATATGCTCATCATAATTGCTTTCTGATGCAGCATATTCTGACTCATGACCAACCAAGACAGTGTTCTCTAGTACAAAGTCATCAGTGAGCTTTCCTGATGATGCCAGTTTCCTTTTCTGCTCTATCTCTCTTTCAAATGTAAGCAGTTCCCATGGAGTTGGGTGAGAGATAGGCTATCCAGATTTGCATTGGAGCGTAGGACAATGGTATATGTGTCCCATCTCTCAGGCAGTGATCTGAGGAATCTGTTGTTCATCTGACTATTAGTGTATTCATGTTTGACCATTTTCAGCTCAGAGATCAAACAAGAAAAACGCTCAAAACTGTTAAGTCAGTGACTCACCCTTCCTATGAGAGAATGTCTCATATTGTTGGGCAAGGATTTCTCTGTTGTTTGCTAAGACCTCATCTGTTCCACCAAATTGTTCCTTCAATGCATTCCAGAGCTCATGAGCAGTTTCATGATGCATAAGCCCAGAATAGATTTCATTCGGCAGTGCCATGGCCAAAATTCCATGGGATTTAGCATCAATCTCAAACAGTTTTCGATCCTCATCTGAGTATTGTTCCTTCTTCTTTGGAACCATTTGGTTGGTTTCCGGATTGTTCACCATAGGCTTGTGTGGACCATGTACCACAGATGTCAAACAACCTGAACTATTAACAGACAGGTGATGAAGCATTCTTCGTTGCCATATGTTATACTCAGTCCTAACCAGCATCGGAGGCTTGGTTGAGGAACCGGTATTGTGAGGGTCATTAGAAGGAGTAGTCATTCTCAGATTCAACCAAATTCAATTAAGTTTTAACTGATTTAGAACAAAACAACACAAACCAATATGAACCAAGAGAAAACTCAAAGCAAATAACGAAAGCAACAGAAATTCAATGATCTATAACCATTCTTGCAAATATGCTAATTCAATCAAACTTAGATATCGAAATACAGTTTCAATGATCAATTGTTAGATCGATCAATGATTAACCCGCTCTGATACCATTTGTTAAGATCAGTGATCTAAGTTTGATTAGTTAGAGAGTATTGCAGCGGAATTCGAACAACGAATTAAACAATTCACAAGAACACAATTGATATTCAATGTAACGGTACACGGTTATAGAAAAAGAGAATTCTGCAAAAGAAATATTTCATTCATATGCTTTCGTGGTGGCTCAATGTCACACGTTACAACTAGGTCAACATTCCTTATATAGGAAATGTGACGTCTGCTGATGTCACTTGATAGTGACATCTAACAGAATTATTCAAACTACTGAAACTATGCAAACTACTGAGAATGTTCTCAACTACTGATTACATCTCAGAGAATGCTTAAGTACAAAAACATAAAACTACTGAACTACAACTACTGAAACTATAACTACTGAAAAGTAAATTACAAGTACTGAAAGGAAACCATCACAACTACTGAAGTTAATTACTTCAGCTGTTGTGACAACTACTGATCACTTTGGTCTTCAGTCTTTGTCTTCAGTCTTTGTTCTTCAGTACTTTACTTTCAGACTTTGTCTTCAGCTGATGGCTTCAGACTTTGTCTTCAGTCTTTGTTCTTCAGTACTTTACTTTCAGACTTTGTCTTCAGCTGATGGCTTCAGACTTTGTCTTCAGACCTTGTAATCAGCTGATGCTTTAGCTGTTGTGATCTTCTTTAGCAGTTGTAATGTTTGTGGGACTTAGAGGTTTTTCTGATCAGGCTCATTGGTTCTTTTGGTCCAACAGGTGATGCTACCAAAAAGGGGGAGAAAGTCAGTACAACCACAGAACCTGGGAGTTTCTCTGAGAGAATGGACATTGAGGACTCACCATTCTCACTTGCAACTGTGCATCTCAGCAACCTCCTCTAGTTCACATTGATGTGGACTACACAGACTCCTTTATACAGAGTCTGTTTGAGGATGGGATACCAAGGGCTATGTCACTTTCACCATCCTTCAATAACATTATTGGGTGGAGGTATGAAAACAACAGGAAGGCCCTCATTATCATAAGAGTTCAAGGACAACAAGAAGTCTTCAATTTTCAGAACTTGGACTACTATGAAGGTCTAGATCTAGTCAACATGCCACTTGTCAACCCAAGCCAATCAAGACAAGCTGACAGAATGGCCAAAAGAATCCAAGACAGGATCATTGTAGAGTTCAGTCTAAGAAGGAGACTAAGGCAATCAGGCAATGTCATCGGTCAACTGGATGTTGAGGTAGACCCTAAGATTAGCTTCATAGGGGAAACCTTGATTGAAGGCCCAGTGACAGAACCTGAGAGCCTTGTCTCATCATCTCCAACTGCTGCAGAGATCCATATTCCTTTTGAGACACTTGCTGGTGAAGGTGCTTCTCAAACTCTCTCTGGCCTGAGCTCAGATGCTGCAACGAGCAATGAAGGCCAAAGCTCTCTCCACACTGAGTCACAAAGGTCTAAGAGTAACAAAGGGAAAAGAAAGATGACATCTGAGGAGATTGAGGAGGAGGAGAGAGAGAGAGGAAAAGGAGGCTAAGGGGAGACAGTTCCTCTACTGAGTCTCCAAGACTCATGGTGTCTGCAATCAGGGCTGCCCCCAGACCAGATACTCAGAATGATGAGTTAAGGCCAGTAAGGATCAACTATCTGTAGACTAGGAACTATGACATAGATAATGTCATTTCTCTCCCCTTGGATGAATTGAATGAGCTGGTTGATCTGGAAAGGTCAAGAGAGAAGAAGGAGGTAGAAGATGCAGAACTCCTAGTACAAGTCAAAGAAGAGAGAGAAGAAAAAGACTGTACAAAGGTATGCCTACCCTCTCACCAGTTCAGGAAAGTCCTGAACAAGAGGATGTGGTTCAACAAGAACCTTAGGTAGATAAGGAAGAAGATAGAATCAAGATGATTAACTACCTGAGTGCCACAGGCCTCTATCAGGCAGATGCACTCCTTCCCTTACCTTATGACTATATTGAGTTTGAGTATTTAAAACAACTTGAGCTTGATTTAGTCAAGGAAAGAAAGACAACAAAGAAGAAGCTGAGGGAAGATGTTGGACCAAAAGAACAATGAGCCAGATCAGAAAAACCTTTAAGTCCCACAGACATCAAAACAACTGAAGTGATCTACAACAGCTGAAGACAAAGTCTGAAGACAAAGTCTGAAGACAAAGTCTGAAGACAAAGTCTGAAGACAAAGTCTGAAGACAAAGTCTGAAGACAACTGCTGAAGACAAAGTCTGAAGACAACAGCTGAAGACAATAGCTGAAGACAAAGTCTGAAGACAACTACTGAAGACAAAGTCTAAAGATCAAGTTCTCAGAAGTTGTCACAACAGCTGAAGTAGTTCTCTTTAGTAGTTGTTATGGTTTACATTTCAGTAGTTTGTAATCAGTAGTTTTATATTATGTAAAACATCTAAAGTTCTTACACTTCAGATGTTATAACTTCAGTAGTTGTAATGTTAGCTTATACTTAGCTTTTAGTGAAGGTGTCCTCAGTTGTTGTGGACATCTTTAGTAGTTTAGCTTACTTTCAATTGTTTGTATAAATCAGTTAGATGTCACTATCAAGTGACGTCAGCTGATGTCACATTCCTTATCAAAAGGAATGTTGACCTATTTCCCCGCACGGGAAGCTTGTGCATGAATGAAAACATTCTTTTTGCAGAAAACTCTCTCTCTATAACCGTTACTGTTTGATTGAATATTCATATTATTCTTGCTATAATTTCGTCTAATTCGTGTGCTATTCTGCTGCAAATCCTAATCTAATTGATAAACTAGATCTCGATCCCTTCAAATGGTATCAGAGCAGGTTAATCACCGATCGATTTAACAATTGATCATTGAAACTATTCTTTTGATATCTAAGTTTGATCGAATTAGCCAATTTGCAAGAATTGGTTATAGAGTTTGTTTTTCTGTTGCTTCCTGTGAATTAATTTGAGATTCTTCTTGTTTTAAACTGTGTTGTTGAGTTTTTGAGTTAGATCTGTTAAAATCTCAATGAACCTGTTTGAATTGGTGAAAATGACTACATCAATCAATGATCCTCATAATACTGGCTCCTCAACAAAGCCTCCGATGCTTGTTAGGAGTGAGTACAACATATGGCAACGACGAATGCTCCATCACCTGTCTGTCAACAGTTCAGGTTGTTGGAAATCTGTGGTTCATGGACCATATAAGCCTATGGTGAGTAATCCGGAAACCAATGAAATGGTTCCGAAGAAGAAAGAGCAATATTCAGATGAAGATCTGAAACTGTTTGAAATTGATGCTAAAGCCCATGGAATTCTGGCCATGGCACTACCTAATGAAATCTATTCTGGACTTATGCATCATGAATCTACTCATGACCTCTGGGTTGCTCTGAAAGAATAATTTGGAGGAACTGATGAGGTCTTAGCAAACAATAGAGAAATCCTTGCCCAACAATATGAGACATTCTCTCATAGAAAGGGTGAGTCACTGACTCAAAAGTTTGAGCGATTCTCCTGTTTGAAATCTGAATTGAAAATGGTTAAACATGAATATACAAATAGTCAGATGAACAACAGATTTCTCAGATCCCTGCTTGAGAGATGGGACACATATACTATTGTTCTACGCTCCAGTGCAAATCTAGACAATCTATCTCTCACCCAACTTCATGGGAAACTGTTAACATTTGAAAGAAAGATAGAACAGAAAAGGAAACTAACTTCATCTGGGAAGCTCACTGATGATTTTGTACCAGGGAATACTGCTCTGGTCGGTCATCAGTCAGAATATGCTTCATCAGAAAGTTCTTATGATGAGCATATTGATTTCTCTTCAAATAGTGGAGATCATGCTTTTGCTGGTATTGATAGTAATTCAGGATGTAATACTGACAATCAGTGCTTTTTGATGGATGATTTGAAAGGAATTGCTGATGATGATTTGGAAGAGATGGATATTTTGAGCTAAATGGCATTAGTTAATATCAAATCTCAAAAATTTTACAAAAGGACAGGTAGAAAATGAAGGGGCTTGTTTGTCCATTTACATCTTGTTTAACCATTTAAACATATGAAACGCAGCGGAATATCCAACTTAAGTCATGTTAAAGTTTCTGAAAATTAACATAATTATGTGTAAACAACAAACCCATAACAAGAGGATCTTTATTATGTGAAGAACTAGCATACAATAAGAAATAACAACCCAATAACAAACCAAAACAAGTCATACAAACTACCTTTAACAAAGCTGCTTAAAACTGATGATGAACTACCTTCCAAAAGGCTGCTGAAAAACGGGATTTGGATGAAGATGGGGCTGCTCTTGAATGACCAAAACATCAAGGTAGATGTCCTCAAGCTTCCATACCCACAAGCATGATGCAAAACACCTTTCTTGCTAGGATTTGTGCACTAAATCGCAAGAACATGGCTGCTGAAAACCGATTTTCAGCCTATTTTTCCTTTTTGGATGAGAGAAAAATAAATGGATCTTGCAAGTATGAGAGAGAGTGCTGAATGGGAGAGTGTGACTAGTGTTAAATTGGAGAGTAGTTACAAGACACAAAATGACCAATAATGCCCCCAAAGGGGGCGGCCAAAATCTTGTGTTTAAAATGGGTTCCCCCCATTTTTAAACACCCACTAATATGTTAACTAGTTGTATTGTTAGTTATATAATTAACCTTTTAAATATATAACTTAAACACACACTCTTATTATTTGATGTTATTTAACAAACTTAAATAACATTACAAATAATTTCCATGAACAAAATATCCTTATAAGTTGTTCTTTCTCACATATAAATTATTTAGAAAACCCATTTCCTAAATTGGTGCAATGATTTAATTGTATGATCATATCATCAATTAAATACATATTGGTGTTTGCTAAACTTGTTATTGGGTATGACCCAACTTGGATCATGACATACTAACCACATCAATATTCTATGTGTCTTGGGCATAAAGAATCCAACAATCTCCCACTTGCACAAGATTCATAGAAGATTGATGCAAGCAGTAAATACCGCCTAACATCGGTTTACTACCCTTAATACGCATGACTTAGAAGCCATTCAATAACATTATCCCCTTCAAGTATCCAACTTGAAATGTTTTAGGTGAATCAATCATTTATCCTTTTGTTACTGATGTCATGTTAAATCCAAGGACACAGAATGATCATTCCTTATTGATTTAACTTAATCAGCCTTAGACATCATGCTCTCAACGAATAAGAGGAACAAATTCCATCTTGACTATATACGTTTCTCACAATCACCTTATGTCGTACCTGAACATAGCCTTATGTACTGACCAATATTTCAGATCAGCAAAGAACTAGCCCAAGGTGTAACACTTGGTGAATATCAAATCCCAATATGTATCTCAGGTCGGAGGATACCAAATGATATTCGCCTTTACTCAAATTTACTTATGATCTATCAATGAGATTCTATGTAGTAAAAATTGAGACGCGGGTCAGTCCAATATTTGCATCCCACAAATATCTATGAACCTTAGTAGCAACCAATTGTTCTATATTCATACCTTATGAATATCTACCAATCCATGTTCATAATAGTCTTACATTCATATTTGTTCCCACAAATATGACCGACTACGGACATTTAGAATAATAAACATATTCATGGATGTAAACATGATAAAAAATATAACTCAAATATATAAAAGAGTTAAATATTACAATTGTTCCATATTTTATATGCTAAACAGATCAATTCCAATCACCAGAATATCAAAGTCCTAAGGCACAAGTATGACCCTCATACTTTGCCCTCAGAAGGAGCTTCGTGAGTGGATCCGTAATGTTTTGATCTTTATGAACTTTACGAATACATATCTTTACCCCTTTTCAACTCCATCCTTATGATGTTGAATCTCCGCTCAAGGTGCTTAGTCTTTTGATGAGTACGGGGTTCCTTGATTTGAGCAATCCCACCCACGTAATTACCAAAGATTTCTAGGGGTTCTTGAATGGTAGAGACCACCCCTAGATAAGCAATGGACAAATTTATCCATGCAACTTCCCAAGCTGCTAATGAAGCGGCTATGTATTCGGATTTTGTAGTGAACATTGCTACCGTGTCCTGCTTTGAACCTTTCAAGGACACTTCTCCTTCATTCATAATGGAAGTATACCCCGATTGTGATCGAGAATCATCTCGATCAGTTTTGGAAGCCTGCATCCGTGTAACCCTTTACAGCGACTTTCTCTTCAATAGATTCGTATATTAGAAACATATCCTTAATCCTACTAAGGTATTTCAATATACTTTTAACAACCATCCAATGGTTATTCCTATTGGTATCTACTTTGTCATACTTAATAAGCATGGCTCGTCCGGTCTAGTGCATATCATCACACAAATGATGGATCCTATAGCAGATGCGTATGGGATATCCTTCATTTGGTTTGCTCATTCTATGAGCTTGGACATTGAGTCGTAGTCAACATTGTCCCTCTTTGAATAGGTACCATACCTTTCTAAGAGTTTTCCATCTTGAGCCTTTTCAAGATTTTATCAATATATGCACTTTGGTTTAACCCTATCAACCACCTCGATCTATCCTTATAGATCCTTATTCCAAAATATGGGCGGCTTAAACAAGATCTTATATGGAAAAACATATTCCAAGGTAGGTTTCAACACCTTCCAAGGTTGGAATATCACTTCCAAATAGTAGTGTGCCATCAACATACAACATTAGGAATACAATTATGCTCCCACTAACTTTCATATATACACAACCTTCTCGATGCTTGTTTCAATCCATAGATTTATCACTTTAACTTGTATACTTTATTAGGATGTTGTGGATCAACAAAACCATCATGCTGAACTACATGAACACTCTCTTCGAGATGTCCATTAAGAAAAGCAGCTTTGACATCCATTTGCCAAAACTCATACTCAGAATATGCAGTTATGGCACATAAAATCCTATTAGACATTAGCATTGCCACGGGCGTAAGAGTTTCATCATAATCAACCAATTGAGTTTGATGAAACCTTATGCTATAAGTCTTGACATATAAGTATTCAAGTTTCCATGCATATCCGTTTTCATCTTGAAAAACCCACTTGTATCCAACGGTTTGGAGTTAAGTGGAGGGTCAACCAATTCCCAAACTTGGTTGTTATACATGAATTGCATCCTTACGTTCATGGTTTCTAGCCATGTGTCCCAATCCAAATTGGACATAGCATCTTGGTATATGGTTAGCCTATAGGGGGCAACCACATAACATCCATTCTTGGAATATTCATATCTTTTAGATGGAATACTAACTTTACCAGATTTGTGAACGTTTTGTGTGTATTGATCAACCTCTTGATTATCACCAACAACCTCTTGTTGATAGCTAGTGTCAACCATAAGTCTATCGGCTTGTGGATCTTGATCCTTATCAAGTTCCACAGTTCTATATATCATTCCTTCGATAAGGAACTCGGTTTCCAAGAACTTAGCCTTTCGAGCAATAAATACTTTTGCTCTGTTGAGTCGAAGAAATAGTATCCTATACAGTCTCTAGGACTTTCAACTAATCTACACTTTCTTGGTCCGGTTCATATTCATAATATGAGCCTTAAAGAGCAATGCGAAAACCCAAACTGATAAAGATGGTAAGCTCATAGCCATATAAATTGAACCATATCCAAAAAGGGTTCAGTTTCTCCTTTATCAGAATGAAGAACATAGATAGTTATATAGAGTTGATTTTCTACTTCATTATTGAAGATTTTGAACATTTCAAAAGCTTTGTAATTATGTGTCATCAAGTGCACACAATAATAGCGACTGTAATCATCGGTAAAAGTAATGAAGTATCTTTCACCAATCTTTGTCATTGTCTTAAAAGGACCACATACATCCAAATGTATCATTCCTAATAAGTCTTTTGTTCACACTTATCAAATGAAACATTTTCATTTGTTTCCAAAAGACCATTCTTTTGAAGTGTTTGAATCCAATTCTTGTTTATGTGACCAAGATGACGATGTCAAAGATAATAATAACTTAAACCCATTTTAAGTTTGTTGGTGCTTAATGTGTATAATGAGTTATTATAGGACGAATTATCATGAACCAATTCATGGATATCATTAAAAGGCATATCCTTAAAATGAAATACATCATCCATAAAACCTAATATCATTATTTACAAACTTAAATCATGATCATATTGTTTTAATAGGAAACATTAATTATGTTCCTAGTCAAACTAGGTGCATACAAAATACTTTGAGAACAACTTCCAAACCATTTGAAAGTCTCAAAACAGAGTTTCCCGCCTTGAAGCGTACATTTCTTTGAACCCCTTTGCAACAATTGCAAGTATGAGTCTCACATCCGGTATCCAATACCCATGTGTTTGAAGAAATGACATTTAATACAATGTGTGAATCATGGAGATTGTATTTGAGGTTTGCCCAACATACCTCTTGTCTTTCAACTCCTTGAGATAGGAATTATCCTATGTCTCCATACTCAAAGCATGGATCGTTCTCTGTTACCTTAGGCTTCATAAGCTTAGGTTTTCGAGGTTTCGCTTTAACCTTTACTTTGATGTATTCCTTTCCTTTGGCAACAATTGCCTTAGGATCGGGATTGGCCATTTCTTATAGCCTCCCTTATTGATCGAGAGAATAGGTAGAACCTCTCTATCCATCCCTGCCTCGGTTGCTTCGAGCATTGCGTGAAGTTCACCAATGCTCTTGTCCTACCCATTCATATTATAGTTTCTTATGAATGTCTCAAACCTTTAGTTTGGCAATCAAGGATCAAATCCTTGGCCAACTACTTTGAGACAGGACATTTAAGCATCTTGAGGCTATCAATGTGGCTTTTCATCTTAAGAATATATAAGATGATATCGATTGGGTTTCTTCCATGTGACATGCATAAAGTGCCCGAACCGTTTTGAAGCAATCTACTAAAGTTTGTTGAAAGAACATTTCCTTCAACTAGATTATCATGTCATATGCCCCATGATGCTCCAAACCCTTTTGGAGTTCGGGAATCATATTCCCAACATGAGGTAGGATACCAGCACAGAATCCTTAGTGTGCCTAAGCCAATCGTCAAAAAGCCTCAACATCAACAGCGTTGGTTGGTGAGGTATGGGATCGTCAAGGACACAGGCCTTTACTCATTCTTGAGAACGATTCTCAAGTTTCGAAATTGAGTCCATAAGGTAATTATGGTTAGGACTATCCCTCTCAAGAATAGATCTCAATGATAGGGAAGGGATGATCGGGGTGGTAGCATAATAGTTAGCGGTCATCACTACAATAATTGACAAAGTTCATTTTAGTATTTCTGATAAATTTATTTTAATCGTTAATACCCTTAAATGTCTCATAGACAATTAACAATTAAAATCTAGAATCCAACGTTACATTTAAATGATGGTTAGGTGACCTTTATCCTATTATTTAAATTAACAAGGTAGTCAACAGTTGACAATTGCAACCTATTGCAACTTCTAGTCTTATGGGATCGGTTAAACATCATATGTTTAGTCGGCATGTTTAATCCCATCAACACCATTGTACGCCATGCTTCGGTGACCCTAATCACATGGTTTCCAATTCAAGTCGTCCTACTTACACACACGTGTGAGTTTTCACATACAAGTGGTTAGGTGACCTTTATCCCACAAATAGTTCCCAAGTGATTCGAGTGTCGTGTAAAAGGATGGTGATAGACTTGTTACCAAAGGGATTTAAGTTTCCATTAATTCTAGACATGAAAACTCTATGTACCTTGTATTCGCATGCTTTCAAATGCATGGTACCCTATGGTTCCTTTTTATAAAACCCATTTTATTATGAAATCATTAATCCTTTTAATAACCATTTATAAGTCACTTAATGTTAAGAACCAAAAATTCAGCTTGTTATGATAATTATTTAGATTGTCAAGCATATCCATATATCAAACAATCAACATAAAAGGAATAATCAAACAAGCATATATCCAACAATCATATGTGCATAACCATAGCTACTATTGTGACCATACTTGTTTGCCATCACAAGTGTGGTCATTAGGTCTTTCCTAAGGGTTAATAACAACACAAATCGAGATCACAATGGATCTCCCACTTGATGTCGCATCCGTATGCTTCAAGTCCACTTTGTGTCTTCCTTTTGTGCTTCCTTCCCGAGCATCTTCATTTACATAATATATATCCTAATGCATATTTTCTAGTAAAAGAGAAATACTCCTAATCTATTATTACATCCCAATGAATAAATAGATAAATTACAAGCACAAAACTTACAACCCATTTGAACGAAAATGACCAAAACAAACAAGCAACCAAACCAAAACAACACAAGGTCTAAGCTAGGTTATGCACCATCAAATGAACAATCACAAACATCATTCAACAAACAAAATAAACCCCATCAAACCCTAAATTTTCAGCCAACATAAACTGAAAATTAGGGTTTGTTTGTCCAAACAAACAATAACCAAAACATATCAACCAATTGACATTCCTATCTTTCAAAGTTTAATCTTAAGCATGAAGATATAACTTTGAAAGACATGGGGTTTATTAAATCAACCAAAATCAGTCTCTAATGAGAGATAAACATCCTTTAAAACCAATTTTACAAGGATAATGATGCTAGTTTCCACATAACCGGCTCTAGATGCCATTGAAGGGGTTTGTTTGTCCATTTACATCTTGTTTAACCATTTAAACATATGAAACGCAGCGGAATATACAACTTAAGTCATGTTAAAGTTTCTGAAAATTAACATAATTATGTGTAAACAACAAACCCATAACAAGAAGATCTTTATTATGTGAAGAACTAGCATACAATAAGAAATAACAACCCAATAACAAACCAAAACAAGTCATACAAACTACCTTTAACAAAGCTGCTTAAAACTGATGATGAACTACCTTCCAAAAGGCTGCTGAAAAACGGGATTTGGATGAAGATGGGGCTTCTCTTGAATGACCAAAACATCAAGGTAGATGTCCTCAAGCTTCCATACCCACAAGCATGATGCAAAAACCTTTCTTGCTAGGATTTGTGCACTAAATCGCAAGAACATGGCTGCTGAAAACCGATTTTCAGCCTATTTTTCCTTCTTGGATGAGAGAAAAATAAATGGATCTTGCAAGTATGAGAGAGAGTGCTGAATGGGAGAGTGTGACTAGTGTTAAATTGGAGAGTAGTTACAAGACACAAAATGACCAATAATGCCCCCAAAGGGGGCGACCAAAATCTTGTGTTTAAAATGGGTTCCCCCCATTTTTAAACACCCACTAATATGTTAACTAGTTGTATTGTTAGTTATATAATTAACCTTTTAAATCTATAACTTAAACACATTCTCTTATTATTTGATGTTATTTAACAAACTTAAATAACATTACAAATAACGTCCATGAACAAAATATCCTTATAAGTTGTTCTTTCTCACATAAATTATTTAGAAAACCCATTTTCTAAATTGGTGCAATGATTTAATTGTATGATCATATCATCAATTAAATACATATTGGTGTTTGCTAAACTTGTTATGGGGTATGACCCTACTTGGATCATGACGTACTAACCACATCAATATTCTATGTGTCTTGGGCATAAAGAATCCAACAGAAAATTCCCTGGTCTCTCTGGAAAAACCAAAGTTGGTTTTGACAAGAGCAAGTTGAGGTGTCACAAGTGCCATAGACTTGGAAATTTTGCAAGAGAGTGTAGATCATCTGGATCCAACTCTTCTGCACCCTTTGTGACCTTTCCAGGCAATAATTCACAAAACAAAGGGCAACATTCTACCAGTTCTGGTCATCATTCACAAATTCAATCATCTCCTGCATATTTTGTTCCTCAAGGTCAAATGCCATATCCTTATCCCTGCTTTTACATGCCTCAGTCCAATCAGGTTCCTGTACCCATAGCTCAACAATCACATGTCCTACCTGAGCCTCAACCATCTCAATCAAGTCAAAAATTTCAATCTCCATCACATCAAAGCTTCTTCACTCCTAGAGTTGTTGACTGGAGTAGTTTACTAGATGATCTTTCTGGTTATTCTGAACAAGTGTTTTCTGGTCAACATGGTGGTGAAAATCCTTTTGGAAATCTTGCTCTTATGGCCCTGGAGTCTACTTATGGTTCATGCTCAAATGCTTCATCATCACAGGTACCACAGGTATCTTCTGAGGCTAAGGCCAAGTTGTGTTCTGAGTCATGCATAGTTGCTTTTGCCTCAATTAGAGAAGCAAATGTAGCTTTAATTAATCAAAATCTTGACCTAGAGAAAGTGATTTCCAAAAGAAAAGCTGAGTTTGAGTCGGTTTTAAAAGAAAAAGATGATGAGATTTACAAATTAAAATGCCAAATCACTGATGAAAAGGCTAAGGTAGAGGTCATTTTAGAAAATCATAAGAGTCTCAAAGAAACACTTGCAGCTACTCAAGTTGAGTGTGAACGCTGGGTAACATCTTGCAAGGGGTTTGAAATGCTTCACATTAAGCAAACTGCTTCAAATGTGAAGTTTGGGATTGGATATAATCATACTAAACCTCCTACAAATTTTACTCCCAAGATAGAAGTAAAATCTGAAGGTGAAATCAATTCCCAAACCACATCATCATGTGTCTCATCCTCAAGTAATAATGTACAATCAGAGGATGAAGTCAGTAATAGTACCTCAGCTAATCAATCTGCTGATGGTCTTACTACTAATGAACACATGATCAAAGAAAAGCTGAGCACTTCAGGTGTTGTCTCACAAGGTATTCAAAGTACTGAAGAGCAAGTAACAACACCTGAAGAACATTTCAAACCAAATGGAACCAAACATGGTTTGAAAACTGCTGAAGAATCTATCAGGAAATCCAAATGTACTGAAAGAAAACTTCTGAAGAACAAGTCTTCAGTTGTTACAAATCCTTCGGTACTTCACATTAGTACTAAGAGGAAGAAAGTACTGAAGGACACACCTTCAGTAGTTTCATCTTCTTTAGCAGCTGATCAACAAAAGATGAAGAAAAAGCCATGTGAAATATGTGGTCTATTCAATCATCTCACTGATGAATGTTGGTACAGAAAGGGTTTCAAATTTAACAAAGATAAAATCATTAAAAAGAAAATTAATAAAATGAAAGATGAATTTGAAACCAAGTTTGTGCCACAAACATCTCAACCTGATAAACCAAAGTCTTCACAAAAATCTAAACGGAAGAAAGAGGTTTATCATAAAACAGCTGAAAATATTCCTCAAGGAGTATCAAAACAACAGACTAAGTCTGTGTCTTTCAAAAAGGAGGAAATGGTGTGTCATAGGAACCATTCAAAAACAAGTACTGATGTGTCTGCTAAACTGAAGGCTTTAACAACCAATCAGACACAACTTGTTATGATGGTTCAACATCTGTTAGGGAGAGTTAACCAAATAGATGTACCTATGATTAAACCACCGAAAAGGAAAACTAAGCCAAAATCAAAGGAATCCTTTTCAGCACCATCTCCATTTTCAAAGGCTGTTAATCATGACAAATTAGTTAGTATAAAATCTGTTGATGAGAACAGACCCAAAACCAAAATGGTTTGGGTCTCAAAAGCTAACTAGTTATTGTGATATATGCAGGGTTCTTCAACATGCCATAGAAGCATCTGGTATGTGGACAGTGGAGGATCTATGCATATGACTGGGAGCAGATCTCTTCTTCATGACTACTCTCAAGGAAAGAAGGGATTTGTATCTTTTGGTAATGATGCTAAGGGTTACATCATCGACAAAGGCTTTGTTTCAAATGGTGAAATAAGGTTTGATGATGTCAACCATGTGGAGAATCTCAAGTACAATTTGTTGAGTGTCAGTCAAATGTGTGATAAAGGGCATGTTGCACTTTTCACCAGTCAGAACTGTCGAATTCTGTCTTTCAATGTTTTGAGTATGATTGACAAGATATTGGATGAACATACTCTCCTGAAAGCCAACAGGATTGGAAGAGTATATGCCTTAGACCTATCAAAGAAAATTGATCTAAAAGGCCATCCATGTCTGTTCTCCAAGGCCTCTCCTCAGGAATCTAAACTTTGGCACAGAAGGCTTGGTCATGTGAATCTTAGAAACATGAACCAGCTGATCCTTCATGGTTTAATGAGAGGTCTACCATTAAAGGAGTTCAAATGTGATGAAAACTGCTCTGCTTGTTTAAAAGGAAAGCAACATAAAGTATCATTCCCTCCAATAGAAGAACCAAAGTCCACTGCCTGCTTGCAATTACTGCATATGGATCTTTTTGGTCCAGTAAGAGTGATGAGCATGGCAAAGAAAAAATATTGTCCGGTAATTATGGATGATTATTCCAGATTTGTATGGACCTTCTTCTTACATTCAAAAGATGAGGCTGGTCAAATTATCATCTACTTTATGTTGCATGTGGAAAAGTAGTATTCTCTTTCTGTTAAGTGTGTGAGGAGTGATAATGGCACAGAATTTAGAAATCACACACTTCATTTGAATTGTCATCTCATTCTAGGTTTCAAGAATCTGGATCACCATCTATTGCTGCTGAATCACCTACAAACACTTGCACAGATCTTATTGAGTATCAAGAACTAAAGAATCACCCCATGTCTCAGATCATTGGTGACATCAATGCTGGTGTTTCAACTAGAAGTCAATTGTCCAACTTTTGCTTCTATGCTCTCTTCATCAGTCAGCAAGAGCCTAAGAACTATCATATTGCATTAAGAGACAATGGATGGGTTGAAGCTATGCAACTTGAGCTTCTTCAGTTTCAAAAGCAGCAAGTGTGGGACCTGGTTCCTCTACCCCAAGGTAAATGTGCAATAGGCACTAAATGGGTGTTTAGGAATAAAACTGATGAAAAAGGCCAAATTGTCAAGAACAAGGCCAGACTGGTTGTAAAGGGGTTTTCACAAGAAGAATGTATTGATTATGATGAAACCTTTGCCCCTGTAGCCAGACTGGAAGCAATCAGATTGTTTTTAGCTTATGTTGCTTTTCATAATCTCAAAGTTTTTCAAATGGATGTCAAAAGTGCATTCTTATATGGTAAAATAAAAGAAGTTTATGTGTGCCAACCACCAGGTTTTGAAGATCATAAACATCCAGATTGGGTGTATAAGCTTGATAAGGCTCTTTATGGGCTAAAACAAGCACCCAGAGCATGGTATGAAACACTGTCTAACTTTCTTCTTCAAAATAATTTCACTAGAGGCTCCATAGATAAAACCTTGTTCATTAAGAAAGTAGGCATGCATAAGCTCCTTGTTCAAATTTATGTTGATGATATTATTTTTGCATCCTCTGATCCACAGTTGTGTGATGCCTTTACTAAGTTGATGCAACAAAAGTTTGAAATGAGTGCCATGGGAGAATTACAGTTCTTTCTGGGGTTGCAAATCAAACGAAAGGCTGATGGAACTTTCATTCATCAGTCAAAATATACAAAGGATTTATTGAAAAAGTTTGATTTACAAAACTGTAAGCCCTGTTCTACTCCCATGTGCAGCACCACACAACTGGATGCTGATCAGAAAGGTAAAGCAGTTGATAAAACCCTTTACAGATATATGATTGGTTCCTTGATGTACCTTACAGCTTCTAGACCAGACATTATGTTTGCAACTTGTGTCTGCGCTAGATTTCAGGCTGCACCTAAAGTATCCCATATGATTGTAGTCAAAAGGATCTTTAGATATTTGCAAGGAACTCAATCTCTAGGACTTTGGTATTCCACTGGGCACTCTTGCAAATTAGTTGCTTTCTCTGATAGTGACTATGCCGGGGTAAATTAACCAGAAAATCAACCTCTGGTGGATGCCAATTTCTAGGCAACTGTTTAGTTTCTTGGTAGAGTAAGAAACAAACCTCTATTGCTACATCCACTGCTGAAGCAGAGTACATTGCTGCTGCAAGTTGTACATCTTAGGGAATCTGGATTCAGAATCAATTACTGGATTATGACATTACAGAGACTAAGACTCCTTTACTGATGGACAGTGCTTAAGCTCTTTGTATTGTTAAGAATCCTGTCCAGCATTCTAGGACCAAACATATTGAGATCAGACATCATTTTATCAGGGATTGTTATGAAAAAGGTCTGATTGATCCAAAGTTTGTTCCTAGTGCTGATGAGCTTGAAGATATATTTACTAAGCCTTTGGATAGTGCAACTTTTCAAAATCTAGTGCTAAGGCTTGGTATGCTGCATCTTGAATGATTTGACAACTACTGATGATCTCAACTCACAAGTACTGATGAGCATCAGTATACAGCTGTCAAAAATAAGTACTGAAGTTATTTTATCTTCAGCAGTTTTCTAAACTACTGAAGACTAAATTACTTAAAAGTACTGAAGTACTTTATTTGTTGCAAAGTACTGATGTGGTTACAACTACTGAAGTCTGTTCTAACAGATAAGTACTGATGACCAATGAAACATCTAAAAATCAGAAAATCTACTGAGTAAGTGTTAAGGTCAAATGAAACAACTGAGATATGTGAATTGACGACAACAACTGATGAGTAATTTTATTCTTCAATTGTTTCAAACAAATGCTGTTTCATTTCAAAACAACTGAAGCCTAAACCAAGTCTTCAGTAGTTTTCAACTACTGATGACATACACCAAGTCTTCAGTTGTTTACAACATCTGAAAGTTAAAACCATGTCTTCAGTCGTTTTCTAACAACTAATGACTAAAACCAAAACTTTCAGTTGTTTTCTTTCAGCCGTTTCATAACCTATAAATACCTAACCCTAACTTCAAACTTTTCATAAATCGATTTCCGAACGTTCATCTTCGATTAATGGCGACCATGCAAATCAAACCATGACACAACTGTGTTGCCTACTTCACAAAATCGGCCTTTTGGACTAAGTTTGATGATGCTATTGATTTGATGGTTGATTCCCCGTATTGAACTGCTTTTCTTTAGAATCCAACCATCTATCCCGACTCTCTTCGTCAATTCTGGACAAATGTCACCATCCATACTGGTGAGAATGATGTCGCGATCACTCTCCAGTCATTTGTAAACCAGAAGAAGGTGGTAGTCACTCCTGCTATCATTCGCCAAACACTAGATCTGAATGATGCTACCTTTGTCACCAAATACCCGAAGGGCACCATTGATCTCTCATTCATCAACCATGGATATGAGGGCAACCTAAGTGCTACAACCATTCTGAAGAAGCACTTCCATGATGCTGAACGCCTAATCTTCCACATGATCAATGTTTGCCTTGCCCCCAAAACCTCTTCATAGGATCAAATGTCATCCAAGTGGTAGCAGGTATTGTATTCTATTCTTGAACGCCAAAGCTTAAATTTTTCTGAAATTATATTTTTAGAATTAAAAGATCTGGCAATGAAACCTGTAGCTAACAGATGGCTATTATATCCAAGGTTTCTTATGGCCATAATCATGAATCAGTTACAATCTGATGGCCCTATTGGCCTTGGAGTCCCTACTGTGGTAGTTTTGCCAGAGGTATACTCCAGGCACAACTCTGACCCACACCTCAAAGAGGTTGCCAAACTGCTAAAACCCACGCAGAAGGTACCCACAGCCTCATCCTCCAGATCCAAAGTACCCTCCAAACCTCATTCCAAACAAACCAAAAAGGCTACTTAGGGAGTTGAGTCCCCTGATGATGCCCCTGCAACACAAAGGCAGGATGAAACTATGGGTAGTAATCCCCCTGTAGTTTCCAGGACTCTACCAGCTAAAACCGCTCAGGTATCCTCTCAACAGGATCCTGATGCAACCAAAAATGGGGAAACCACATTACTGGAATCTCTCTCACTTGAGAGGATTGCCATTGAAGAGAACCATTCACCCCAGGTGCAATCCTCTTCACACCTATCTCCCACTGAAGCCACCCCTACAAGCCCAACTGTGGTTATTGCACAAGTGCTGACTCAACTACATTCCTCTACCCCTCCCCAGAAAACTGTTACCACTGGGAAAACCTCAACAGTTGAGTGATAGGATTATAATGTGGCTATTACAGATTTCAATCTCCCTGTGTAGAGGAGGAGATTAGAACATCTGGTGAGGCTGCCTCTTCTCCTGGTTCAGCACATGATCAGGATGAAGATGGTATCATTTCTAAGTCCTCACCAGAGGCAACTGCCAATGAAGAACATCATCCAGAGGCAGGAAGTCCCCAGTTCCAAGAAATAGGGGCACATGTGAATACTGATCTACACTCAGCACATGTTCATCCTGATTTCATCAGGAGGTCAGCTGATTCAGCACAAACTGATGATGACCTGGGCTTTTTCTTTGATGTTCTAGCCCACAATACTATTCTTGAGACTGAGGTATGCAGACTACAAGAACTGGTTGCCAAAATGTCATAAGAATCAAGTCCATCTGCCCATATTCACCAACAAATGGTAGTTTCTCCTGAAACTATCCCAAACACTGAGCCACTCTCAACAAATTTGCCACTAGCCTCTGCTTCAGGTGCCATTTCTCAGGGACAGAACCCCTCTGAGCTAATGGTTGTTGCCTTTCAAACATCCTTACCTCTCATCACTTCCACAATCACAAACACTGTATATCAAGCCATTGATGAGAGGCTTTCCTCAAATCTTCAATCCTTAGTTGATACTGCTGTTTCTAAGAAACTTTTTGACATTCACACCCCTGAACCCAATGCAACCAAAAAGGGGGAGTCTAAGTCAGTGAAAGTAGACAAAAGAAAGAGAGCTGAAGAGGAAGCAGAAAAAGAGCAGAAAGAAAAGGAAATGATCACCTACAAGAGGAAGAAAAGCTCTGAAAAGACTGAAGGTGAGAAAAAGTTAGAAGAATTGATCAAAGAAGCTGATGAGCAACATAGCAGATCTATGGATAAGATTATTGATCAACTCTTCAGACAAGGATTTGACACTGCCAAACTTGACTCTGAAATCAAAAGGTTAGAGATTCAAGAGATTGAACAAAGATGGGCAAGTTGGAGTGAGCAAGTTGGAGTGAGAAAGAAAGGGAAAGGCTGGAAACTATGGCAAGATTTATATCAAAACATCTGGGAAGGTCAATCATTGAAGTAAAGTCATGGTCCAGAGACAGTATTTTGGAGATAACCACCAGAATCTGTTCTTCTAAAGTATTTAACAAGGGATTGATCATAGAAGCTCTTGATGAAGCTGGTGCTGGGAAAAGGACTGATATGCAAAATTATCCAAAGCTTCACTCACATCCAAGATGCTAGAGCAGCCTGCATAATCACCCAAACCAAAACAACCACCCTCACAACCCTCAAAACCAACTCCTTTACCCAATAAACCTACTCAACCCACTACCAATGATGCACCTAAGAGGAAGAGAAGGGTGTTGAGGATGGAAGAAGAAGAAGAAGATGATGAGGATGATAGTCTGCCAATCTCTGCTGTTCTCAAAATAAAGATGCCTGAGCCCAGGAGTCAACCAACAATAATCACACCTGACTTCCAAAGGAAAATGGTAAAAGTCAAACTTGAAGAAGAACAACAACATAACAACATGATGAGCAGCTGTTAAGGATGATTGATAAAGAGTTTCCTAAGTCTTCATCCATACAAGCTATGAAGAAACATGCTCAGAGGTTGTATGCTCTCAGATTTACATTCCAATATCAGAAAGAGAGAGTGAGAATTTGGCCTGACCCTAGAGTAAGTGATAGAATTCACAAAATGAAGATTCCAAGCAGATACAATGGCCAAGTAAAGAAGATTGTAGATGCTGTGATAATGTTGGCCATTGTAGTGTCACCCTGGGAAATCCTTGATGACTTCAAGAGAGCTTAGAAGTCTAAAATGACTCCACAAACTTTACTAGAAAACAAAATGGTAAAGAAAGGGTTAATCTACAAGAAGCTTGAAGAAATAAGAAGAAATGAGCTCCAGTTATTGCTTGAAGGCACTCATCCTAATGAGTTTGCATACAGAGAGATAATAACTATGGAGCTGAAAAATGGAAAGCATATTAAGTATTTATCTGAGTACTATGGGCCTGAGTTCTTCTTTGAAAGTGGAGCTGAAGAACTCACAATGGAAGAACAAGTTGTTTTCCTTGAGGCCTATGTCAGAGAGTCTTACAGACTTATCATTGGGAATTAGGTTTCATGGATGGGGTAACAGCTCTGTGTCCAATTCCCTAAGACAGAGTTCCCATTCATCCTTTACCAATCAAACCTTCTGAAATCTCTTCCCTGGCTTGAGCTTATATTGAAGAATTCTGAGCTAATCCAGATTTTGTTTCTGCCAATAAGTGGGACCTCAATAATATTAAAGGTTTTGGCTGCATTGGTTCAGGGGGAATTTGTTGGACCAAAAGAACCAATGGGCCAGATCAGAAAAACCTTTAAGTCCCATAGACATCAAAACAACTGAAGTGATCTACAACAGCTGAAGACAAAGTCTGAAGACAACTTCTGAAGACAAAGTCTGAAGACAAAGTCTGAAGACAAAGTCTGAAGACAAAGTCTGAAGACAAAGTCTGAAGACAAAGTCTGAAGACAAAGTCTGAAGACAAAGTCTGAAGACAAAGTCTGAAGACAAAGTCTGAAGACAAGTCTGAAGACAAAGTCTGAAGACAAAGTCTGAGACAAAGTCTGAAGACAAAGTCTGAAGACAAAGTCTGAAGACAAAGTCTGAAGACAAAGTCTGAAGACAAAGTCTGAAGACAAGTCTGAAGACAAAGTCTGAAGACAAAGTCTGAAGACAAAGTCTGAAGACAAAGTCTAAAGACAAAGTCTAAAGAAAACAGCTGAAGACAAAGTCTGAAGACAATAGCTGAAGACAAAGTCTGAAGACGAAGTCTGAAGACAACTACTGAAGACAAAGTCTGAAGATCAAGTTCTCAGAAGTTGTCACAACAGCTGAAGTAGTTCTCTTCAGTAGTTGTGATGGTTTACATTTCAGTAGTTTGTAATCAGTAGTTTTATATTATGTAAAACATCTGAAGTTCTTACACTTCAGATGTTATAACTTCAGTAGTTGTAATGTTAGCTTATACTTAGCTTTTAGTGAAGGTGTCCTCAGTTGTTGTGGACATCTTCAGTAGTTTAGTTTACTTTCAGTTGTTTGTATTAATCAGTTAGATGTCACTATCAAGTGATGTCAGCTGATGTCACATTCCTTATAAAAGGAATGTTGACCTATTTTCCCCGCACGGGAAGCTTGTGCATGAATGTAAACATTCTTTTTGCAGAAAACTCTCTCTCTATTGAAGGGTTTGTTTGAACACAAGATCATAGTTTAACCTCTTAAACATTCTGAAAACGCAGCGGAAAGACAACATTTTAAACTTACTTAAAAGCTGAAAAACATGTTCTTTAGGTGACCATATAAATGTATAAAACAAACCCAAATGTCAAAGGATCATTGTATGTGAAAGAGCATGCTATGAGAACATAAAACAACATAATGTGACAGCCACAAGGGGCTGCCATAACTACCTTTCTGCAGCCTTCAAAAACGAATGAAAGAAGGATGAGATGAAGATGATGATGATATTGTTTATGCAACCCTCAAAGAAGAGAACCTCAAGTTGTAATACCCACAAGCTTCCTCCAACACCTTGCTTTGTTAGGGAGCTTTACACCACATGAAAACCCCTTAGAAGAGCAATCCAAATCAGCCAAAACAACTAAGAAAAATGAATTTTTCAGCCTTGTTTTTGCTTCTTCAAATCCGAAAATGGCTAGCTTCCAAGAGAGAAAAGTTGCTTTGTGTGTGTGAGAGAAAGTGTAGCCAAGATGGTTGCTTGAATGAATGAATTAAGTCTTGTAGAAGCCAAGACAAAATGTTCATCCCAATGAACCTTTGGGCGGCCGCAAGCCCCATCCAAAAAGGGTTTTCCCACCCTTTTTAAATTTTATAAAACTACACTCCAAGCATATTAAGTTATAAAATTAAAACATAGTCTAATTTTATAACATGACATACTTTTATTTGACATTATTTAACCAATCTTAAATAATGTATCAAATAAATATCTCATGAACAAATTATCCACTTAATATTGTTCTTTCACAAAAGCAATATTTAGAAAACCAATTTACTAAATAGGTGTCAATATTTATTGTATGATCTTATCAACAAATAAATAATTTTTGGTGTTTGTATAGCTTGTTATTGGGTATATCCCGACTTGGATCATGACGTACTAACCGCATCAATATTCTATGAATTTTGGGCATATGAAATTATACATCTATAACCGTTACTGTTTGATTGAATATTCATATTATTCTTGCTATAATTTCGTCTAATTCGTGTGCTATTCCGCTGCAAATCCTAATCTAATTGACCAAACTAGATCTCGATCCCTTTAGAAGAAGCTGCAAAGTCAAGAGCCATCATCCAAAAGAGCATGAAGAAGTCTGCTGATAGGCAGAGGATGATGAGCTTCTTGAAGCTGTATGGATTCTCTGGAAGGAGACTTGGACCCATGTCTCTATCCACTATGGATGAGCATATCTGAGTAATCAAGCAAAAGATTAAGAGTGGAGAGCTCACTGACTTACACTCCACTCCAAGTCAGGCCCGACCTGAAGTGGAGGTTAAGGTTGAACAAACAGACACAACACAACCCGGACCTCCTGCTAATCCTCAGCAAGCTTCATCTTCTGATCCACAGCAGGGTCAACCTCCCTCTCCGTCTAAACCTGAGAGAGAGGAAGTCCCAACTGAGAAAGACAGTGAAGATCAATCTAGTGCTGTAGGCCAGTCTTCTCAGTTAAAATTTGGAAAGAGAAGGAAAATTATGGCTTCTAAACCAAAGTCTAAAAAGAAGAAGAAGCCTGCATCCCCTTATGAACCTCAGGATGAATCAGAACAGCCTGAGGATGTGCAGCCAGAGGATGCTTAATCAACTCCAATCTCAGTAGCCCCTCTAGCATTAGGAAGACCCATCTTGTCTTGGACATACACCACAAATCCAGAAAGGTGACATGTTATTAGAGATCAAGGCATTGAAGACATCTATACATGGCAAGATATGTTTCAGTTGCCTCTGCATGACCTCTTTGACATGAGAAGACACTTTGACAGCCTGAAGGATCCTGATCATCTCATGAAGAAAGGAATGGTGATCATCCTAATGAGGACCGTTAATATCTAAAGTTTTCTAAATGTTTTGGTAGCATCAGCCTAGGGGAGTTTGTAGAGATTAATGAAGAGGCTGATGCAACCTAAACATCTTTAGTCTTTCCTGTATGCTGCACAAGTGCATTGAAGTGGAATGCTTCGGAAGTTTCACATGTGCAACAGAATACTCTAAGTGTGAAATCTTCCGAAGCCAAGACCAACATCTTCCGAAGCCAAAGATGAAGTCTTCCGAAGCCTCAGAGACAAAGTCTTCCGAAGCTTCAAGTTCATGAAGACAGATTTCTTCCGAAGACTTTTAGTAACATGCTTTATCTGATGTACTGTTCCATAAAGCTGGACACCTTTCCGCTGCAACTCTGCAAGTCACCAACTAACATGGTTTGGTGAAAAGGTCCATGCTTTTGGTAACTGTACATTGAGGTCTTGAGTCTGTAACTTTCTACTTTATGTACTTTATCCTTTTTGTAATAGATAAGGATGTGAGCTATGGCATGTCATAGTCACAAGTCAAAAGGCAATCTGCCTTTTGACTCTACAATTGATTTTGTGTGTGTCTAGTCAATTGTATCCAGCTGGCTTTCAAAGTATAGCCGGCTGTAGGATGTTGTATAAGTATCTCATGTTCTTGTATCTTTCGAATATGCTTTTGTAACACTTGTAATAGAACATAGAAAAGGCAATATACTGCATTCTTCAAAACCAAACACTTGTGTTCTTTGTGTTCTGTCTCATATATTACTTGTGTTCTTCGTATTACCACTTGGTTAATCCAGTTTACTGTTTGATCTAAGTTTAGTTTATCTCCTCTTTGTGTTGTTGTGTTGTAACTCTATACCCTTCAACGATCCTGCAGGAACTATTTATACAAAAACATTAAGCAATAATAGTTTCCCCATATATAGTTTTTGCTACCCGTAACAACCTTTTATTCTCTACCATTTCGATTCTCAAGCCTTCTAAACACCCTCCTAAACTAATCTAATAAAATTCAATGATAAGATCAATGAAATCAAACTAAACAACCACAAAGGGAACATAGTATCTACTTTCAAATAGAAACCAAAATGGCACATGAAAATAAACAACTCACCTTTGAAATCAATCTACTCCTGCACAAAAGGCATCCATAACGCTCCACAACCATCTCTTAACACTTTTGCTCTCAAATCTACTAAATTCAATCCAATGATGACTTTCGATCCACTAAATCCTTTATTAAGCTCTAGACGATGCATACAAGTTTTAAAATATCAAAAAACTACTCGTATTTACTCAATAAGAAACTTGAATCAAGCTATAGTTATGGATTGAAAGTAATCAAATGTCAAACGTGAAACTCAATGTCTAAACATTAATAGTTCTCACATAGATAGTTTTTGCTACTCGTAACAATCTTTCATACTATGCCATTTCAATTCTCAATCCCTCTAAATACCATCCTAAACTAATCTAATCATAATCGATGGTAATGATTAGTGAAATCAAACTAAACACCTTCTAATCTAATCTAATCAAAATCAATGGTAAGATCAATGAAATCAAACTAAACAACCACAAAGGGAACATAGTATCTACTTTCAAATAGAAACCATAGCGGAACAATAAAGAACTCACCTTTGAAAATGATCCACTCCTGCACAAAAAGTATCCACAACACTCCACAACCATCTTTTAACGCTTTTGCTCTCAAATCTACTAAATTCAATCCAAATGATGACTTTCGATCCACGAAATCCGTTATTAAGCTCTAGACCATGGACACAAGTTGTAAAGTATCAAAAAACCACTCGTATTCACTTAATAAGAACCTTGAATCAAGCTATAGTTATGGAATGAAATCAATCAAACGTCAAACATGAAACTCAATGTCTAATTGATGAAAACTAAGTCAAATGAAGTAACACGATAAAAAAGATAAGATTTCTCATTTTCAAATGAAAGTGGGCGATTATAGATTTGTGAATCAAAGTATTCGTGAAAGCTAATTAGAATACATGAAAAAGGAACTAGTTATACAAAAAACATTAAACAATAATAGTCCTCACATGGATAGTTTTTGCTACCCGTAACAATCTTTCATACTATGCCATTTCAATTCTAAATCCTTCTAAATACTCTCCTAAATTAGTGTAATCAAATTCGATGGTAATGATCAATAAAATCAAACTAAACAACCACAAATGGAACATAGTATCTACTTTCAAATAGAAACCAAAGCCAAACATAAAAATCAACAAATCATATTGAAATCGTTCCACTCATGCATAAAATGCATCCACAGCACTCCATAACCATCTTTGAACACACTTGCTCACAAATCTACTAAATTCAATCAAAATGATGACTCTCAATCCACAAAATACTTATTAAGCTATAGACCATGGATATGAGTTGTAAAGTATCAAAAAACCACTCGTATTCACTTAATAAAAAGCTTTAGTTAAGCTATAGTTATGGATTGAAAGTAATCACACTTCAAACAAGAAACTTAATGTCTAATTGATGAAAACTAAGTCAAATGAAGATAACATGACCATAATGATAAGATTTCTCATTATTTCAATTGACATTGGGCGATTATAGATTTGTGCATCAAAGTATTCATGAAACGTTAATAAAGTACATGAAAAAGGAACTATTAATACAAAAACATTAAGCAATAATAGTTCTTGGATATATAGTTTTTGCTACTCGTAATAACCATTTATACTATACCATTTCGATTCTCAAGCCTTGTAAACACCCTTCTAAACTAATCTAATCAAATTTAATGGTAAGATCAATGACATCAAACTAAACAACACAAAGGGAACATAGTATCTACTTTCAAATAAAAACCAAAGCAGAACATGAGAAAAACAACTCACCTTTGAAATCGATCCACTGCTGCACAAAATGCATCCACAACACTCCACAACCATATCTTAACACTTTTGCTCTCAAATCTATTAAATTCAATCCAAATGATGACTTTTGATCCACGAAATCCTTTATTGAGCTCTAGACCATGGATACAAGTTGTAAAGTATCAAAAAACCACTCGTATTCACTCAATAAGAAGCCTGAATCAAGCTATAGTTATGGATTGAAACTAATCAAAAGTCAAACATGAAACTCAATGTCTAATTGATGAAAACTACGTCAAATGAAGGTAACATGATCAAAAAGATAAGATTTCTCATTATTTCAATTGAAAGTGGGCAATTATAGATTTGTGAATCAAAGTATTCATGAAAGCTTATTAGAATACATGAAAAAGGAACTAGTTATACAAAAAACATTAAACAATAATAGTCCTCGCATGGATAGTTTTTGCTACCCGTAACAATCTTTCATACTATGCGATTTCAATTCTCTATCACTCTAAATACCCACCTAAACTAAGCTAATCAAATTCAGTGGTAATGATCAATGAAATCAAACTAAACAACCACAAAGGGAACAAAGTATCTACTTTCAAATGGAAACCAAATCCAAACATGAAAATCAACGGATCATGTTAAAATCATCCAACTCATGCACAAAATGCATCCACAACACTCCACAACCATCTTTGAACACACTTGCTCACAAATATACTAAATTTAATCAAATGATGACTCTCGATCAACAAAATCCTTTATTAAGCTATAGACAATGGATCCGAGTTGTAAAGTATCTAAAAACCACTCGTATTCAATTAATAAGAAGCCTAAATTAAGCTATAGTTATGGATTGAATGTAATGACACGTAAAACAAGAAACTTAATGTCTAATTTATGAAAACTAAGTCAAATGAAGGTAACAGGACCATAAAGGTAAGCTTTCCCATTATTTCAATCGAAATTGGGCAATTATAGATTTGTGCATCAAGGTATTCATGAAAGTTTGATAAAATACATGAAAAAGGAACTATTATACAAAAACATTAAGCATTAATAGTTCTTGCCTAGATAGTATTTGCTACCCATTACAACCTTTTATACTATACCAGTTCGATTCTCAAGCCTTCTAAACACCCTCATTAACTAATGTAATCAAATTCAATGTTAAGATCAATGTAATCAAACTAAACAACCACTAAGGGAACATAATATCTACTTTCAAATAAAAACCAAATCGGAACATGAAATAACAACTCACCTTTGAAATCGATCCACTCCTGCACAAAATGCATCCATAAAACTCCACGACCATCTCTTAACACTTTTGATCTCAAATCTATTCGATTCAATCTAAATAGTGACTTTCGATCCATGAAATCCTTTATTAAGCTCTATACCATGGATATAAGTTGTAAAGTATCAAAAAACCACTCCTATTCACTCAATAAGAAGCTTTTGAATCAAGCTATAGTTATGGATTGAAAGTAATCAAACATCAAATATGAAACTCAATGTCTAATTGATGAAAACTAAGTCAAATGAAGGTAACATGATCAAAAAGATAAGATTTCTCATTATTTCAATTGAAAGTGAGTGATTATAGATTTTTGAATCAAAGTATTCATGAAAGCTTATTAGAATACATGAAAAAGGAACTAGTTATACAAAAATTATTAAACAATAATAGTCCTCGCATGGATATTTTTGCTACACGTAACAATCTTTCATGCTATGCCATTTTAATTCTCAATCCCTCTAAATACCCTCCTAAACTAATCTAATCAATTCAATGATGATGGTCAATAAAATCAAACTAAACAACCACAAATGGAACATAGTATCTACTTTCAAATAGAAACCAAAGCCAAACATAAAAATCAACAAATCATATTGAAATCGTTCCACTCATGCATAAAATGCATCCACAGCACTCCATAACCATCTTTGAACACACTTGCTCACAAATCTACTAAATTCAATCAAAATGATGACTCTCAATCCACAAAATACTTTATTAAGCTATAGACCATGGATATGAGTTGTAAAGTATCAAAAAACCACTCGTATTCACTTAATAAAAAGCTTTAGTTAAGCTATAGTTATGGATTGAAAGTAATCACACTTCAAACAAGAAACTTAATGTCTAATTGATGAAAACTAAGTCAAATGAAGATAACATGACCATAATGATAAGATTTCTCATTATTTCAATTGACATTGGGCGATTATAGATTTGTGCATCAAAGTATTCATGAAACGTTAATAAAGTACATGAAAAAGGAACTATTAATACAAAAACATTAAGCAATAATAGTTCTTGGATATATAGTTTTTGCTACTCGTATAACCATTTATACTATACCATTTCGATTCTCAAGCCTTGTAAACACCCTTCTAAACTAATCTAATCAATTTAATGGTAAGATCAATGACATCAAACTAAACAACCACAAAGGGAACATAGTATCTACTTTCAAATAAAAACCAAAGCAGAACATGAGAAAAACAACTCACCTTTGAAATCGATCCACTGCTGCACAAAATGCATCCACAACACTCCACAACCATATCTTAACACTTTTGCTCTCAAATCTATTAAATTCAATCCAAATGATGACTTTTGATCCACGAAATCCTTTATTGAGCTCTAGACCATGGATACAAGTTGTAAAGTATCAAAAAACCACTCGTATTCACTCAATAAGAAGCCTGAATCAAGCTATAGTTATGGATTGAAACTAATCAAAAGTCAAACATGAAACTCAATGTCTAATTGATGAAAACTACGTCAAATGAAGGTAACATGATCAAAAAGATAAGATTTCTCATTATTTCAATTGAAAGTGGGCAATTATAGATTTGTGAATCAAAGTATTCATGAAAGCTTATTAGAATACATGAAAAAGGAACTAGTTATACAAAAAACATTAAACAATAATAGTCCTCGCATGGATAGTTTTTGCTACCCGTAACAATCTTTCATACTATGCGATTTCAATTCTCTATCACTCTAAATACCACCTAAACTAAGCTAATCAAATTCAGTGGTAATGATCAATGAAATCAAACTAAACAACCACAAAGGGAACAAAGTATCTACTTTCAAATGGAAACCAAATCCAAACATGAAAATCAACGGATCATGTTAAAATCATCCAACTCATGCACAAAATGCATCCACAACACTCCACAACCATCTTTGAACACACTTGCTCACAAATATACTAAATTTAATCAAATGATGACTCTCGATCAACAAAATCCTTTATTAAGCTATAGACAATGGATCCGAGTTGTAAAGTATCTAAAAACCACTCGTATTCAATTAATAAGAAGCCTAAATTAAGCTATAGTTATGGATTGAATGTAATGACACGTAAAACAAGAAACTTAATGTCTAATTTATGAAAACTAAGTCAAATGAAGGTAACAGGACCATAAAGGTAAGCTTTCCCATTATTTCAATCGAAATTGGGCAATTATAGATTTGTGCATCAAGGTATTCATGAAAGTTTGATAAAATACATGAAAAAGGAACTATTTATACAAAAACATTAAGCATTAATAGTTCTTGCCTAGATAGTATTTGCTACCCATTACAACCTTTTATACTATACCAGTTCGATTCTCAAGCCTTCTAAACACCCTCATTAACTAATGTAATCAAATTCAATGTTAAGATCAATGTAATCAAACTAAACAACCACTAAGGGAACATAATATCTACTTTCAAATAAAAACCAAATCGGAACATGAAATAACAACTCACCTTTGAAATCGATCCACTCCTGCACAAAATGCATCCATAAAACTCCACGACCATCTCTTAACACTTTTGATCTCAAATCTATTCGATTCAATCTAAATAGTGACTTTCGATCCATGAAATCCTTTATTAAGCTCTATACCATGGATATAGTTGTAAAGTATCAAAAAACCACTCCTATTCACTCAATAAGAAGCTTTTGAATCAAGCTATAGTTATGGATTGAAAGTAATCAAACATCAAATATGAAACTCAATGTCTAATTGATGAAAACTAAGTCAAATGAAGGTAACATGATCAAAAAGATAAGATTTCTCATTATTTCAATTGAAAGTGAGTGATTATAGATTTTTGAATCAAAGTATTCATGAAAGCTTATTAGAATACATGAAAAAGGAACTAGTTATACAAAAATTATTAAACAATAATAGTCCTCGCATGGATATTTTTGCTACACGTAACAATCTTTCATGCTATGCCATTTTAATTCTCAATCCCTCTAAATACCCTCCTAAACTAATCTAATCAAATTCAATGATGATGGTCAATAAAATCAAACTAAACAACCACAAAAGAAACATGGAATCTACTTTCAAATAGAAACCAAAGCCAAATATGAAAATCAATAAATCACGTTGAAATCATTCCACTCATGCAGAAAATGCAACCACAACACTCCACAACCATCTTTTAACACTCTTGCTCACAAATCTACTAAATTCAATCAAAATGATGACTCTCGATCGATGAACTCCTTTATTAAGCTATAGACCATGGATACAAGTTGTAAAGTAACAAAAAACCACTCGTATTCACTTAATAAAGCTTGAGTTAAGCTATAGTTATGGATTGAAAGTAATCACACATCAAACAAGAAACTTAATGTCTAATTGATGAAAACTAAGTCAAATGAAGGTAACTCGACCATAAAGATAAGATTTCTCATTATTTCAATCGAAATTGGGCGATTATAGATTTGTGCATCAAAGTATTCTTGAAAGCTTAATAAAATACATGAAAAAGGAACTATTTATACAAAAACATTAGGCAATAATAGTTCTTGCATAGATAGTTTTTGCTACCCATAATAACTGTTTATACTATACCATTCCTTTTGAAGTGGTCTAAAGGTTTTTCTTAAGATAAGCTACATTGCCTATTATTATTTGAAGAAACTACTAATTTCTGATACTATTGCTTATTGATACCTCTGGGTATGGATACTATTGGGATATCTGATACTATTGTCATCACTACTCTTTTAAGTACTATTATTAATTACAATCATGAGCTATGAGAAACCAAATCACTCATGATGTTTCTTACAGGACATCAGGGTTATGGTGACAAAGGAAAGGCACCGGCATACCCAAGTGACGGTACTACACCAACCGGGAGTCTTAGGAAGGCGATACCACAAACGGAGCGCGAAGAATACATGAGGAGATGCGGACATCCGGGTTGGATATCCGTTACATACGATGACACTAAGACTCCTCCTTGACGTCCCCCTCCAGGAGCCGGACACGCTCCCACTCACCACTTGTCGCAGCTCCTACTCACTCACTTATTCCACCTATCGGGGATAGGGGTGAACGTGTTTTCACCCGCCCACACAAGAGTGTTAGGCCTCAATCTCCTTTAGGATGTCACCTCCTCCTCCACCACCTATTAGGACACCGACACCTGCACCACCACCATTTGACCCACTCCGACACCACTCACATGACGAGCACTAGATGCCACCTAGGCACATCATGTACGATGGCCCTAGTGTGCTGGATGGTGATAGGTACTCCCAGTTTAGCCGCCGAGCAAGTGACGTAGGTCCCTAAAATGCTACATTGGATGAGATTTTGAAGACTGTCCATCATCATGAGCTGAGACTCCAGCATGCCACTCGGACCTCTCAGTTTGCCTAGTTTTAAGCTATGATGGCTTCACATGGGGTCCAACAGTTGGAGCAAGAGCAAAGGAAGAATATCTCAGGATGGCTAGGGTGGTTGAAGCTTTTAGATAGTTGAAGGAAACTATTTCTATTATTATCTGATACTATTATTATTATGGGGGTGATGGCACCTTCCAACTTGTAAGAGTATGACTCTGATTCAATTATGCTTGCTGATACTATTGACTCAATCTATCTATGAAACTATTTCTATGATGCTAAATTTTGTTGAGCTATTTGTATTGAACCGCTATGTGTCATGTTATGCTTTGGGAATTTTGGTGTGTGTCCATTCTGGATGAATTGTTTTAATTTAATATAATGGAACTGTTGATCCATATGTACCCAGTTTATGATCTTAATGTAATATGTCTGTCATGTCCTAAATGTAATAAAACGTATGAGTTGAATGAAACATAATATGTGGTTGTTGATCTTAATGTTTAATGTTTCAGTGTATGTGTTAATGTTTATCATTTATTAATGCATATTGAACCAACTATATAGGTTTGTGGTTGTTTGAATAGATCATAGTCAAAGAATGATTGAGAAACATATTCAAACTTAGTCATATGAAGTTCTCATGCGAAGGGCCCATGCTAATGGACCATACGCATGAACAACTTCATGCTAATGAACCAGTCGCATGACTGAACCAGGAGACTGGATTAGTCGCAAAATTGTGACATAAGATTGACTCAGTCGCACGACTGAACACTCAGTCATGCGAATGGATCAACCGCATGATTCAGTCGCACGACTGAACCATGCTAATGGTTCAGTCGCACGAAAGAGTAACCCTAACCTATAAATACCACTTAATTCGTGGGAAAAGGTAACACTTTCAATATTTCGACTCCTACTCATACCCTAGCCGTCCAGAACGTCCATGAAAGCCAGTCCAAGTTCATAGATCATTCTTGATCGATTCCTATTCGTTCTTAACATTTAGTTTAATCTTATCTCGATTGGGTTAACGTTCTCACTGATTGGATCACCAATCAAATAGGATTCCGAACTATTTGATTCGGTATACACGTGAATCAGTTAGTACTCCGTCCAGTACACGGTCCCTAACATGAACATTATTGGAGATATTTAGTGGTGTGTATATTACACTCCCTTCTAGGATGCGATATATTAGGGTAAATGATGCATGGGCTACTTGAAACCAATTATGAGATGATAAACAAATTTATCTATGATCCTATCAGAATGCCGACTAGGAGAAGAACCCAGATCGGAAGACAAGGAGCTACCAAAGGCCGCCGTAAGGAGGATAGACAAACCGTAAACCAACCCCCTACTCCACCAGGAACTCCTAGTGGGGAGAATTCTAATCAAGGGAATGATAAGAGAATTGCCAACCTCGTAGCACAACCAATTGCTAATGCCATTCTGACCATCATCCCCCAGATCAATGCGGACCGGAGTAACCCCGGTGGTAATGATGGATTTGGAAACGATGAGGGAAACAATGAAGAAGCTGAAGCACTAAGGAATGACTGATCCTACAAAACCTTCATGGCATGGAAGCCTAAGGATTTCTATGGCACTGAGGGTGCGATAGAGACGTACCGGTGAATTAATGAAATTGAAGTTTTCTTAGACATAAGTGAGTGTAAGATGGACCATATGGTGAGGTTCACATCCCAATCACTCAGGGATTGGCTCTAGAACGGTGGAAGATGGTTACTCAACCCTGGGGAAGAAACATTGTTAACCGAATGAGTTCGACCGAATTTAGGGAGCTGATAACCAACAAGTACTACCCCATCAATCAACTTGAGAAGCTGGAGTTGGAATTTCTAAGCCTGGAGATGAAAGGTCCTAATTACACTGAGTACATCAACCACTTCTTAGCCATGTCTCGACTGGTGCCACACCTGGTGACACTGGAATCTAAGGGTGTAGCTTGTTTTATTTGGGGGCTACATCCTAGAGTCAGGGGAATGGTTTGATCCTCCAAGCCCTTAACCCTGTAAGCCATGATTGACTTCACCAGCACTTTGACTGATGATTTAGTTAATGCTGGATGGACTGAGCAAACCAGGGCTGACGAAAAGAAGAAGCCGGGGAGTGTGAAAAGGAAGTGGTTTGATGTGTAGAGAGCAATTGGCAGTAGCAGGGGGTTAAGCAAGAAGGGTTTTGAAGGTGTGAGGCGCGATGACCAAGGTGTTAGGACACGAAGGATGTACTTGGGTACGAGCTTGTTCTTCAACAAGTGCAAACTGCATCATCAAGGGGAGTGCAACTCGATGACCTGCTTCCAATGCAAATGACTAGGTCATTTAATTAAAGATTGTACGTATGCGCCAGGTAAATAATGCTATGATTGTGGAGACCTAGGACATATGATGAATAAGTGTCCTAAGCTGGGGAGAGATAAGGAAGCCAGACCTAAGAAGCCTAAGGAACGAGCATTCGTGATGAAACTGGCCGATGCTCACAAAGAGCCTGATGTGGTGAATGGCACGTTCCTTATAAACAACCATCCTCCTATTGTTCTATTTAATACTGGAGCAACTGCTAGTTTGTCTCTAGTACTTTTAGGCATTTGATTGACTTGAGTGCATGTATCTTAACCGATAAATTTACCATAGAATTAGCTGACAGTAACATCATAGAAACTAATGAAGGCATCAAGGATTGCTTAATGAATCTAGAAGGTAGCACATTTAAAATAAACCTGATGCCTATTAAGCTAGGAGGATTTGATGTGGTTGTTGGCATGGATTGGCTGGCTAGGCATAGAGTCGAAATTATGTGTGATGGACGCCTGCTTAAGAGACCTTTGAGCATAGAGAGTGCTAGTTTTTAATGGAGAAAGAAGTAACATGCTATATCCTATAATATCTTGTTTAAAAGCTACCAAGAATCTTATGAAGGGATGCCTAGCTTACATATTGTATGTGATGAAGGTTAAGGAGGATAAGAAGATTGGAGATATTCCAGTGGCTTCTGAATATCCTGAAGTGTTCCCCGAAGACCTACCAGGGCTCCCTCCGAATTGACAGGTTGAGTTCGAGTTAGATCTACTGCTTGGTGCGGCACCAGTAGCCAAGGCGCCGTACTGACTCGCCCCTCTCGAGATGAAGGAACTAATGCTACAAATCCAAGAGCTACTTGACAAGGGTTTTATACAGCCAAATGTTTCTCCATGGGGTGCCCTTGTACTATTCGTGAAGAAGAAGGATGGAACCCTATGTATGTGCATTGATTACAAGGAGCTAAACAAGCTGACGATAAAGAACCGATACCCTTTTCCTAGAATAGATGACCTAGTTGATCAACTGTAGGGAGCAAGTTATTTTTCCAAAATAGATTTGAGATCAGGGTACCATCAGCTAAAGATAAGCGAAGAGCACATACCCAAAATGGCCTTCAGAACAAGATATGGACATTATTAGTATCAGGTCATGCCCTTGGACCGACTAACGCACCAGCGGCGTTTATGGATCTCATGAACCGAGTATGTCGCCCATATCTTGACAGATTTGTGATTTTGTTTATCGATGACATCATGATCTACTCCCGTAGTAAGGAAGAGAACGAGAAGCACCTTAGATTGATTCTTGAGTTACTCAAGAACAAGCAACTATATGCCAAATTCTCCAAATGTGAAATTTGGATGTGAGAGATCTAATTTCTAGAGCATGTGGTAAATGAGAATGGGATTCAAGTGGACCCTTCTAAGTTTGAGGCTATTAAGAACTGAAAAATTCCTAAAACCCCCACCAAAATAAGACAATTCCTTGGATTGACCGGACACTACAGAAGGTTTATCAAGGACTTCTCGTGCATTGTGCAACCATTGACTGCTCTGACTAAGAAGAATCCGATTGTTATGGGGAAGGAGAGCAAAATGAAGCATTTGAAACACTCAAGGAGAAACATTGTAGTGCACCTATCCTTGCCTCCCTAAAGGAGTCGAAGATTTCGTAGTCTATTATGACATCTCACGTCAAGGACTAGGATGCGTACTAATGTAGTGCAATAAGTAATTGCTTATGCATTGAGACTACTGAACGACCATGAGAGGAACTACACAACGCATGATCTAGAATTGGGTGCCGTGGTGCTTGCACTAAAAATGTGGAGGCATTATCTCTATGGCACGAAGTGAATTATCTACACCGACCATAGAAGTTTACAACACATTCTGGATTAGAAGATGCTAAACATGCACTAGAGAAGATGGGTTGAGCTATTAAATGATTACCAATGTGAAATCCGCTACCATCCCGGCAAGGCCAATGTAGTGGCAGATGCCTTGAGCAGGAAAGAAAGAGAAAAACCCCTTCGCGATCGTGCCTTAAGGATGAGTGTGTACACCGACCTTAACGCAAGGCTGTAGAAGCTCAAGATGAAGCATTAAAGAAAGATAAATTAGCAGGGGAATTGTTAACAAGAATGGAGAAGGGTTTAGAGATAAGTTGCGATGGTACATTTAAATATGAATGGAGAACATGGGTACATAAGTACGAGGAAATTAGAGAGGTAACCCTCGACGAAGCCCACAAATCTAGGTACTCGATTCACCCTGGAAGTGACAAAATGTACCAAGATCTAAAGGCACTTTTTTGGTGGCCTAGGATCAAGAAATCAATAGCCATTTATGTTGGCAAGTGTTTGATGTGCGCCATGGTATAGGCTAAAAATCAAAAACCGTTAGGGACGCTACAACAACCCTAAATTCCAGAGTTGGAATGGGATAACGTCATGATGGATTTTGTCATGAAGTTACCTAGAACTTTTAGGGGTCATGATGCTATTTGGGTAATAGTGGATAGGCTAACTAATCAGCTCACTTCTTGCCGATTCGAGAAGACTACGACCTGATGAAGTTGGCTCAACTGTACATCGATGAAATAGTGACCAAGGATGGCGTGCCTCTGTCAATCATCTTCGATCGTGATAGTCGCTTCACTTCTTGTTTCTGGAAATCACTCCAGTAGGCTTTAGGAACCTGTTTGGATGTAAGCATTACATACCACCCATAAACAGACACTCAGAGTGAAAGAACCATTCAAACCTTGGAAGATATGCTAAGAGCTTGCATGATTGACTTTGGTAGGAATTGGGACAACCATCTTCCATTGGTGGAGTTCTCCTATAATAATAGCTACTATACAAATATAAAGGCAGCTTTGTATGAGGCCTTATATGGTAGGAAATGCTGATCATCGTTGAGTTAGAATGAGATTGGTGATAGCCAAGTAATGGGACCTTACATCGTGTTGGAGACTGTTGGACCAAAAGAACCAATGAGCTGGATCAGAAAAACCTTTAAGTCCCACAGACGTCACAACAACTACTGAAGACCACAACAACTGAAGACAACTGCTGATTACAAAGTCTGAAGACAAGTGCTGAAGACAAAGTCTGAAGTCAAGTGCTGAAGACAAAGTCTGAAGACAAGTGCTGAAGACAAAGTCTAAAGACAAGTGCTGAAGACAAAGTCTGAAGACAAAGTCTGAAGACAAAGTCTGAAGACACAAGTGCTGAAGACAAAGTCTGAAGACACAAGTGCTGAAGACAAAGTCTGAAGACACAAGTGCTGAAGACCAAAGCATCAGACGTTGTCACAACAGCTGAAGAGGTCTTCTTCAGTAGTTGTGACGGTTTACCTTTCAGTAGTTTTATGTTTTATCTTTTCAGTAGTTTGACACAACAGCTGAAGAATACTTCTTTAGTTGTTGTGCTCATCAGTAGTTTTATATTTATCAGTAGTTTTGTAAAACGACTGAAGAGCTTGTTCTTCAGTCGTAGTTTCAGTAGTTTCTTATCAGTAGTTTCTTATTTTGTACTTAACACTCTGATATGTTCTCAGTAGTTGTGAACATTTCAGTAGTTTGTTAAGAGTTAGTTATTTTTGTAATAGATCTGCCAGTTGTCACTTTCCCGTGATAACAACAGCGATTGCACTCTATATAAGGAGTGTCAACCTATTGTAATAAATGAATGATTTGATCAGAAATATTCGATATTATTGAAACATTCCTTGTTACAGAAATATATTCTCTCGTTATAACTGTATTTGTTCTTATGCATACGAGTATCAAATTCTTGCTACAATTTGTCTAATTCTTGTTCTTATTCCGCTGCGTTACGCTCTATTATATCAAACTTGTGATCACTGATCCTGACAAATGGTATCAGAGCAGGTTAATCATTGATCGATCTAATAATTGATCATTGAAACTGCTATTCAAGATCCAAGTTTGATTGAATTAGTATTTTTTGTGTTTTTCAAGAAACGGTTATAGAGATTGAATTTTCTGTGTTTTCTGGTCATTCATCCTGAGATTTTCTTTTGGTTTTCATTGAGTCTGTTGTGGTGTTTATAAAAACATTTAAAAGCTTGAATTAAATTGTATTTGGACTCAAAATGACTACTCCTTCCAATGATCCTCACAATACTGGTTCCTCAACCAAGCCTCCAATGCTGGTTAGGAATGAGTATAACATATGGCAACGACGAATGCTCCATCACCTGTCTGTTAACAGCGCAGGTTGTTGGATATCAGTGGTACATGGTCCACACAAGCCTATGGTGAATAACCCGAAACCAATCAAATGGTTCTGAAGAGGAGGGAGCAATACTCAGATGAGGATAAGAAGTTTTTTGAGATTGATGCAAAAGCCCATGGAATTCTGGCCATGGCACTGCCTAATGAAATCTATTCTGGGCTAATGCATCATGAAACTGCCTATGACCTCTGGAATGCCTTGAAAGAACAATTCGGAGGAACAAATGAGGTCTTGGCAAACAATAGAGAAATCCTTGCCCAACAATATGAGACATTTTCTCATATGAAGGGTGAGACACTGACTCAACAGTTCGAGCGGTTCTCTTGTTTGATCTTTGAATTAAAAATGGTCAAACATGAGTACACCAATAGCCAGATGAATAACAGATTTCTCAGATCACTGCCTGAGAGATGGGACACATATACTATTGTCCTACGCTCCAGTGCAAATTTGGACAAACTATCTCTCACCCAACTCCATGGGAAATTGCTCACATTTGAGAGAGAGAGATAGAACAGAAACGAAAACTGTCTTCATCTGGAAAGCTCACTGAAGACTTTGTACCAGGCAACACTGCCTTGGTTGGTCATGAGTTAGAATATGCTTCATCTGAATGCCAGTATGATGAGCATATTGATTTCTCTTCAAACACTTCTGATTCTGCATTTGTGAGTGTTGATAGTCAGTTCACTGGATGTAATAATGACAATCTATGCTTCATCATGGATGATCTCAAGGGGATTGCTGATGATGACTTAGAAGAGATGGATATTTTGAGCCAAATGGCCTTGATAAATATCAGATCTCAGAAGTTCTACAAAAGAACTGGAAGAAAGTTCCCAGGACTCTCTGGCAAAACCAAAGTTGGTTTTGACAAGAGTAAGTTGAAGTGTCACAAATGCCACAGGCTTGGACACTTTGCTAGAGAATGTAAATCATCTGGATCTAATCCCTCTGCACCTTTTGTGACTTTCCCTGGCAATAGTCAACAACACAGAGGGCAACATCCTGTCAATTCTAGTCATCATTCTCAACCACAATCTCCTGCATATTTTGTTCCTCAGGGTCAAATGCCATATCCTTACCCCTGTTATTACATGCCACAGTCAAATCAAGTTCAAGTTCCTATAGTACCACAACCTCATGCACTACCAGAACCTCAACCATCTCAATCTCATCAACCTCCTCAACCTCAACAACATAGCTTCTTCACCCCTGGAGGTGTTGACCGGAGCAGTTTACCGGATGACATGTCTGGTCATGAACAACTGTTCACAGGTGCTGGTCAACATGGTGGTGACAGTCCTTTTGGGAATCTGGCTCTCATGGCCCTGGAGTCTACTGAGGGTTCCTGCTCAATGCATCATCTTCATAGGTAACTCAAGTATCTTCAGAGGCTAAAGCCAAGTTATGTTCTGAATCTTGCATTGCTGCCTTTGTCTCCATTAGAGAGGCAAATGTAGCATTAATAAATCAAAAACTTGAGTTTGAGAAAACCATTTCCAAAAGAGAAGCTGAGTTTGAGTTTGCTCTTAATAGTAAAAATGATGAGATTTATAAGCTTAAATGCCAATTAAATGATGAAAAGGCTAAGCTAGAGGTTATTCTGGATGACCAGAGAAGTCTTAAAGAAACCCTTGCAGTCACCCAGGTAGAGTGTGATCGATGGGTACAATCATGCAAAGGTTTTGAAATGCTTCTTAGTAAGCAATCTGCTTCCAATGTGAAGTTTGGTATTGGTTACAATCACACTGCTCCTCCTACAGATTTTGCTTCAAGAGCAGAAGTGAAATTTGATGGAGAAAGCAATAACCAATCTACCTCATCATGTGATTTACTTTTTGATAGAGCATCATCAAAAGTTGAAGTCAGCACTAAGCCCTCTCAGAACCCATCAGCTGATGTTGATGGTTCTACTGCTGACACTCACATGATAAAAGAGATGATCAACTCAGGAGTTATTTCTGAAAGTCCTGAAAGGACTGGAGAGCAAGATTTAACACCTGAAGTTCAACTCCAACTACTATCAGCACTGAAGAGAAGAAAACTGTCAGTAGAAAGAGTTTGAAGACTGCTAAAGAGGAAGTCAAGAAAGCAAATAATGCTTCCAAAGTACTGAAGAGCAAGTCTTCAGTAGTTTCATCCTCTTTAGTTGATGATCATCATAAGATGAAGAAGAAACCATGTGAAGTATGTGGTTTGTTCAATCATCTTACAGATGATTGTTGGTACAAAAGAGAATCCAAACTCAAACATAAAGAAGAAATTCAAGAGAAAATGGTTAAAATGAAAACTGATTTTGGAGCCACATTTGTACCAGCAACATCAAATCCTGTAACCCTCAAGTCCAAACAAAAATCCAAAAAGAAGGGGTTAAACAGGTAACAGCTGAGATTGCTCAAAAGAAGAAGGTGCAACATAGGAAATTATCAAACTCCAATGCCAATGTGTCTGAAGAGCTGAAAGCCTTATCCCAAAATCAGCACAGCTGGTTATGATGGTTCAACATCTATTGGGAAGAGTTAACCAATTAGATGTTCCTATGTTGAAACCACAGAAAAGGGGGTCCAAGCCAAAGGATTCCTTTTCTTCACCAGCTTCTTCCTCTCAGGCTGTTGTTTCCAACAAATATGTTAGTTTACCACCTGTTGATGAGAACAGGCCCAAGACCAAAAAGGTTTGGGTCTCAAAATCTAATTAATTTGTTGTATTTTGTAGGGTTCTTCAACATACCTCAGAGGCATCTGGTATGTAGACAGTGGAGGATCCATGCATATGACAGGAAACAGATCACTTCTTAATGACTACTCTCAAGGAAGGAAGGGGTTTGTGTCATTTGGCAATGATGCAAAGGGTTACATCATCAGCAAAGGTTTTGTTTCCAATGGGGAAATAAAGTTTGATGATGTTAACCATGTGGAAAATCTCAAGTACAACCTCTTGAGTGTCAGTCAAATGTGTGACAAAGGCCATGTTGCTCTTTTCACCAGTCAGAACTATCGGATTCTGTCATCCAAAGTTCTAAGTTTGATTGACAAGGTGCTGGATGAACACACTCTCCTAAAGGCCAACAGGACAGGAAGAGTGTATGCCTTAGATCTTTCCAAGAAAATAGATCTCAAAGGCCATCCTTGCCTATTTTCCAAGGCTTCCCCCAAGAATCTATTCTATGGCATAGAAGGCTGGGTCATGTTAATCTCAAAAACATGAATCAGCTGATAAACCATGGTTTAGTAAGGGGACTGCCTATGAAGGAGTTCAAGTGTGAAGATAACTGCACTGCTTGTTTAAAAGGAAAACAACACAAAGCTTCATTTCCCTCCATAGAAGAACCTAAGTCCACTGCCTGCTTACAGCTTCTTCACACGGATCTCTTTGGTCCTGTGAAAGTGATGAGTATGGCTAAGAAGAAATACTGTCTGGTAATTGTGGATGATTACTCCAGATTTATATGGACTTTCTTCTTGCATTCAAAGGATGAGGCTGCACAGTCCATTATGAACTTTGTGTTACATGTTGAGAAGCAATATTCCCTACCAGTTAAGTGTCTGAGGAGTGACAATGGTACTGAATTCAGAAACCACACACTTGATGAGTTTTATTTATCAAATGGAATCAAGAGGCAGTATAGCATCCCAAGAACTCCTGAGCAAAATGGAGTAGTGGAGAGAAAGAACAGGACCCTTATTGAAGCTGCAAGGTCCATGTTGGCTGATTCTGGACTGCCAATGACTTTTTGGGCTGAAGTTGCCAATACAGCTTGCTATGTACAGAATAGAGTTCTAGTAAATCAGAGGTTGATGAAGACTCCATATGAAGTTCTTCATCATTTGGCCCCTCTAATTTCATTCTTCAGAGCATTTGGGTGTCCTTGTTTCATTCTCAACACACGGGATCAACTCCAAAAATTTGATCCTAAGGTGGATGCAGGGTACTTTGTTGGTTATTCATCAACTTGCAAAGCATACAGAGTCTTCAATTGCAGAACAAAGATGGTTGAAGAGACTCTACATGTTAAGTTTAATGAATCTCCTAAGGACAAGATTCCACAAAGCCCTGTGGAGCTATTTGATTTGGACATACTGCAATATGTTCCTTATCAAACTCCTGCTGTTGCTCCTGTCAACAGTTCACCACTGGTGGTACTGCTGGAGCTGATGATGATGATGATAGCAGTACTCACCTCTTCAGGTTTAGTGATTAACTGCCTGATTCAGCTAGACCTGATGTTCCTGTAGCTCCAGTAGCACCATCCACAACAAATGCTGATGAGATTTCTTCAAATTCAACTTCCTTTGAATTACCATCCACTGATTGGTTTCAAGAAATGATTTACCATCACCCTCTGTTGCTGCTGAACCTGCTACAAACACTTGCACAGATCTCATTGTGTATCAAGATCTGAAGAATCACCCTATGTCTCAAATCATTGGTGATATCACTGCTGGCGTATCAACAAGAAGTCAATTGTCAAATTTCTGCTTCTATGCTCTCTTCATCAGTCAGCAAGAGCCAAAGAATTATCACATTGCTTTACAGGACAATGGATGGGTTGATGCCATGCAGCTTGAGCTTCTTTAGTTCAAGAAACAGCAAGTGTGGGAACTGGTTCCTCTACCTCCAGGTAAGTGTGCAATAGGCACTAAATGGGTGTTTAGGAACAAAACTGATGAAAATGGGCTTATTGTTAAGAACAAGGCCAGACTGGTTGTTCAGGGGTTTGCACAAGAATAAGGTATTGATTATGATGAAACCTTTGCCCCTGTAGCCAGACTGGAAGCAATTCGATTGTTTTTAGCTTATGCTGCTTATCAAAAACTCAAAGTTTTTCAAATGGATGTCAAAAGTGCATTTTTGTATGGGAAAATTAAAGAAGAGGTTTATGTATGTCAACCACCAGGCTTTGAGGACAATAAACATCCTAATTGGGTGTATAAGCTTGATAAGGCTCTTTATGGGTTGAAACAAGCTCCTAGAGCCTGGTATGAGACATTATCAAACTTTCTTCTAGAAAATGACTTCACTAGAGGCTCCATTGATAAGACTTTATTCATTAAGAAAGCTGGGCAGCATAATCCACTTGTTCAAATTTATGTAGATGATATTATTTTTGCATCCTCTGATCCTCAGTTGTGTGATGCCTTTACAAAGTTGATGCAACAGAAGTTTGAAATGAGTGCCATGGGAGAATTACAGTTCTTTCTGGGTTTGCAAATCAAACAAAAGGCTGATGGAATTTTCATTCATCAGTCCGAATACACAAAAGATCTTTTGGAAAAGTTTGATTTACAAAATTGTAAGTCCTGTTCTACCCCCATGTGCAGCACCACACAACTGGATACAGATCAGAAAGGTAAAGTGGTTGATGAAACACTTTACAGATGTATGATTGGGTCCTTGATGTATTTAACAGCTTCTAGACCCGATATTATGTTTGCAACATGTGTTTGTGCTAGATTTCAGGCTGCACCTAAAGAGTCTCACCTGGTTGCAGTCAAGAGGATCTTTAGATATTTGCAAGGTACACAATCTCTAGGTTTATGGTATTCCACTGGGCACTCTTGTAAATTAGTTGCTTTCTCTGATAGTGACTATGCAGGGTGTAAGTTGACCAGGAAATCAACTTCTGGTGGATGTCAATTCCTAGGCAACTGTTTGATTTCTTGGCAGAGTAAGAAACAAACATCTGTTGCTACATCCACTGCTGAAGCCGAGTACATTGCTGCTGCACGTTGTACATCCCAAGTACTCTGGCTTCAGAATCAACTTTTGGACTATGGCATTACAGAGACTAAGACTCCGTTATTAATGGATAGTGCTTCAGCTCTTTGCATTGTCAAAAATCCAGTCCAGCACTCTAGGACCAAACATATAGAAATTAGGCATCATTTTATAAGAGATTGTTTTGAAAAGGGTCTAATTAATCCTATGTTTGTGCCTAGTGCTCATGAGCTTGCAGACATTTTTACTAAGCCTTTGGATAGTTCAACTTTCCACAATCTGGTGTTAAGGCTTGGTATGCTGCAGCTAGAATAAGTGACAACTACTGATGATCTTAGTAATAAGTACTGGTGATCATTGGTAACCATGTCACATATAAGTACTGATGAGTTCTTTCACCCTTAGTAGTTTTTATAACTACTGAAGGCTAAATGCCTCACAAGTACTGAAGTACTTTATCTGTTCTAAACTACTGATGTAGTTACAACTACTGATGTAGTTACAACTACTGATGTAGTTACAACTACTGATGTAGTACAACTACTGATGTAGTTACAATTACTAAAATCAGTACAAACAGATAAGTACTGACGTCCTATGAAACACTTGAAAAGCAGATGCAAGTCTGATGAGTAAGTGTTGAGGACAGTATGAAACAACTGAAAAGCTAAGAATTGACGAAAACAGCTGATGAGTAATTTCTCTTCAGTTGTTTCTACAACTGCTGTTTCAAAACAACTGAAGCCAAAACCATGTCTTCAGTAGTTTACAACTACTGAAGACTAAAACCAAGTCTTCAGTTGTTTCATCACCTGAAGTCAAAATTGTCTTCAGTAGTTTTATAACTACTGATGACTAAATCAGAGACTTCAGCTGTTTCAACGTCTGACGGTTAATACCACGTCATCAGTAGTTTCAACAACTGATGACTCACACCAAAACCTTCAGTCATTTTCTAACCCGACCCTTTAAATACCTTATCCCACCTTCAGAGTTTTTATCTTCTCTTCTCAAACCTAACATTCAAAAACTCTCTACCCTCTCTTCATCAATGGCGACCTTGCAACTAAAACCACGACACAACTGTGTCGCACATGTCACCAAATCGCCATACTGGACCAAGTTTCACAACGCCATTGATTTAATGGTTCAGTCACCCTACAAAACGGCGTTTCTGGTAAACCCCACCATATATGCCGAATCCGTTACCTAATTCTGGACGAACGTCACCTTGGTCTCTAAGGAGAACGACACAGAGTCTCTTCAATCGTTTGTCCATGGCCAAAAAGTGCTTATCACTCCAGACACTCTTTGCCAAACCCTTAATCTGGATGATGCTACTTTCCCAACTGGTTATCCAAAGGGCACAACAGATCAATCATTTGCCCACCATGGATACCAGGGTAACCTAAGCGCATCTACCTTACTAAAGAAACATTTCCTGGATGCCGAACGTCTCATATTTCATATGATAAATGTATGCCTTGCCTCCAAGACGTCATCATGGAATCAAATGTCCACAAGGTGGCAACAGGTAATGTACTCCATCCTTGAGCAACGACCTTTAAATTTTTCTGAAATACTATTTTTAGAGCTCAAGGATATGGCCCAAAAACAAACTGCTAACCGTTGGATATTATATCCTCGGTCATAATGGCCATAATTGAAAACCAGCTTCAAGCTGAGGGACTTGTTGGCCTGGGAGTCCCTGCTATGGCTGTATTGCTTGAAGTATACTCCCGGCACAACTCTGACCAATCACTCAAAATGGCTGCCAAGCTGCGCAAACCCACGCAGCTGGAACCCACAGCCACCACCTCCAAATCCAAAGTCCCCACCAAACCCACTAAAAAGAAGACCAAAAAGGCTACTCAGGGAAATGAGTCCCCTGAGGATGCCCCTGCAACACAAACGCAAGCTATATCCACTGGTTATAACCCCCTAGTGGATATAAGGACTCTCCCAGCCACAGCCGCTCAGGATTCCTCTCAAAAGGAGCCTGCAGCAACCACAGAAGGGGTACCCACACATCTGGGATCTTCCTCATTTGAGGAGATTGCCATTGAAGAGCACCATTCTCCCCAGGTGCACACTGCTTTTACCCCATCTCCCCATGCAACCGCCCCCCAAAGTCCAACCATTATCATTGCAACGTGCTGACTCAGCTGCATGCCTCTCCTCCTCCCCAACAACCACCAACAAAGGGGAGAACCACAGCTATTGAGGACGAGGATCACCATGCTTCTGACAACCCACAACACCGGGGTTTACATGTTCGATCTCCTGGTGTGGATATGGAGATTAGAACATCTAGTGAGGCTGCCACCTCTTCTGAATCAGCACATGATCAGAATGAGGTGGTAACATAGTAAGACCTCACTAGAGGCAACAGCTGATAAGGACATAGTCCTGAGGCTGGAAGTCCCCAGTTCCAAGAAAAAGGGGCACATGCTCAAACTGGTCTACACCCAGTGCATGTACATCCTGCTACGAGCAGGAGGTCAGGTGATTCAGCATCTGCTGATGATGACCTGGGCTTCTTTTATGATGTTCTGGCCCAGAACACAGTTCTTGAGGAAGAAGTCAGTAGACTACAAAGACTACTTGACCAATTCTCTCAAGAGCAAGTCCATCTGCCACCAACATAAACCCACAGATGGCACCTTCACCTGAAGGTCTCCCATACACTCAGCCACTCAAAACTTCAAAGCCACCAGCCTCTGTTTCTGGCACTGCTTCTCAAGGACAGAACCCATCTGAGCAAACAGTTGCTATCTTTCAGCAAACCCTCCTTCTCATCACCCCAATGATCACAGACATTGTGATCAAAACCATGGATGAGAGGCTTCCCTCAATCATACAACCCCTGGTGGAGGAGATTGTGAGCACAAGGCTTTCTGCTACTCAAACCCTTGCAACCAATGCAACCAAAAAGGGGGAGAGTCAGTCAGTGAAAGCAAAGAGGAAGAGCAAACTGAAAGAAAAGGAAACTGAGGAGGAAGAGGAGTCTGTGAAGGGAACCAAAAACGATCAAGTGAGTGAAAGTCACAAAGACTTTCATGTCACATATAAGAAGAGGAAGGGTGAAGGAAAAGAGAAAGAGCTCCAACTCGATGAGATGATCAAAATGGCAGATGCTACTCATAGTAAATCAATGGATGCCATTATTGATCAACTCTATAGACAAGGGTTCGATACTGCACAACTTGACTCAGAGATCAGGAGACTTGAAGTTGAAGAAATTAACTCAAGATGGGCAAGTTATGATGCATTAGAAAGAGAGAGACTAGAGATCATGATTAGATTCATTGCAAAATATCTTGGGAGATCATTGATCGAGATTAAATCATGGACCAGGGACAGTATCTTGGCCATAACCTCCAAGATCTGTTCGTCTGAGGCATACACTAAGGGGCTAGTAGTCGAAGCTTTGAATGAAGCAGGAGCAGGGAGCAGGACTAAGCTAGCCAAACACTCAAAAGCAACACTCACCTCCAAAATGCTAACTCAGCCTGTCACCATTCCCTCTCCAAAACAACCACAATCACAACCCACAAAACCAACTCCCTTACCCTCTAAACCAACAGCCGATAATGCACCCAAGAAGAAGAAGAAGAAGAGAAGGGTGTTGAGGCTAGAAGAAGAAGAAGAAGAGGATGATGTGGAAGAAGATAGGCTGCCTCTGTCTGTAGTCCTAACATTGGCTAAAGCCAAACCCATGCCCATCACTCCCACCTCACAGATGGAAACTGTGAGAGTAAAGATTGAAGAAGAGCAGCAGCAAAGGCTTCATGATGATGAGATGTTGAAGAGCATCAACAAAACTTATGCTGCATCTTCATCAATAATAATTATGAAGAAAGAAGCTCTGAGGTTGTACACCCTTGCCAACACATTTCAATATCAGAAGGAAAAGGTGAGTGTATGGCCTGATCCTAGGGTGGCTCACAGGATTGTAAAGAAAGACATTCCTTCGAGATACAAGGGCCAAGTAAAAAGGATCGTAGATGAAGAGATCACAGTGGTCCTTGTAGTTTCACCCTGGGAGATTATCGAAGATTTCAAGAAGGCCTATGAGACTAAACAGCCACCCCAAAAGATGTTAGAGAATAGAATTATTAAAAAGGGGTTAGTCTACAAGAGGCTTGAGAACTTCAAACAAAATGAGCTCAGTCTGTTACTTGAAGGGACTCATCCTGATGAGTTTGCTTGCAGACAGATTACAACAGTTGAGCTCAAAAATGGTAAACAGGCCAAGTACATCTCAGAGCTGTATGGGCGTGAAGGATTGTTTGATGGTGAAGCCGAGAACCTGACCATGGAAGAACAAATTATGTTTCTCAGAGCATACACCAGAGAATCCTACAAGCTTATACATGGGAAGTGAGTCTCATGGATGGGGGAACAGCTCAGTGTCCAATTCCCCAATACAGAGCTCCCATCCATACATTGCCAACCAAATCATCAGAGACTGATTTCCAGGCCAGTGCTTATATGGGTCATCTTCTCAACTGATCAAGAAGGAAAAAGACCAACCATTCTGCCAACAATAAGTGGGACCTCAATAAAGTTAAAGGTTTTGGCTGCATTGGTTCATGGGGAGTTTGTTGGACCAAAAGAACCAATGAGCCGGATCAGAAAAACCTTTAAGTCCCACAGACGTCACAACAACTACTAAAGACCACAAAAGCTGAAGACAACTGCTGATTACAAAGTCTGAAGACAAGTGCTGAAGACAAAGTCTAAAGTCAAGTGCTGAAGACAAAGTCTGAAGACAAGTGCTGAAGACAAAGTCTGAAGACAAGTGCTGAAGACAAAGTCTGAAGACACAAGTGCTGAAGACAAAGTCTGAAGACACAAGTGCTGAAGACAAAGTCTGAAGACACAAGTGCTGAAGACAAAGTCTGAAGACACAAGTGCTGAAGACAAAGTCTGAAGACACAAGTGCTGAAGACCAAAGTATCAGACGTTGTCACAACAGCTGAAGAGGTCTTCTTCAGTAGTCGTGATGGTTTACCTTTCAGTAGTTTTATGTTTTATCTTTTCAGTAGTTTGACACAACAGCTGAAGAATACTTCTTCAGTTGTTGTGCTCATCAGTAGTTTTATATTTATCAGTAGTTTTGTAAAACGACTGAAGAGCTTGTTCTTCAGTCGTAGTTTCAGTAGTTTCTTATCAGTAGTTTCTTATTTTGTACTTAACACTCTGATATGTTCTTAGTAGTTGTGAACATTTCAGTAGTTTGTTAAGAGTTAGTTATTTTGTAATAGATCTGCCAGTTGTCACTTTCCCGTGATAACAGCAGCGATTGCACTCTATATAAGGAGTGTCAACCTATTGTAATAAATGAATGATTTGATCAGAAATATTCGATATTATTGAAACATTCCTTGTTACAGAAATATATTCTCTCGTTATAACCGTATTGTTCTTAATGCATACGAGTATCAAATTCTTGCTACAATTTGTCTAATTCTTGTTCTTATTCCGCTGCGTTACGCTCTATTACATCAAACTTGTGATCACTGATCCTGACAGAGACCACCAACAAGATATATAAAATCAAGGAGCGTTTAAGAACAGCCTGAGACCGTCAGAAAAAGTACGCTGAGAGGAGACAAAAACCTTTAGAATTTCAAGTGGGTGACAGGGTAATGATGAAAGAAGCACCATAGAAGGGAACTATGAGGTTTGGAAAGAATGGGAAGTTGAGCCCGAGATATATTGGACCATTTGAGATACTCGCAAGGATTGGCCCCGAGCATATAAATTGAAGCTACCTCAGGAGTTAAGCTACATACATGACACATTTCATGTGTCAAACTTGAAGAAATGCTTGATAGACAAGACCATGGAGTTACCATTGAAGGAAGCTAGGATTAATGACAAACTGAAATTTGTGGAAGAGCCTATAGAGATCACTGACCGGCTGGTCAAGAAACTCAGACGAAGCCGCATACCCAATGTCAAGGTAAGATGGAATTCCAGGTGAGGACCTGAATTCACTTGGGAGTGGGAAGATGATATTTGAAAGAGTTATCCACACCTCTTCAAACCCACCCGTTCTGAACCTAATTGAAGGCTAAAATTTTGGGAAGTAATTTCCTAAACGGTAGGAGAATGTGACAACCGACCTCTAGGTCATAATTCTAACCCTTATCAACCCGCATCATTACCCATTCAACTAATATTTATGATGATATCATTTCTAATATTATTATTAGAATTATTATTATTATTGTTGTTATTATTACCATTTTTGTTATTTCATGTGTCTTTTTGTGATGTTTTTGCTAGTTCAAGCTTTAGTTTAGGGAAATTTAGTGTTCCGGGAAAGTCAATTAGTCACCCTTGCAAAATTTAAATCATAATTGAAACAATTAAAATGTGTATGAACACAAAATTTTTGGATTAATGCATGCATGTCCATGCATAATACTTAAAAACTAACATACCCACTAAAATACAACACTAAACTACAAATAATATTACATAATATCATTTACCATTTAAAAATTAAATAAAAAACATCCCCACTACAAGCCAAATCGGCCGCCCCCTCTCACCACCCTTTCCACCAATCCTCCCTATTCTACACCACTACCTCTTCTATACAATACCATATCATTCAAGACACTACACACACACTACACCTCTCATTCCTCTCTCACTCTCATCTATCTCTTGGTTCTTTATAGCATAAAACACATAAATCCTCTCTACTTCCAGCCATATATATGAAGAACACAATATCACTAGCATCGGCCAAGTTCAAACCTGTAAAAAGGTGAAGTTTTATGAGCTTTTGGGTGCATGGTTACATTGGGTTCAACATCTCCAGCCTTGGTTTGAGATTCAACAACTCTCAAAATCCTCCCAAGCTCGTGGAACACCCGAAGTGTAAGCCACCTTATACTATATCTTGTGTTTTTTTTATTTTTCTCTCAAAATCTTACCATTCTTTGATCTAACAGAAAATGCTGCTACAACCTTGTCCTTGAGAAGATTTTAACATTCTTTAAGGTATCTCACTCGATATATATGCCATTCTATGGTTGTAACCCGATTTACACCATGAAAACCCTCCTTTGGGTGTTGTTGCACCATCTAACTTACACATCCTCTAACCCTCCGAAGTAAAGATTTTAACCTGCTCAAAAATAGTTTTCTAATCTCCTAATAACCTTTTTTAAAGTTACATAAGGTTTTGGTAATGTTTAAGCATGATTTATAACATTTTACACTAGTGTAATGGGTGAAAATGGTGAAATCACTATGTTTCAACTTGTTCTTAGGCTATATGTTGAAACGGCGAGTTAGGTTCATCATTTATGTAAGTTTTAGATGATATTGGGTCTATGATAAGATTTCAATGGCTGAAAACATATAAATTTAGGGATTGAAAATATTTTGAACATATTCGGGGACCCGAAAGGTGGTAAAACGACCCTAAAAGTAAGAGAAATTAGAGTGTAACCTTATTGAAACTAATTCTAGGCTCAAAAATAGTAACAAAATGTTTTGGATTGAGTTTGTTAATTAAATGGTCAAAAGACCATTTAAAGGGGATTTTTAACCAAAAATGGGTATTAACCGGGTGGCGTTTTAAGGAAAAATATTAGAAATAATGTATAAAACCAAAATCCATGAAAATTATGTTATTTCAGTAAGTTAGGTACAATAAGATTTAATGGTGTTGAAAATTTTGGTCAAACAAGCTTTTAAACGGTCAATTACGGGTAAAAACGCGTTATAACGGGTTAAAACTAAAAACGAGGCTTACAACGAAAAGAGGCTTAAAATACATTCTCAAAAGATTTTAAAATTATCAAAAACCTTAAAATTATATTTAAAGGCTTAAGACTTAATATATTGTAAATTAATACTTAACCGTTAAACAAACTTTCGGTTTTACCATAACCGGTAACGTAAAACAAAAGAATGCTAAACCCGAACCTTAATTCTGAAAAATTGGGAGTTAACTAATTTAAAATGAGTTACTTAACTCTAAAAACCTGTTATGTGGCCATAAAATTCATTAAATGCAAGAAAAAAACTTTGGGGTAGAAATTGTAATTTTTGAAACATGGAGGACTAAACTGTAAATTTTTCCAAATCCCTATAAACCGACCCCCTTGGGCTAATAATCATTTAGTGAACTTAAAATAACTTGTAAATGATCCAACATGGCAAAACATGTATTTTTCCCTAAGAAACCCAAACTTGCTATAAAAGGAAACTTTCTGTACAAACCTTAGCAAATCGAAATCTAATTGAACATCTAATATCATGGCACACCTAGTGCACCTTCCAAAACCTTAGAATCAGTAGCTTATCACTTAAATCTGGATGGTAGGGTGCTAGACTTGAGATTTTTCCCGGTACACAAAGAATCCTTTTCTTGAACCTTAAGGTGAGTTCTAGTATTCTCTTTTTCTTTTATTGTTTTTGGGATGAAACATGCTATGCTTAAACTGAAATCATTTATGAGCTATTGTATGATACTTGAATGTTGGGGTTAATGTTAGAACCTGCTTTTACTTCTGTCACGATTATTAATTCTTGTGTGAACCAATTGATTTATATTGGTAGATCTACTTGGGAAATCCCTCACACATAGTGCCTTCCATGATGAATGGGAAGGGTACAACACTGAGATCCTACGGGGTCATTTGTGGCATGTGAAAAGTTTTTATAAGATACTAGGTTGAACCATCCGGCAGGTATGGTCCACTGTTTTGAGGCTCAATTCTTCCTTCAGGATTAACCAGTATAACATAACTTTTGAAAAGGCTAGCCGGGACTGAGTGCAGGGTTGATTGTGATCCCCCCCCCACAATAGTGAAACTATGACTCTTTTTAATCAAATATGGATTCTATTGAATCCTTTTGTTTTTAAACTTTAAGCACTTGAATTCACCAACTTTTTAGTTGACACAATTTTCTTTTAAGCATATTTCAGGTAATCATTGAATGGAGTCTAGCGGTTGTAGAAGACCTAGACCTAGCACTATGACCAGGGCATTGGCTTGTGTTGTTTTGAAACATTTTGAACTATTACTTTTTATGGTTGTTGAAAACAATTTGTACTAATGTTATATGTACATGTTTCATTTGAGGGCTGGACCTACTTCTAGCCCGAAAATATTTTAAACTTTAATGCCATGCGATGTTCACTCCTTTTGCACTCTTATGATGGTTGTTTTCACTACCATATGTTGTCGCTAGTCTATGACGTGCCACCCTACCTGGGCCCGGAGTGTGACAACAACCATCATTGAACACACTTGCTCACAAATCTACTAAATTCAATCAAAATGATGACTCTCGATCCATGAAATAATTTATTAAGCTATAAACCATGGATACGAGTTTTAAAGTATCAAAAAACCACTCGTATTCACTTAATATAAAGCTTGAGTTAAGCTATAGTTATGAATTGAAAGTAATCACACATCAAACAAGAAACTTAATGTCTAATTGATGAAAACTAAGTCAAATGAAGGTCACATGACCAAAAATATAAGATTTCTCATTATTTCAATTGAAATTGGGTGATTATAGATTTGTGCATCAAAGTATTCATGAAAGCTTTATAGAATACATATGCAAAAATAGTAATCAATAATAGTTTTTGCATGGATAGTTTTTGTGTAACACCCGGTTATTTCTTAAAAAGAAAAGGAAGAATAAGAGGTTGAAGAGTAAAGAAAGGAATTGTCAATGAACCCAAATTGAGGGGTTAAAAATGTAAAAAGGACAAAAGTACATAAAAAGTTGGTGTAAAGGTGGGCATGGCCGCCCACCCTCACTTCACATCACCATTTTCAATCGGATTAGAGAGAGAAGAGAGCAGAATTTCGGGTTTTGAAGAAGAAGAAAAGAAGAAATCGAACTCAAGGTAAGAATTCAAAGTTTTTAAGCGTTTAGGACGGGTTTTATCTCAGTTACATGCTTATGTGCTTATGTGCTTGTGTGTGTGTCTGTGTGTGTGTTTTGTTGTGTTTTTAGGTGTTTGAACTCAGTTGCAAAAGGGTTAGAAAGGAAGAAACACCAAAGTTGTATAAGGTGAGTTTCTAGACCCTGGTTTCTACTTGTTTTAAACATCTTTAGGGTTGAAAATGCATTTAAAACGGTTTTTATAATGTTTATGTATGTTTTCCCGTATGTATTATGCATGTTGGATGTTGATTCTTGAATGCTTATAGGTTGTTCATATTTAGAATAGCCATGTTCAGCTTAGAACATATGAGTTTGATGATTAGGTTTGAAAACATACTAGAAACATGTTGAACAGAAGGTTCATGCGTCTAGATAAGGCTCATGCGCCTGAAATTGCCTTAGAAATGTTTAAGTATAGCCCATGCGCCTGAATAGTAGTCCATGCACCTAGAAATATTAGTCGGATGACTAAGTGTAGGGCCATGCGCCCCAATAGTGCCCATGCGCCCAAGTGGCCCATGCGCCTAAGTGTCCATGCGTCCGAATAACCCATGGGCCTAAGTGTTCATATGCCTAATAGTGCCCATGCGCCCAAGTGGCCCATGAGCCTAAGTGTCCATGCGTCCGAATAACCCATGCGCCTAAGTGTTCATACGCCCGAATAGTGCCCATGCGCCTGAATTGTTCATGCACCTAAGAGTTAAAGCAGTTAAGTGTTGACTGATACGCCTACATAGTAATGAAACGCCCAAACAGGGCTCATGCCCCCAAATAGTGTCAAAGCGCCCAACACTTAGAATTTATTACAGAATTCTTGGGAGTTTGTGCTCTTAGAGTTTTGACCGAGGTTTGACTAGGGCTTATTAATGATGGGTTTCATGCATGATTATGATTGCCTTATGAATGTTCCTTATTAATATTGCTATTATTATTATTACTTATAGTTTGTGACTTTATGTGGTATGTTTATTATCGTAATGTAAAGTATATTGTAATAATAAAGAGAAAGAGCAATAAAGAAGAGAAGAGGAACATTAATAAAATGTTAACAAGTCTTGCAAGCTTATTGGAGGTACACGGCCGTATTGTCGTTAGCTCAACTGTGCTGCGGGTTAGCTACCCTATTATGCACACAGGGCCGGTATTTGAGATTGGCAGGACCTCTGTAGCGTGCCATAGGTGTTTGGGTCGGCCTTATATACAGTAAACAGAACCCTCTTGAGGGATATAGATGGCCCACCATCGTTTTCCACCGTGCATACAGTTTGGGGTATTGCTCATTGGTCCATACAGAAAGTGAAAGATAAAGATAAAAGATTACAGAACATACAAGGCATACAGTAAAGAGAGCGAATAGTATCCGTTCATATAGTTAATGCGTGCTCGCATATACAGTAAAGAGTTGTATTTCATAAAAAGAGTATTTCATATACAACATACAAAAAGTATTTTATTACTCTTAAAACTAGAACTCACCCAGCAACGCTGACTTTTATACATTTTCAGTTGGCAGGTAATTATTGCCGAGGATGGCACGAGGGTGAAGCCACTCGGCAGGGGAAGACTGACATCCATTCGTATTTTATGTTGCTGTTGTTTTGTAATGCAGTAAAACAATTCTTTTGTAATCAGTTAAACGATGGTGTATTTCTCAACAATAGTGTTTTAATTGAAATGAATGGTTTTTGATAAATTATTTCCGCCGCTTAAGTTTGTATAATTATAATGTTTAATGTTTTAACTGCTGTGATTGACAGACTGTGAGGTTTCCGGGAACGGGGCGTTACAAGTTGGTATCAAAGCCAAAGTTTAAGAGAATTGGGTTAAATAAATATTTTAAAACCTAAACTGAAAATGGGATAAATGGAGGGATGTCAGCCCGAGTAGCTACGTGCCATCAGGTATGTCTTTTCTTAATGATAACCGGTATTATGTGCGCATGCTATTTGACTTATGTGCTCTTAGTAGATTTAGATACTGATTAGGTCAGGATAGGAAATGCTTGGGTATGAAGAGTAAAGTAAGTGGCTAATCACAACTGGCCATTGTAATTAGGGAATTACTATACTTGACATAAACTAACTGTTATCTTGAATGACCGCATTAGTGTTTGAATCTTATAGTGTGCTTTTAGAGGATGGCTAGCGGTAGATCTTCGAAAGCCTCTCGTGGTGGAGGTCATGGTGCTGCTCCGCGACCCAAGAGAGGGAGACCCAGAGTCGAGAAAGTTGTTCATGAAGAACTAGAGACCCCTCATCCAGAGGGTGGCGACGAGAGTGCCACTCTGAGAGCCTCAGTAAAGGAGGCTGTTATGGAAGAAGTTCATCAAGTCATGCAGACAATCTTACCATCTGTAGTGACCGAAGTTATCAAGGCCGTACGGGAAAGGGATAGAAAGGAGAGGAACAGGTCCTCAGGAGGACGAGAGGAACCGTAGCCGGAAATGGTTCTCTCTGATGATGAAGAGGAGGAAGAAGAGCCTGCGCCGTAGGCGGCACGAGGCTGTAACTACGGGGCGTTTATGAGATGCAAGCCCCCTACCTTTGATGGAAACGGCACTGCTGCTACTGCTCACTGCTGGGTGAGGGAAATGGAGGCTGTTCTCGATATCAGTGAGTGCCGTGAAGATCAGAAGGTGAAATTCACTACCCACTCTTTTATGGACTCGACTTTGTGTTGCTGGGACAACATTGTCCAAGCCAAGGGTAGCAGTGCCATTGGGAGAATGAGATGGCTTGAATTGAAGAAGTTAGTGATTGAGGAATACTGTCCCCACAGAGAGATGGGTAAGGTAGAAAAAGAGTTCCTGCAGCTGGAGGTGGGAACGCTGACACACCAGCAGTGAACCATAAAATTCAATGAAATGGCGCGGTTGATGCCCGATCAAGTGACACCACTATCACGAAAGATTAAGAGATACATCCAGGGGCTGCCGGCGGATATCTGTAGGCATATGATCGCCACCCGGCAGAGCACTTTTAGACCGGCGGTTGATTTGGCTGGTAGATTATATGATGAGCGCGAGGTGGAGGTGGCTGAGGTGAACAAGAAGGGTGGTGGTGACCGGAACTGGAATGGGAAACGGTTTGGACATGGTGGGGCCGCTCCAAATAGTAATGTGGCAAAGGTGGGTGACCGACGTGTGGTCACATCTGGTGCAAGGTTGAATAAGTGTGGCAAATATGGGAGGGAGCATACTGGTGAGTGCAGGATGGGAATGAATGTATGCTTCAGGTGTGGCAAGCTTGACTACATTGCTAGAGACAGTAAGAAGCCAAGGGTGGAGAGCTCAGGAGAGGGGAATAAGAAGCTGGAGGAAGGAGGGCAGAGGGTAAGTGCTAGAGCTTACACGATGACCCGGGAGGAAGCCAGAGCTGATCTCGATGTTGTGTCAGGTATGTTTCTAGTAAACCAAATTTCTGCCTCTGTATTGTTTGATTCCTATGCTAGCGGGAGTTTTATTTCCACTACTTTCTTTGCTAAGTTTCCTGTTAGTAGTAGAAAGGTTAGCGAACCATTCGACGTAAAAACTGCTATTGGTAAGTCCACTAGAATTACTCATGTGATAGAGGACTGTGCCATAGAACTAGAAGGTCATAGGTTTGCTGCTAGGTTACACGTGATACCCCTAGGTGGATTTGATGTAGTACTAGGGATGGAATGGTTAGCAACCTATGAAGCAAACATCATATGTCGCAAGAAGATGATTTGATTAGCTTCATCCGATGGGAGTTTGGTTACAATTTATGGAGATCGCGTTACTATGATTCCGAAGATGATTTCGATGGCGGTGGCGGGGAAGTGCATGAAATGTGGATTTAGTGCCTACTTGGCCTACGTCAAGGATGTGGATGCGTCGGTACCGCAATTATCTGAGGTGCCAGTGGTGTGCGACTTTCAGGACGTATTCCCAGAAGACTTACCCGGCATGCCACCGGATCGCGAGATTGAGTTCCAAATTGATTTGATACCCGGTGCTCAACCTGTTGCCAAAGCACCATATCGATTAGCTCCTACTGAGATGAAGGAACTCATGAGCCAATTACAGGAGTTGATGGATAAGGGATTCATTCGACCGAGTATCTCTCCGTGGGGTGCTCCAATATTGTTTGTAAAGAAAAAGGACGGAAGTATGCGAATGTGCATCGACTACCGAGAGCTGAACAAGTTGACGGTGAAGAATCGGTACCCCTAACCAAGAATTGATGATCTGTTTGACCAGCTCCAAGGTGCCAGTTGATTCTCGAGAATAGATTTACGATCTAGCTACCATCAATTGAAGGTGAAGGAACAAGACATTCCTAAGAAAGCTTTCCGTACGCGTTATGGACACTACGAGTTCCTCGTCATGTCTTTTGGTCTAACTAACGCGCCAGCTGACTTTATGGATTTGATGAATCGAGTGTGCTAGCCGATGTTGGATAGATCAGTGATTGTGTTCATTGATGATATTCTGATCTACTCAAATAGCGATGAAGAGCATGCCGGTCACATTCGGGAGGTGTTGGAGACATTAAGAAGGGAGAAGTTGTATGCCAAAAACTCCAAGTGTGCATTCTGGTTGCATGAAGTTCAATTCTTGGGTCATGTGGTGAATCCTGATGGGATTATGGTAGACCCCACAAAGGTGGAAGCAGTGATGCAATGGAAATCTCCAAAAATGCCATTCAAGATTCATAGTTTCTTAGGGTTGGCGGGATATTATCGAAGGTTCATTCAAGACTTTTCCAGGATCGCTTCTCCACTAACCAAGTTGACCCGAAAGGATGTGAAGTTTATATGGGGTCAAGCTCAAGAGCAAGCATTCGAGGAGTTAAAGGCAAGGTTGACTCAAGCTCCTGTTCTGTCATTACCCGAGGGAAGCGAGGATTTGGTGGTTTATTCAGATGCTTCCTACTCAGGTTGGGGTGTTTGTTAATGCAGAGAGGGAAGGTTATAGTCTATGCATCCCGACAGTTAAAGGTTCATGAGGTCAATTATCCCACTCATGACTTGGAGTTAGCAACCGTGGTCTTTGCATTGAAGATTTGTAGGCACTATCTGTACGGGACGAAGTGCACTATTTTCACTAACCAGAAGAGCTTGAAGTACTTCTTCGAGTAGAAAGATCTGAACATGAGGCAGAGACGATGGTTGGAGCTTATAAAATATTATGATTGTGAGATTCATTGCCATCCGGGCAAAGCCCACGTGGTGGCTGATGCTCTTAGCCGAAAGGAGAGGCCCGAGCCAATTCGGGTGAAAGAATATCAACAGATCATGACCTCTGATGTGATGAAGCAAGTCAAAGAGTTTCAAGATGTGGCACTGAAAGAAGATCATCTTAACTCTGAAAGGATGAGAGGTCTGGTTGGGGAATTGGGTGAAAACACACTTGGTGTTAAAACTCGATTTGGACGGGTGTGGATTCCTCGTTTCGGGGATCTACGTGTGAGGATTATGGATGAAGCTCACAAGCCTCGATACTCCATTCATCCTGGAGCCACAAAAATGTATCAAGATATGAAGAAAGATTATTGGTGGCCGGGTATGAAGCATGATGTGGTGGAGTATGTGAGTGAGTGCCTTACTTGTTTGCAAGTGAAGGCCGAACATCAAAAGCCATATGGGAATATCCAACTTTTAGATATACCGGAATGGAAGTGGCAGCACATTACCATGGATTTCATAACGAAGCTGCCACGTACTCCGAAAGGGTACGATGCCATATGGGTGATTGTCGACCGTCTGACGAAAAGTGCTCACTTCCTACCGATCCGCGGGACATATTCATCTGAGAGGTTGGCGGATCTATTCATCAAGGAAATTGTAACTCGTCACGGTGTGCCGGTGTATATTGTGTCTGATTGTGACACCCGGTTTACCTCTAAATTTTGGAAGAAATTCAATGACGCCATGGGGACGAGGTTACATATTAGCACAGCTTATCATCCCCAAACTGATGGTCTGTCAGAAAGGACCATTCAAACATTGGAAGACATGCTTCAGGCATGTGTGATTGATTTTGGGGGATACTGGGATGACCACCTACCATTAGCTGAATTCTCATACAACAACAGCTATCATGCGAGCATTGGCATGCCACCATATGAGATGCTACACGGTAGGAGATGCAGATGACCTGTTTGTTGGGGTGATATTGGTCAATAGGAATTAGGGAGCGTCGAGGTAATTGAGGCTAGAACTGAGAAGCTTGAGAAGATTAAAGCCTTCATGAAGGCAGCTAAAGATAGGCAGAAGTCATATGCCGATAAACGCCGCAGACCTATCGAATTCCAGGTGGGTGACCGAGTTATGTTTAAGGTCTCACCTTGGAAGGGTATTATCCGATTCAAGAGGCGGGGCAAGTTAAGGCCAAGATATATAGGCCATTTCCGTGTCATTGCTCGAGTAGGAGAGGTGGCCTATAGATTGGAGTTACCAGATGAGTTAAGTGGAATTCACCTGACATTCCATGCATCTCATCTGAGAAAGTGCTTAGCTGATGAAGACATGACTGTTCCACTGGAAGACATCGAAGTAGATGAAAGGCTCAATTATGTAGAGCAACCAGTGGCAATCATCGATCGTAAAGAGAAGAGGTTGAGGAGTAAAGTGGTTCCTCTTGTGCATGTACAGTGGAAGCACAGGAAGGGATCCAAATCTACCTGGGAAACTGAGGAGGAGATGAGGCGGCATTATCCTCGTCTGTTTGAGGAATAACAGGTTTCAAGGGCGAAACCTATTTAAGGGGGGTGGACTTGTAACACCTGGTTATTTCTCAAAAAGAAAAGGAAGAATAAGAGGTTGAAGAATAAATAAAGGAATTGTCAATGAACCCAAATTGAGTGGTTAAAAATGTAAAAAGGACAAAAGTACACAAAAAGTTGGTGTAAAGGTGAGCATGGCCGCCCACCCTCACTTCACATCACCATTTTCAATCGGATTAGAGAGAGAAGAGAGTAGAACTTCGGGTTTTGAAGAAGAAGAAAAGAATAAATCGAATTCAAGGTAATAATTCAAAGTTTTTAAGAGTTTTTGACGGGTTTTATCTCGGTTACATGCTTATGTGCTTGTGTGTGTGTTCGTGTGTGTGTGTTTTGTTGTGTTTTTAGGTGCTCGAACTCAGTTGCAAAAGGGTTAGAAAGGAAGAAACACTCAAGTTGCATCAGGTGAGTTTCTAGACCCTGGTTTCTACTTGTTTTAAACATCTTTGGGGCTGAAAATGTATTTAAAATGGTTTTTACAATGTTTATGTATGTTTGCCCGTATGTATTATGCATGTTGGATGTTGATTCTTGAATGCTTATAGGTTGTTCATGTCTAGAATAGCCATGTTAAGCTTAGAACAGATGAGTTTGATGATTGGGTTTGAAGACATACTAGAAACATGTTGAATAGAAGGTTGATGCGCCTAGATAAGGCTCATGCGCCTGAAATTGCCTTAAAAATGTTTAAGTATAGCCCATGCGCCTGAACAGTAGTCCATGCACCTAGAAATATTAGTCGAACGACTAAGTGTAGGGCCATGCGCCCCAATAGTGCCCATGCGCCCAAGTGGCCCATGCGCCTAAGTGTCCATGCGTCCGAATAAACCATGGGCCTAAGTGTTCATATGCCTAATAGTGCCCATGCGCCCAAGTGGCCCATGCGCCTAAGTGTCCATGCGTCCGAATAACCCATGTGCCTAAGTGTTCATACACCCGAATAGTGCCCATGCGCCTGAATTGTTCATGCGCCTAAGAGTTAAAGCAGTTAAGTGTTGACTGATGCGCCTACATAGTAATGAAACACCCAAACACGGCTCATGCGCCCAAATAGTGTCAAAGTGCCCAACACTTTGAATTTATTACAGAATTCTTGGGAGTTTATGCTCTTAGGGTTTTGACCGAGGTTTGACTAGGGCTTATTAACGATGGGTTTCATGCATGATTATGATTGCCTTATGAATGTTCCTTATTAATATTGCTATTATTATTATTACTTATAGTGTGTGACTTTATGTGGTATGTTTATTATCGTAACGTAAAGTATATTGTAATAATAAAGAGAAAGAGCAATAAAGAAGAAAAGAGGAACATTAATAAAATGTTAACAAGTCTTGCAAGCTTACAGGAGGTACATGACTGTATTGTCGTTAGCTCAACTGTGCTGCGGGTTAGCTACCCTATTATGCACACAGGGCCAGTCTTGGAGATTGGCAGGACCTCTGTAGCGTACCATAGGTGTTGGGTCGGCCTTATATACAATAAACAGAACCCTCTTGAGGGATATAGATGGCCCATCATCGTTTTCCACCGTGCATACAGTTTGGGGTATTGCTCATTGGTCCATACAGAAAGTGAAAGATAAAGATAAAAGATTACAGAACATACAAGGCATACAGTAAAGAGAACGAATAGTATCCGTTCATATAATTAATGCGTGCTCGCATATACAGTAAAGAGTTGTATTTCATAAAAAGAGTATTTCATATACAACATACAGAAAGTATTTTATTACTTTTAAAACTAGAACTCACCCAGCAACGCTGACTTTTATACATTTTCAGTTGGCAGTTAATTATTGCTGAGGATGGGACGAGGGTGAAGCCACTCGGCAGGGGAAGACTGACATCCATTCTTATTTTATGTTGCTATTCTTTTGTAATGCAGTAAAACAATTCTTTTGTAATCAGTTAAACGATGGTGTATTGCTCAACAGCAGTGTTTTAAATGAAATGAATGGTTTTTGATAAATTATTTCCGCTGCTTAAGTTTGTATAATTATAATGTTTAATGTTTTAACTGCTGTGATTGACCAACTGTGAGGTTTCCGGGAACGTGGGACAAATGGGACAAATGGAGCGATGTCAGCCCGAGTAGCTACGTGCCATCAGGTATGTCTTTTCTTAATGATAACCGGTATTATGTGCACATGCTATTTGACTTATATGCTCTTAGTAGATTTAGATACTGATTAGGTCAGGATAGGAAATGCTTGGGTATGAAGAGTAAAGTAAGTGGCTAATCACAACTGGCCATTGTAATTAGAGACTTATTATACTTGACATAAACTAACTGTTACCTTGAATGACCGCATTAGTGTTTGAATCTTATAGTGTGCTTTTAGAGGATGGCTAGCGGTAGAGGATGGTTCTCTCTGATGATGAAGAGGAGGAAGAAGAGCCTGTGCCGTAGGCGGCACGAGGCTGTAACTACGGGGCGTTTATGAGATGCAAGCCCCCTACCTTTAATGGAAACGGCACTGCTACTGCTGCTCACCGGTGGGTGAGGGAAATGGAGGCTGTTCTTGATATCAATGAGTGCCGTGAAGATCAGAAGGTGAAATTCACTACCCACTCTTTTGTGGACCCGGCTTTGTGCTCGTAGGACAACATTGTCCAAGCCGAGGGTAGCAGTGCCATTGGGAGAATGAGATGGCTGAACTGAAGAAATTAGTGATTGAGGAATTCTGTCCCCACAAAGCAATGGATAAGGTATAAAGAGAGTTCCTGCAGCTGGAGGCGGGAACGATGACACACAAGCAGTGCACCACAAAATGAATGAAATGGCGCGGCTGGTGCCCGATCAAGTGACACCACTGTCACGAAAGATTAAGAGATACATCCAGGGGCTGCCGGCGGATATCTGTAGGCATATGATCGTCACCCGGCAGAGCACTTTTTGGTCGGCGATTGATTTGGCTGGTAGATTATATGACGAGGGCGAGGTGGTGGTGGCTGAGGTGAACAAGAAGGGTGGTGGTGATCGGAACTAGAATGGGAAATGGTTTGGACATGGTGGAGTCATTCCAAATAGTAAGGTGGTGAAGGAGGGTGACCGACGTGTGGTCACATCTGGTGCAAGGTTGAATAAGTGTGGCAAATGTGGGAGAGAGCATACTGGTGAGTGCAGGATGGGAATGAATGTATACTTGAGGTGTGGCAAGCCTGACCACATCGCTAGAGACTGTAAGAAGCCGAGGGTGGAGAGCTCGGGAGAGGGGAATAAGAAGCCGGAGGAAGGAGGGCAGAGGGCAAGTGCTAGTGCCCATGCGCCCCAATAGTGCCCATGCGGCCAAGTGGCCTATGCACCTAAGTCTCCATGCGTCCGAATAACCCATGGGTCTAAGTGTTCATACGCCTAATACTACTCATGCGCCCAAGTGGCCCATGCGCCTAAGTGTCCATGCGTTCGAATAACCCATGCGCCTAAGTGTTCATACGCCCGAATAGTGCCCATGCGCCTGAATTGTTCATGCGCCTAAGTGTTAAAGCAGTTAAGTGTTGACTGATGCGCCTAGATAGTAATGAAACGCCCAAACAGGGCTCATGCGCCCAAATAGTGTCAAAGCGCCCAACACTTAGAATTTATTACTGAATTCTTGGGAGTTTGTGTTCTTAGGGTTTTGACCGAGGTTTGACTAGGGCTTGTTAATGATAGGTTTCATGCATGATTATGATTGCCTTATGAATGTTCCTTATTAATATTGCTATTATTATTACTTATAGTGTGTGACTTTATGTGGTATGTTTATTATTGTAACGTAAAGTATATTGTAATAATAAAGAGAAAGAGCAATAAAGAAGAGAAGAGGAACATTAATAAAATGTTAACAAGTCTTGCAAGCTTACAGGAGGTACACGACCGTATTGTCGTTAGCTCAACTGTGCTGCGGGTTAGCTGCCCTGTTATGTACACAGGGCCAGTCTTGGAGATTGGCAGGACCTCTGTAGCGTACCATAGGTGTTTGGGTCGGCCTTATATACAGTAAACATAACCCTCTTAAGGGATATAGATGGCCCATCACCGTTTTCCACCGCGCATACAGTTTGGGGTATTGCTCATTAGTCCATACAAAAAGTGAAAGATAAAGATAAAAGATTATAGAACAGACAAGGCATATAGTAAAGAGAACGAACAGTTCATATACAGTAAAGAGTTGTATTTCATAGAAAGAGTATTTTCATATACAACATACATAAAGTATTTTATTACTTTTAAAACTTGAACTCACTCAGCAACGCTGACTTTTATACATTTTCAGTTGGCAGGTAATTATTGCTGAGGATGGCACGAGGGTGAAGCCACTCGGCAGGGGAAGACTGAAATCCATTCGTATTTTATGTTGCTGCTGTTTTGTAATGTAGTAAAACAATTCTTTTGTAATCAGTTAAACGGTGGTGTATTGCTCAACAATAATGTTTTAAATGAAATGAATGGTTTTTGATAAATTATTTCCGCTGCTTAAGTTTGTATAATTATAATGTTTGATGTTTTAACTGCTGTGATTGACCAACCGTGAGGTTTTCGGGAACGGGGCTTTACATTTTGCTACCTATAACAACCTTTCATACTCTACCATGTCGATTCTCAAGCCTTCCAAACACCCTCCTAACTAATCTAGTCAAATTCGATGGTAAGATCATTGAAATCAAACTAAACAAGAACAAAGGGAACATAGTATCTACTTTCAAATATAAACCAAAGTGGAACATGAAAATAAACAAATCACCTTTGAAATCAATCCACTCCTGCACAAAATACATCCACAACACTCCACAACCATCTCTAAACACTCTTGCTCGTAAATATAATAAAATCAATCCAAATGATAACTTTCGATCCACAAAATCCTTTATTAAGATGTAAACTACTGATACAAGTTTTAAAGTATAAAAACCCCACTCGTATTCACTCAATAAGAAGCAAGAATGAAACTACAGTTACAGAATGAATGTAATCCCACATCAAACATGAAACTCAATGTTGGATTGATGAAAACTAAGTAAAATCATGGTAACACGAACAAGAAGATAAGATTTCTTATTTTTTGATTCGAAATTGGGCGATTAAAGATTTATGCATCAAAGTATTCATGAAAGCTTAATAGAATATATTAAAAAGGAACTAGTTATACAAAAGCACTAAACAATAATAGTCCTCGCATGGATAGTTTTTGCTACCCGTAACAACCTTTCATATTATGCCATTTCAATTATTAAGCCTTCTAAATACCCTCGTAAACTAATCTAATCAAATTAATGATCATTGAAATCAAATTAAACAAACACAAAGGGAACATAGTATCTACTATGAAATTGAAACCAGAGCCAAACATGAAAATCAACATATCACATTTAAAATCATTCCACTCGTGCACAAAATGCATCCACAACACTCCACAACCATCTTTAAACACACTTGCTAACAAATCTACTAAATTCAATCACAATGATGACTCTCGATCCACAAAATTCTTTATTAAGCTATAGACCATTGATACAAGTTGTAAAGTATCAAAAAATTACTCGTATTCGCTTAATAAGAATCTTGAAATATGCTATAGTTATTGTCACACCCCGGGGCCAAGTAGGGTGGGAAGCCAGAGACTAGCAACACATATGGCAGAGGAAACAAACCATCATAAGAGCACAAAGGGAGAGAACATCACATAGCATTGACATTTAAAAAAACCTGGGCTAGAATTAGGATTAGCCCCCAAATGAGAAGAGTACGTACAACATCAATACAAATTGATTTCAGCATCAATAAATGTAAATTGTTCAAATGTTTCAAAACAAGGAAAAGCCATTGCCATGGTCACGGTGCTAGGTCAAAGTCTTCTACATAGCTAGATTCCACTTATGGATTACTTGAAACATGCTCAAAAGAAATTGTGTCAACTAAAAAATTGGTGAATTCAAGTGCTTAAAGTTTAAAAACAAGGATTCATTAGAATCCACACTTTATTAAAAAGTCATAGTATCATTGTTGTGGGGATCACAATCACCGCTGCACTCAGCCCCGGCTAGCCTCTTCAAAAATTATGTTACCGGTTTAATCCCCGTGGGGAGAACTAAGCCTCAAACTAGTGGATCGTACCTACCGGATGGTCCACCATAGTATCTTATAAAACATGTTACATGCCACAAATGACCCCACAGGATCTTAGTGTGGTACCCTTCCCATTCATCACGAAGGCACTGTGTGTGGGGGATTCCTCAAGTAGATCAACCTATATAAACAAGCAGTTCACAAAAGAATTAATGATTGTGATAAAAGTATGAGTGGGTAACAACATAACCACAACATATAACATCACAATATAGCACAGAAATAGTTTAGTTTAAATAGAGCAAGCTTCATCCCAAAACAATAGTAAAAAGGGGAACACTTGAACTCACCATAGAAATTCAAGCAATAAGGGTCTCTTCGCGTGCCGGGAAAAGTCTCAAGTCTAGCGCCCTAACCAATAAGATTTAAGTGTTAATCCACTAATTCTAGGGTTATGGAGATGCATAAGATGTGTCATAAGGTTAATGTCTTAATAGTATTTGTAACATCTTGTATTTTCTTGTTTAATTAAAAGTTAGCGTTGTTAATTCTTGTAAGGACCTTGCGAAACTCATGGATTGCTTATGCTTATAGCCTTAATTATTACTTAATGCTTAGAGTTGAAAGTTAATAATGTTACTTGTTACAAAATAAATAATAATCATAATAATAAAAATAGTAACAAAACTAATGACAACAACAATAATAATAATAATAATATAATAATAATAATAATAATATAATAATAATAATAATAATAATTTTTAAAATTTATTAAACATAAAAAGGTTTAAAAGAAATCTAGGGGGTTATAATGCCAATTTTGAAACTTCAAAAGAAACTTTTTAACATGAAATAACAAAATGAAAACCACAGGGACCAAGGGTGTAATTTACCAAACCCAACCCCCACCCCTTTCTCTCTCCCCGAATTTCCGGCCGCCGGCCGGCCAAGTCCGGCGTGGCTCCGGCAAGGTCCCAAGACCCACCAAACACCATCGTTTTGATGCCAAATCATCCCAAACGCTTCATGAACACATTTCAAACACTGTTATCAACTTTTAATGCGTTTAAACGACGGTTATAGACCTGCTCGAGTGCATAACCAAAACCTTTAAACATCATGGTCGTTCAAACATTAATTCTCAATAATAACCTAATTAACTCAATATAAACAACCATCTACAAACCTCTAAACGAATACCATCCTTAATTCCATCTGAAACAAACTTAGGCATCAAATTCCATTAACATCTTTTGTCGTGATCTGAAACCATTCGAAGTCCCCATTCTGAACCTTCTGATCTACAATTGATAGAGGGATTTTTATTATCGAGGTTACTGGAAGCTTCCTACAAAGTGAATTCGTGTATCAACATCATTTGCTACCCGAACCATTCAAGACTTGTTCACAGTTTATTCTTCGTTTGTTCTTCATCAATCCGTCTCTGAATCGGGTAATTAAGTGTGTCCATAGACCCGTCTTATCATCGGGAACAAAAGCCCTATGGTTTCAAGCATGTATCTAATTGATTTGAACTTCAATTAGGATTAATCTGATTCTAGGTTCTTGGATTTGGGGGTTTTCCCTGTGATTTTGTTTATAAGATTTTAAGACCGGGTCTTAGAACGGCCAAGGCCCTTAGTCCACTCGTAACACGCATGCATACTACACCTGAGGCCCGGGTTCGAACCCGCTACCTCTATTAATTTTTAAGGCTTTTCAGCCTTCAAAAAAATATATTAAAATTCTGAAAAATTATTAAAATAATTTTATAAACAAAATTTATTTGTAAATCACTTTGTCAAATTTCTGCAAATTTATTTCTTTAAATAAATGCACAATAGTTTTTAACAAGAATTATAGTTGGTTTATTATTACAAAGAAAATACTTTAACTAATGATTTAAATCATAAAAAATCACTATTGGTTCAAATGTTGTTGTTTAAAATTATAAGTTTTGTAAATAAAAATATAAAAATGTATTTACACTTATTATTTATGTTAATTATATCAAATGATTCAAAATATATTCATTATGATAATTTATTATGTTGATGAAATCTTTTTCATTAAAATGGAAACAAAAGTATTTTAATTATGAACTTTATATATCAAAGCCTAAATTCCCCTTGGAACCCTAGATCATGTTTAAACGTTAATCTTATCATTAAAACTTAAATCTTGTAAAGATATATACTTAGGTACCTTGTGAAGAATTACGTTGGAACATTGCTATTATATTCTTAATAATCGTCAACTTTATATTTATTGACCAAGTGAGTATTTCTATACCCCTTTTTCATATTTTCACACTTTGGGGTTTATTTATTAAATTTACTTTACTATTCGTGCACTTGTAAACGTTGATTCTTGTACTTATGGCAATTCACTTGTATGTTGTGGTTAGTTGATCTTAGTAACTACCTCGTAATGTCGATTATATGTACAATCATTAACTATTGCTAGCTTGGCGACGTCATAGATCTATGGGTCTGACAAGCCTGTTTGGTTAATCCAAGTACACTTAGCTAATTGTGTATACTTGTAAAACGTTTGAGACTTGTAAAACTACAAGGTTTGATTGTGCATTCTGTCTTACATCCCTAGTTACTTTGTTCGCTAATTTCATGACATGAATTGCCATCTTTTATTACTTATGTATTGAAAACTCTGGAAATCTCACCAACATTATGTTGACCTTTTATTTTAAACATGTTTCAGGAAATGCTCAAGTTTAATTTCCACCTTTAAAGCTTGTTCACACCTAGGAATGGACCTACTTAAATAAATGAATGAGCTTGAAATATTACTTTTATGCTTGTTAAGGTTGGGGTGTGACAGATTGGTATCAGAGCCCATAACTATAGGGATTTAGGTTTTTAGAAATGGTGACCTAGACTATAGTGTATGCATGAACCTCATAGAATTATATTTCTATTTTGCAAAAATGTATGGTTTGCATGCTACATAATGCTAGCCTTCTTATGTGCAATTTGATGCCTTAGCATAGGATTGCCTAAACATTGTTACTTGTCTCCCTAAACTTAACTTTGACTCTTTGACTCTCCCCGAACATGAACCTCTTAATTTTATTCTCGACAACACGTGGAATCGTATGCTTATGCTTATGACTTGGATCTTTAGACTTTATGCTAATCTATATAAATCTCATCAAGATTTTGATTTCATGAACCTAAGGAACATTGTGTGACACATAGACACCTGTATCCTGGATTTCCTGGCAAAAGGAATTCGGGCTAAGGCAAGCATTTCGCATAAATCCTATGGGACTAGTCATGCTTACCTGGGGATTTCTAGGATGAGTGATAAACTATGGTCAATATACACAAGTTTCTAAGGCAAATGGGTAAATTCACCTTGACGTGTCAACGTTTCCAAATGGTAATGTGTTACCAAATGGAATCATTTCATGTATCTTACAACCCTTAGCTTATCTTTGTTTAAATTACTGTCCTTTGAACCCTTATTCCCGTGACTAATTCATTTTGTATCTAGTATGTCTCGCCATCATGGAAAGCGTGGAAGTTCCGATCGCAAGCTGCAGGATTGATTGCCCGACAAATGGCTGCTGTGCTCCCATCCATGGTTGCTAAACTTAATAGCACCCTAATGGCTAATAGCAACAACACCACCAATGGGAACAATAGCGGTGATCATGGAGAGAATAACAACAATCAACATGGGAACAATCACACCTGCACTTTCAACACTGCAACTCATGCAAACCCACTACTTTTAGTAGAAAAGAAGGAGCCACTGGACTTCTCGAGTGGTTTGAAAATATGGAAAACACGTTAATTGTTAGCGAGTGCCCCAATGAGTTCAAGGTTCGCTATGCTGCAAGTGTCCTTCAACAACGGGTACTCACATGATGGAATAGTGAAAAGAGAAACCGTGGGGCTGAGGTTGCTTTGGCATTGCCCTGGGAGGAATTTAAGGATATCATGATCCAAAAGTTTTGCTTGAGGAGCGAGTTGCAAAAGCTAAAGGAGGAATTTTGGAACCTCAAACAAGATGGTGGAAATCACCTGGCTTATTCCACCTGACATCATGATTTGAGTATGCTTCTACCACACATATGGACACCGTGCCCCGTAACATTGAGAAATTTATCAAGGGGGTGCCACCTCAAATTCAAGATGCCGTGGTGGGTAGTAGGCCCACAACTTTGGAGGAGGCAATTACTATCACCGCACAGCTCACCGAGAATCATATTAGAGCTGGCACTATGTCGGCAAAGGGTTCCAAGTCTACTACGAAGGTGACACCCAAGGCAACAAAGGAGGTAAGGGCTGAGTCATCTTCCCAAAACAAGAAGCGTAAGTTCACCCCGACACGCAACTATGTTGTGACCGCCCCAAATGCTCCTAAAAAAAAATGGTGGCTGCAAATCAAGCTCCCATGGCTAGAGCTTATGGTGGCCCATATCCTATGTGCAACACGTGCAAGTACCATCACGCGAGCAATATTCCATGCCTAGTCTGCTCGTTGTGTGGAAAGTATGGGCACTTGGTGGCTACTTGTCTTCGTGCGCCAAACAACACTGAAGTGCTTACCAACCGAACCTGGTATAACTGTGGCGAGCCTGGTCATATTTGTCCGCAATGTCCTCACAATGCGGGAACTATGCCACCGGCTCGTGGAAGGGCTTTAAACATCAACACCAATCAAGCCTAAGCCAACAATGACGTGGTGAATGGTACATTGTTGAACTCCTTTTAAATCATTTCTTGTCTTATAAAAATTCCTATCTTTGTGTTCATCATACCAATAATAGGTTATTACCAAACAAGTACATATCTTGTAAATAGTCATTATGCATCTATATTGTTTGATTCGGCTGCGGATGGGAGTTTCGTGTCTTTGGAATTCGACCCTATACTTTCTAAGCCATGTGTTAATCTGGAAAGATCTTTCACGACTGAAGTCGCCGATGGAAAATCTATCGTCGTTGACGTTGTAATATGTGATTGTACCTTGAGCCTTAACGAACACGATTTCTCCATCAACCTTATTCCTATGCAACTGTGAAGCTTTGATGTTATTATTGGCATGGATTAGTTAACCGAGAAACATGCAGAAATTCTGTGCTTCGAGAAGTGCATTCTAGTTCCTTTACCGACGGGTGATACTTGAAAGTCTTTAGGGAAAAATCATCCCAAGGACTCAAACTTATGTATTGCATCAAGGTCCACAAGTGCTTAAGTAAAAACTACATGGATTTCATGGCATATGTAGTTAATACGAAAGCCAAGGGTAAGAACTGAAAGACATTCCTGTCGTGCGGGACTTTCCCGAGGTTTTTCCCGAGGATCTTAAGGGACTACCTCCCGTGTGAGAAGTTGAGTTCAAGATTGACTTAATCCATGGTGCAAACCCTGTGGCTAAATCACCTTATCGTCTTGCACCGTCTGAAATGCAAGAACTAGCTAGTCAGTTGCAAGAATTGACCGATAAGGGATTCATTCATCCTAGTTTATCACTGTGGGGTGCACTTGTACTGTTTGTGAAGAGAAGGATGGTTCGTTTCGTATGTGCCTCGACTATCGAGAACTCAACAAGCTTACCATCAAAAACCGATACCCTCTCCCTCGAATCAATGATCTCTTCGATCAACTTCAAGGAGCAACTCAATTATCAAAGATCGATCTACGTTCTAGGTATCATCAATTATGTGTTCACGATGATGACATCCCAAAGATCGCTTTTTGTACTCGATATGGACATTACGAGTTCATGGTTATGCCTTTTGGCTTGACCAATGCACCTGCTGTGTTCATGGATCTCATGAATCGAGTATGTAAACCGTATTTGGATAAGTTTGTGATCATGTTCATTGATGACATTTTATTTATTCCAAGATGACAATCGATCACGAGACGCACTTACGACAAGTTCTTGGACTTTTGAAGAAGGAGAAATTATACGCCAAGTTTTCTAAGTGTGAATTCTGGTTAGAAGAGGTTCAATTCTTAGGGCATGTGGTGAATAGCCAAGGAATTCATGTTGATCCTGCTAAAATTGAAGCCGTGAAGAATGGGTGTGTTCCCACAACACCAACCGAGGTTCGTTCATTTCCGGGCTTAGCGGGATATTACCGTAGGTTCATAGCAAATTTTTCGAAGATTGCTAAACCAATAACGGCACTAACCCAAAAGAATTGACTCTTTGAATGGGGACCCGAGCAAGAAGAGGCTTTTGAGACATTGAAACACAAGTTGTGTAACGCTCCTATTCTCACACTTCCCGATGGGAACAATGACTTACTATGTATTGTGATTCAAGGTCTTGGTTGTGTTTTTATGCAATGAGGCAAAGTCATAGCATATGCGTCGAGGCAATTGAAGGTTCATGAAGTGAAATACACAACTCATGATCTTGAACTTGGCGTTGTGGTTTTCGCATTGAAGATTTGGCGACACTATCTTTATGGGACGCAATGCATAGTCTACACCGATCATAAGAGTCTACAACATGTGTTCAATCAAAAGGATCTCAACATGAGGCAAATACGTTGGATTGAGTTGATTAGCAACTATGACTACGACATTCGTTACCACCCTGGAAAGGCGAACGTTGTAGCTGACGCGTTGAGTCGCAAGGTCCATAACAAGACTGTCTCACTACAAGAAATTCGAGATCGAAAACAATGGTTTGATACGTTAGAGGAATTTGAGACCGAGATACATGTGGATGTTAACGAGGCTACTATCGTGCTTCAAAACATAAGGATTGAAAGTGATATCAAGTTATGCATTCGCGAGGCTCAACAAGCAGCATTAACCAACGAAGGGAAAGATGAATATTTTTCGTCTAACGTTCGGTCCCAACTAGAGACAAAACCGAATGGCATGTGGTACTTCTTGAATCGACTTTGGATCCCGAATCGTGATAACCTTTGACACTTCATCATGAACGAAGCTCATCAAGCTCGATACTCCATTCATCCTGGCTCCAATAAGATGTACATGGACCTGCGTGGTCAATATTGGTTGTCTGGAATAAAGAAGGATATCGCGTCATATGTTTCCAAATGTCTCTCATGTGCAAGAGTCAAAGCTGAGCATAAATGACCCAGTGGTTTACTTGAGCAACCTGAAATCCCTATGTGGAAATGGGAACATATATTCATGGATTTCATAACCAAGTTACCTCGTACTCCCGTGGTCATGATAGTATATGAGTGATTGTTGACCGTTTGACCAAGACGACACATTTCATACCAATACAAGACACATACAAAGTTTCAAGACTGGCTTGCATCTACATTGACGAAATTGTGAGTTATCATGGCGTGCCATTGCACATCATATCCGACCGAGATGCTCGTTTCACTTTGCACTTTTGGTCGTCTATGCAAGAACTCTTGGGGTACTCAATTGGATTTAAGTACAGCTTACCATCCTCAAACTGATGGTCAAACCGAATGAACAATTCAAACCCTTGAGGATTGGCTACGACTATGTGTCCTTGACTTTGGTGGTGATTGGGATTATTAATAGCGTTATGTGGCTGTGAACAATCTTAACTCTCACACCTCGACGTTTCCGCCGTCAAGGTTAGGATGTGACAGTATCTGAATTACTAAGTCTTTAAAATAAAAAGATTCCTTTTATAGAAAGTTAGGGTTTCTAGGAAAGAATACATGGGTTACCATGTTAAATCACCTATATAGGTGAGTTTGAGTCCTTTAAGTGATTCTTTGTTCAAGGGGTTGGTAAAAATAAAAAGTTTCCTTTTATAGAAAGTTCTATTTTCTGCATTTAACAACTTTTATGGCCAAAAATTAGTTTCTTAAGGTTAGGTAACTGATTTTAAGTTGGTTTGTACCAAAATTTCAGAATTTAGCTCCGGGTTATATATATATTTATGTCTTCCGTTAGCAGTTACTGTAAAACCGAAGGTTTTTATTAGTTAAGTGTTGATTTCTATATTAATGGTCTTAGATTCATTAAATATTATTTTAATGACTTTCTATAAGTTTTTACTCTGCTCAAGATGTATTTCAAGCTCCTTTTAGGTGAAAGTCTATATTTTCAGTTTTACCCGTTAAAACGCGTTTCTATCCGAATTTGACCATTTAAAAGCTCGCTTGACCAATTTTTGCAATGAATCCTATCCAAATACTTTGTTAACCCTTTTAGAGCTTGGATTACTTTTTAATATGGTTAAAATCCATGTTTTTTGTTTTTAGGCCATTTTACCACCTTTCGGGTCTCCGAATATGCCTAAATTGCATATGAGTCTATGACATTTATACTTTCAGCCTTTAACATCTCATCACATACCCAAAAATCATGCAAAACCTACTGAAATACTATGCCAATCCCACGGGTTCAATTAATGAACCATGAACGAGATGGAAACTTTAAGATTACATCATTTTCATCCGTTACACATGTGTTAAACGTTATAACTTGTGATTAAACATTAACCCAACCTTTTTTTAACTTTAAAAGCAGGTTATATAGAGGTTAGAAAACTCATTTTGAGTAGGTTACAAGATTGGTTCTGAAATATTACAAGTTGTGCAAGTCGGATGGTGTAAATACACCTTGAAGAGGGTTTTCCAAGGTGTAAACTGAGTTACACCTATACAATGACATGTATTGCAGTGAGATACCTTCAAGAACGTGAAAAGCTCCTTAAAAACAAGGTATTAGCAGCAAGTTTCTGTTAGATATGAGAATGGTAAGGTTTTGAATGAAAAATGAAGACAAACACATGAAATAACCAAAACCGGGTGACATGAAGCTTACACTTGATGTAAGCTATGGTTTGGAGGGTGTAGCTAGTTCAAGATGGCCTGAAATCCTTGGATAAAGCTGGAGAATCACAAAAAAGTGCTGGAGAACCACAAGCTTGGAAGGTCCGAGCACCACAAGTTCACAATCTTCACTACCTTGCGGTCAGAGTTTGGTTGATGATGGAATGGTGTTGCTCTTCAAAAATGAGGCTGGGATTAGAGAGAAAACGTGGAGTGTGTGTGTTTCTACTGGTAGAAAGAATCTGAGAGGGACAGAAGAGGGGTGGAGTGTATAGAGGTGATGAAAATTGCATGAAATGGTATTGGTTGGAAGGGTGGTGGTGTAGAAGAGAGGGGAGTGGAGGAGGGGGGCGACCGATTTGCTTGGGTGAGGGGAGTTTGAGTTTTATTTCAGATGTTGAGTAATATTAGGTAATAACTTAGGTGGTAAAATTAAGTGTGTAGGCACACACTTTAATTGTTTCAAGGGTGACTAATAAACTTTCTCGGGTAACTAAGTTTTCCCCTAGAAAATGTTTGATCTAGCTAAATCATAAAAACACAAGTCGGAAAGATTCATAACCAGGTGATAACGGCTGAAGGGGTCCATCCGCATTAACCAATGCGAACGAAAAGGTTCATCCGCATTAACCAAATGCGAATGAAGAGGTTCATCCGCATTAACCAAATGCGAATGAAGAGGTTCATCCGCATTAACCATATGCGAATGAAGAGGTTCATCCGCATTAACCAAATGCAAATGAGCCTGGAGGAAATGCGGTCAACCCAAGGCATTTACTCCAAAAAGGGGTCAATTAAGACAAAAGTGCCGAAACACATAGCATGTAGGAGAGAATAGTATCAATAGTAATAGTAATAAAATTTGTAGAATTAGAAAAGATCCAGGTCGATAAGGTAAGGATTATGACCTAGAGGTCGGTTGTTACATTCTCCACCGTTTAGGAAATTTCATCCCGAAATTTAGCTTCGCTTAGATTTGTACGGGTGGCTTCGAAGAGACGCGGGTAATTCTTCCTCATTTCATCTTCTCGCTCCCAAGTGAATTCAGGTCCTCGCTTAGAATTCCATATTACTTTGACCTGGGTATGCGACTTCGTCTGAGTTTCATGATCAGTCGGTCAGTGATCTCTACAGGTCTTCTACAAAGTTCAATTTATTGGTTACCCTTACTAACTCAATGGTATCTCCAAGGTTTTGTCCACCAAGAACTTTTTAAGGTTTGACACATGGACGGTGTCATGTGTGTAACTCAACTCCTGTGGCAACTTCAATTTATATGCCACGAGTCCAACTCTTGCTAGTATCTCGAATGGTCCAATGTATCTCGGGCTTAGTTTTCCTCTCTTTCCAAACCTCACGGTACCCTTCCATGGTGCCACTTTCAGCATCACCTTATCACCCTCTTGAAAGTCTAAAGGTTTTCGTCTTTTGTTAGCGTATTTCTTTTGATGGTCCTGGCTGCTCTCAAACGCTCCTTAATTTTGAATATCTTTTCGGTGGTTTCCACACAATGTCGGGACCCATTACTTGGCAGTCACCAATCTCATTCCAATTCAATGGTGATCGGCATTTCCTACCATATAGGGCCTCATACGGAGCTGCCTTTATACTTGCGTAGTAACTATTATTATAGGAGAACTCTACCAAAGGAAGGTGGTGTCATAGTTCTCGCCAAATTCAATCACGCAAGCTCTTAGCATGTCTTCCAAGGTTTGAATAGTTCTCTTGCTCTGGCCATCGGTTTGTGGGTGGTAAGCAGTGCTTAAGTCTAAACGAGTTCATAACGCTTGCTGGAGTGATAACCAGAAAAATGAAGTGAAACGGCTATCACGATCAAAGATGATTGACAGAGGTACACCATGCCTAGTCACTATTTCATCAATATACAACTGAGCCAGTTTTGTTAGGTCGTAGTCTTCCCTAATTGGCAAGAAGTGAGCTGATTTGGTCAACCTGTCCAATATTACCCAAATGGAGTCATGACCTTAAAAGTTCTCAGTAGCCTTGTGACAAAATCCATGGTGACGTTATCCCACTTCCACTCTGGAATTTCAAGCTGTTTGTAACACCCAGTTATTTCCCTTGAAGCCAAAGAAAGAAGGAAAAGATAAAGAAAAGAAATAAAGTCCAAAGTCGAGGGACCGAACTTGCCAAATGAGAAAAACTTGAATGAGTGGGGGTATACGAAGGGGAAGGCAGCCCATATCCTCCCCCACACTCACAATTTTCGGGCATAAGAGAAGAGAGGAAGAAAAGTGGTCTCAAGCTTCGGTTATCATGGATTCGAGCGTGAAAGTTAAGGTGTAGCGGGTTGGATTGAAGCTCTACTCGATGGTGTTGTTTGTGTGAGTTCTAGGACCCCTCTTTACATTTTTTCAACTGATTTGGGGTTGGAACACATAGTAAAACCCGTTTTTCAAGTGTGTGTTGAACCCGTATGTATGTGTTTGTGTATGATGCGAGTGGAGTTTGTTTTCGGGCTTGTGTATGCTTGAATGGTGTTATGGTATGTGTTTCTAAGGTTTAGGATGGTTGAATTGGGCTTAGAACACTTGGAGACCGAAAAGTGCAGATTGGGTTCGGGATGAACTGCATTCTACCTCAGCTAAGGCTAGACGACCGAATGGCATGCGACAGGAGGCCATACGGCCAAAAGGAGTGCGACTGGAGTCCTTTCGCATGTGAGTCATGCGACTGAGGTCCATATGCATGTGAGTCGTGCAACTGAGGTTCATTCGCATGTGAGTCGTGCGACTGAGGTCCATATGCCTAGGTACTCATCCACATTGGGTTCATTCACCCATAGTGACCATCCGCATAGGTCCATTCACATAGGATCCATCCGCATTGTGTCCATCCGCATTGGGTCCATTTGCATAAGGCTTATTCGCCTGGTGTTCATCCATATTTTGTTCAGTCGCCTAGGAGGCCATGCGACTAAAGGGTGCCCATACACCCAAGTAGGGCTTGTGCACCCGAGGGAACATAGTTTATTTACTGACTTTTGAGGGAAAATGCAGATGTAAGTTTTGACGTGGAAGGTTCCTAGGGGTTCATGTAAGATGACTTTTGAGGCCATAGAGATTATGTCAGGCATGGATGATGATGATGATGTATGATGTTGTATGTTTATGCATGATGTATGATGATGTATGTTATGTATGTATGATGATGCCTTGTATGATGATGTTGACTGTGTATGTTGATGTTCCTTATTGTTATGTATGATTATCTTCCCTTGGCTTTACATGGAATGTTATTGAATGAAATGAAAGTATTATGTAACGTAAAGTGGAAGATAATGAAAAGAGGAACATGATGAATGAATGCATGCCTTAATGAGCGATGGAAAGTAAAGAAAGTCTTGCAAGACTTGTATGTCGGAACACGCCCAATGAAGGGTGTTAGTCCAACGGTGTGTGGGTTAGCTACCCCAGAAGGATGCACATCGGGGTCTTTCTTTGTGATTGACCATATGTATAGAACCTTTGTCGCTTACCTAAGATTCTATGGCCAGGCTATTGTGCGCCATGACGGAAGGTCTATGATAGACTTAGGCCTAGTATCCACTTTATGCATGACGGTGGGTATAGCACATGAAAATTGTACGCCTGAATTTACCCTTAGGTACTGTGGCCAGGCTGCTGTGCGCCATGACAGAAGTTCCATGTTAGACTTAGGCCTAATACCCGCTTTATGCATGATGGTGGGGTAAAGTTCATGGTATTGATGGAATGAAACGAAGTAATGATGAACGTATGAATGAAAGTAAAGAAAGTGAATGGTAATGACGAACGAATGAATGAACGAAAGTTAATGAACGAATGATGAAGATAATAATGATATCATCTATGTGTATGTATGATGTATGATCACATGTAAAAGTAAAGAACGGTTTTAATGAAAGCAAAGTATGTTTTATTATAAAACTAGAACTCACTTAGCAACACTGACTTTTATGTGTTTTCAATTGGCAGGTAATGTTGTTGAGGATGGCACAGGGCGGCTACTCAGCTCTTTTGGATGACATTATTTTGTTTAATGTTTTTGCATTGTAATGCGAATGAACGATATTTTGAAATGAACTATCGTATTAACTTGCAAAAGCATTTATAAGGAAATGAAAAGTATTTTAATGTTCCGCTGCAATGTTTATGAATGTTAAATGTAAAGTTATATGTTTTATCTGCAATGATTTACCAGCTGTAAGCGTCCTAGGAACGGGGCCTTACAAGTTGGTATTAGAGCCAAAGTTTAAGTGAAATGGGTTAATTTTCAAAATAAACCTATACCTAAACTGAAAATGGGACGAAAAGGGAAGGGATGCCAGTCTGAGTAGCTGCGTGCCATGAGGTATTTTCTTAATGTTAACCGGTATTATGTGCGCATGTATGTATGTGTGTTTATGGATTTAGATACTGATGTAGTCAGGATAGGTAATGCTTGGGTATGAAGAGTAAAGTAAGTGGCTAATCACAACTGGCCACTGTAATTAGGGACTTACTATACTTGACATAAACTAAGCTGTTCCCTTGAATGATCGTGTTGGTGTTTGAATCTTTCAGTGTGTGTGTGGATGGCCGGTGGTAGATCTTCAAAAGCTTCACGTGGTGGAGGTCGTGGTGCTGAACCACGGGTTACGAGAGGAAGACCCAGAGTTGAAAAGGTGGTTCATGAAGAACCCAAGACCCCTCATCCGGAGGGTGGTGATGAGAGTGCAAACTTAAGGGCCTCGGTGAAAGAGGCTGTGGTTAAAGAGGTGCATCAGGTCATGCAGACAATCTTACCATCTATAATGAATGAAGTGATTAAAGCTATATGAGAAGGAGAAAGGAAGGAAGGAAGTAGACCTACTGGCGAAAGAAGATAGTCCGAGACTGAGACGGTTCTGTCTGATTATGAAGAAGAAGAGGAAGAAGAAGAGCCCACGCCGGAGGCGGCACAAGGCTGCAACTACGGGGCGTTCTAACGATGCAAGCCCCCTACTTTGATGGTAACGGCACCGCTGCTTCTGCTCACCGGTGGGTGAGAGAAATGGAAGCAGTTTTGAACACCAGCGAGTGCCGGGAGGATCAGAAAGTGAAATTTGCTACTCACTCTTTTGTGGACTCGGCTCGGTGCTGGTGGGACAATATAATCCAAGCCAAGGGTAGTCGGGCAGTTGGGAGGATAAAATGGTCCAAACTGAAGAAGTTGGTGATTGAGGAGTTTTGTCCTCATAGAGAAATGGAGAAAGTTAAGAGAGGAGTTACTGCAACTAGAGGCGGGAACCATGACACATCAATAATACACTACGAAGTTTAATGAGATGGCAAAGCCGGTGCCAAACCAAGTGACGCCTTGTCACGAAAGATTAAGAGGTACATTCATGGTTTGCCAGCGTATATTCGTAGGCATATGATCGCTGCTCGATCGAGCACGTTTAGGTCGGCGGTGGATTTGGCAGGGAGGTTGTATGATGAGAGAGCTGTGGTGGTGGTGGCTAAAGGTAGCAAGAATGGGAGTGGTGACTGGAATTGGAATGGGAAAAGGTTTGGTTGAGGTGGTGTCCTGACGAGTAACAAGAAGGCCCGGGTAGATGGCCGCCGTGTGGTCACATCTGGTGCAGGATCGAAGAAGTGTGGCAAATGTGGAAGGGAGCATATCGGTGAATGTAGGATGGGATCGAACCTATGCTACAAATGTGGGAAGCTTGGTCACATAGCGAAGGACTGTCGTGTGATCAGACGTTTTAACTATGGTAGAGAGGGTCACATGAGCAGGGACTATAAGAAGCTGAGGGCTGAAAGTTCTGGTGCAGGGAAGAAGATGACTGGGACTGAAGTGCAGAGGGCTAGCGCTAGAGCATTTATGATGATGCAGGAGGAAGCTAGAACGGACCCTGATGTCGTGTAAGGTACGTTTCTAGTAAACCAAACTTTAGCCTCTGTGTTATTCGATTCTGGTGCTAGTAAAAGTTTTATTTCTGCTGCTTTCTGTGCTAAACTTCCTGTTAGTAGTAGGAGTGTTGATTTGTCCTTTGATGTATAAACTGCCATAGGTAAGTCTACCATGATTTCTAAGATGATAAAACACTGTGATATGGAACTAGAAGGTCATAAATTTCCTATTAGGCTGTTCGTGATGACCTTAGGTGGTTTCGATGTAGTTCTTGGGATGGATTGGTTAGCGGATTACGAGGCGAACATTGTGTGTCGCAAGAAGATTATTCAACTAACAGCGCCTGACGGGAGTAAGGTGAGGGTTTATGGGGATCGGGTCACGACGATCCCGAAAGTGATCTCAATGGCGGTGGCGGGAAAGTGCATGAGGCGTGGATGTAGTGCCTAATTGGCCTATGTGAAGGATGTAGAACCACCAATACCACAATTGTCTGATGTACCAGTTGTGTGTGACGTCCCAGATGTGTTTCTCGAAGACTTACCCAGAGTGCCGCCTGACCGAGAGATCGAGTTTTAGATTGATCTGATACCGGGTGCCCAACCTATTGCCAAGCCACCATATCGTTTGGCTCCGACTGAGATGAAAGAGTTGATGGAGCAGCTGCAAGAGCTGCTTGATAAGGGGTTTATTAGACTGAGTATCTCTCCTTGGGGTGCTCCGATCTTATTCTTGAAGAAGAAAGATGGTAGTATGAGGATGTGTATTGACTACTGTGAGCTGAATAAATAGACGATAAAGAACCGCTACCCCTTACCAAGAGTTGATGACTTGTTTGATCAGCTTCAAGGTGCCAGTTGGTTTTCAAGGTTAGACCTTTGATCTGGTTACCATCAGTTGAAAGTGAAGGAGCAGGACATCCCTAAAACAGCTTTTCGCATGCATTATGGTTATTACGAGTTTCTTGTCATGTCTTTTGGTTTGACCAATGCACCAGCTGCTTTTATGGACCTGATGAATTGAGTGTGTTGACCGATGTTGGATAAATCAGTGATTGTGTTTATTGATGATATCCTAATTTATTCGAAGAGCGAGATTGAGCATGCTGGTCATATTCAGGAGGTTTTGGAGACGTTGAGAAAGGGGAAGTTGTACGCCAAGTTCCCAAGTGTGCGTTCTGGTTGCACGAGGTTCAATTCTTGGGTCATGTGGTGAATCCTAAAAGGATTATGGTGGACCCAGCAAAGGTGGAGGTGGTGATGTAATGGAAGTCTCCAAAGACGCCATTCAAGATTTGTAGTTTCTTGGGTTTGGCGGGCTACTACAGAAGATTCATCCAAGACTTTTCTAAGATCGCTTCTCCACTAACTAAGTTGACCCGGAAAGATGTGAAGTTTGTATGGGGTCAAGCTCAAGAGAAGGTGTTCGAGGAATTAAAGACGAGATTGACTCAATCTCCTATTCTATCATTACCCGATGGAAGTGAAGATCTGGTGGTTTATTCTGAGGCTTTCTACTTGGGGTTGGGGTGTGTGTTAATGAAAAGAGGGAAGGTTATAGCCTATGCATCCCGACAGTTGAAGGTTCTTGAGGTCAATTATCATACTCATGACTTGGAGCTAGCAGCCGTGGTCTTTGCGTTAAAGATTTGGAGGCACTGTCTTTACGGGACGAAGTGCACCATATTCACTAACCACAAGAGCTTGAAGTACTTCTTTGAGCAGAAAGATTTGAACATGAGGTAGAGACAATGGTTGGAGCTCATAAAGGATTATGATTGCGAGATCCACTACCATCCGGGCAAAGCCAACGTGGTGGCGGACGCCCTTAGCAGAAAAGAGAGACCTAAGCCGATTCAGGTGAAAGCTTACCAGTTAATCATGACCTTTGATGTGATGAAGAAAGTAAGGGAGTTGCAAGATGAGGCATTGAAAGAAGATCATCTTAACTCTGAAAGAATGAGAGGTCTGGTTGCGGAATTGGGTGAAAACACGCTTGGTGTTAGAACCCGATTTGGACGAATGTAGATTCCTCATTTTAGGGATCTACGCATGAAGATTATGGACAAAGCTCACAAGACTCGATACTCTATTCATCTCGGTGCCACAAAGATGTATCAAGATATGAAGAAAGATTATTCGTGGCCAGGTATGAAATACGACATGGTGGAGTATGTGAGTAAATGCCTTACTTGTCTACAGGTGAAGTCGAGCATCAGAAGCCATATGGGAAGATCCAACCTTTGGATATACCAGAATGGAAGTGGGAGCACATCACCATGGATTTCATTACAAAGCTGCTGCGTACCTCGAAAGGGTATGATGCCATATGGGTGATAGTTGACCGTTTGATGAAGAGTGCTCACTTCCTACTGATCCACGAGACATATTCATTCGAGAGGTTGGCGGATCAATTCATCAAGGAAACTGTAACTCGTCATGGTGTGCCGGTGTCTATTGAGTCTAATCGTGACACTCGGTTTACATCTAAATCTTGGAAGAAATTCCACAACGCGATGGGGACGAGGTTACATATTAGCACGGCTTATCATCCACAGACAGATGGTCAGTTAGAAAGGACCATTTAGACGTTGGAGGATATGCTTCATGCTTGTGTTATCAATTTTGGAGGAAGTTGGGATGACCACTTACCATTAGTGAGTTCTCATATAACAACAATTATCATGCCAACATTAGTATGCCACTTTGTGAGATGCTATATGGTAGGAGATGCAGGACACTCGTGTGTTCGGGTGCATTGGTCAGAAAGAATTAGGAAGCGTTGAGGTAATCGAGGCTACGCCTGAGAAGCTTGAAAGGATCAAAGCCTTCATGAAGGCAGCCAAAGATAGACAGAAGTCGTATGCTGATAAACGACATAGACTGATTGAATTCCAGGTGGGAGACAGGGTCATGTTGAAAGTCTCTCCTTGGAAGGGTATTATTTGGTTTAGAAAGCGGGGCAAGTTGAGCCCATGGTACATAGGGCCTTTCCGAATCATTGCTCGAGTAGGAGAGGTGGCCTATAGACTGGAGTTACCAGTTAAGTTAAGTGGAATTCACCCAACATTCCATGTATCTCATCTAAGAAAGTGCTTAGCAGACGAGGATATGATTGTACCACTGGAGGATTTTGAGGTAGATGAACGGCTCAATTACGTGGAGCAATCGGTGGCGATCATTGATCGAAAAGAGAAGAGGCTGAGGAATAAAGTGGTTCCTCTTGTGCGTGTACAGTGGAAGCATAGGAAGGGATCCGAGTCTACGTGGGAGACTAAAGAAGAGATGAGACAACATTACCCATGTCTATTCGAGGAATAACCGGTTTCGAGGATGAAACCTATTTAAGGGGGGTGGACTTGTAACACCTGGTTATTTCCCTTGAAGCCAAAGAAAGAAGGAAAAGAGAAAGAAAAGAAATAAAGTCCAAAGTCGAGGGACTGAACTTGCCAAACGGGAAAAAATGAATGAGTGGGGGTATAAGAGGGGGGAAGGCAGCCCACACCCTCCCCCACACTCACAATTTTCAGGCATAGAGAGAAGAGAGGAAGAAAAGTGGTCTCAAGTTTCGGTTTTCGTGGATTCAAGTGTGAAAGTTGAGGTGTAGCGGGTTGGATTGAAGCTCTTCTCAACGGTGTTGTTTGTGTGAGTTCTAGGACTCCTACATGTTTTCAACTGATTTAGGGCTGGAACACATAGTAAAACCCGTTTTTGAAGTGTGTGTGTTGAACCCATATGTATGTGTTTGTGTGTGATGCGAGTGGAGTTTGTTTTCGGGCTTGTGTGTGCTTGAATGGTGTTGTGGTGTGTGTTTCTAAGGATTAGGATGGTTGATTTGGGCTTAGAACAAGTTGAGAGGGTTTGGAGATCGAAAAGTGCAGATTGGGTTGGGGATGAACTGCATTCTGCATGAGCTAGGGGTAGGCGACTGAATGACATGCGACAGGAGGCCATACGGCCGAAAGGAGTGCGACTGGAGCCCATTCGCATGTGAGTCGTGCGACTGAGGTCCATATGCATGTGAGTCGTGCGACTGAGGTTCATTCGCATGTGAGTCGTGCGACTGAGAGTCCATACGCCTAGGTACTCATCCGCATTGGGTTCATTCGCCCATAGTGACCATCTGCATAGGTCCATTCACATAGGATCCATCCGCATTGTGTCCATCCATATTGTGTTCAATCGCCTGGGAGGCCATGCGACTGAAGAGTGCCCATACGCCCAAGTAGGGCTTGTGCACCCGAGGGAACATAGTTTATTTACTGACTTTCGAGGGAAAGTGCAGATGTAAGTTTTGACGTGGAAGGTTCCCGGGGGTTCATGTAAGATGATTTTTGAGGCCATAGAGATTATGTCAGGCATGGATGATGATGATGTATGATGTTGTATGTTTATGCATGATGTATGATGATGTATGTTATGTATGTATGATGATGCCTTGTATGATGATGTTGACTGTGTATGTTGATGTTCCTTATTATTATGTATGATTACCTTCCCTTGGCTTTACATGGAATGTTAATGAATGAAATGAAAGTATTATGTAACGTAAAGTGGAAGATAATGAAAAGAGGAACATGATGAATGAATGCATGCATTAATGAGCGATGAAAAGTAAAGAAAGTCTTGAAAGACTTGTATGTCGGAACATGCCCAATGAAGGGTGTTAGTACAACAGTGTGTGGGTTAGCTACCCCAGAAGGATGCACATCGGGGTCTTTCTTTGTGATTGACCATATGTATAGAACCTTTGTCGCTTACCCAAGATACTATGGCCAGGCTGCTGTGCGCCATGACGGAAGGTCTATGATAGACGTAGGCCTAGTATCCGCTTTATGCATGACGGTGAGTATAGCACATGACAATTGTACGCCTGAATTTACCCTTAGGTACTGTGGCCAGGCTGTTGTGCGCCATGACAGAAGTTCTATGTTAGACTTAGGCCCAGTTGCCTAGTACCCGCTTTATGCATGATGGTGGGGTAAAGTTCATGGTATTGATGGAATGAAACGAAGTAATGATGAACATATGAATAAAAGTAAAGAAAGTGAATGGTAATGACGAACGAATGAATGAACGAAAGTTAATAAAGGAATGATGAAGATAATAATGATATTATCTATGTGTATGTATGATGTATGAATACATGTAAAAGTAAAGAACGGTTTTACTCAAAGCAAGGTATTTTTTATTATAAAACTAGAACTCACTCAGCAACGCTGACTTTTATGTGTTTCAAGTTGGCAGGTCATGTTGCTGAGGATGGCACAGGGCGGCCACTCAGCTCTTTTGGATGGCATTCTTTTGTTAATGTTTTTGCATTGTAATACGAACGAACGATGTTTTGAAATGAATGATTGTATTAACTTGCCAAAGCATTTATAAGGAAATGAAAAGTTATTTTAATGTTCCACTGTTTTATGAATGTTAAATGTAAAGTTATATGTTTTATGTGCAATGATTTACCAGCTGTAAGCGTCCCGTGAACGGGGCCTTACACTATTGCAACGTCCCTGATGGTTTCTGGTTTTCAGCCTTCACAATGGCACAAGTCAAACACTTGCTCACATAAATAGCGATGGATTTCTTGATCCCAGGCCACTAGAAAAGGGCCTTTAGATCATGGTAAATCTTGTCACTTCCGGGGTGAATTGAGTTCCTAGACTTGTGAGCTTCATCGAGGATCACCTCTCTAATTCCCTCATGCTTTGGTACCCATGTTCTCCCTTCACATTTATATACACCATCATTATTCAGCTCAAGTCTCTTCTCCATTCCCGTTAACATTTCCCCTGTTAACTTGTCTTCCTTTAGCACCTCGCCTTGTGCTTCTTTTAGTCTTGCGGTAAGGTCCGTGTACACACTCATTCTTAAGGCACGTACGCGCAAAGGTTTCTCCTTATCTTTCCGGCTCAAGGCATCAGCCACTACATTGGCCTTACGAGGATGGTAGTGTATTCAACATTTGTAGTCATTCAGTAACTCGACCCATCTTCGTTGGCGCATGTTTAGCATCTTTTGATCCAGAATGTGCAGCAAACTCCTATGGTTAGTGTAAATAATGCACTTCGTGCCTTAGAGATAATGTCTCCACATCTTGAGTGCAAACACCATGGAACCTAATTCTATATCATGTGTTGTGTAGTTCTTCTCATGATCGTTTAGTAGTCTTGATGCATAAGAGATTACTTTGTTGCGTTGCATTAGCACACATCCTAGTCCTTGGCGTGAAGCATCACAATAGACCACAAAATCTTCATTCCTTCTGGGAGAGTGAGGAAAGGTGCACTACATAACTTCTCCTTGAGTGTTTCGAACGCTTCGTTATGCTCTCGTTCCCACACAAAGGTTGTGTTCTTCTTTGTCAGAGCAGTCAATGGTTGCACAATGCGCGAGAAGTCTTTGATAAACCTTCAATAGTATCCGGCCAATCCAAGGAATTGCCTTATCTCCGTAGAAGTTTCAGGAATTTTCCAGTCCTTAATCACCTCAATCTTAGAAGGGTCAACTTGAATCCCATTCTCATTTACCACATGCCCTAAAAATTGGTTCTCTTGCATCTAGAATTCAGAATTGGAGAATTTGGCATATAGTTCATTTTTGAGCAGCTCGAGAATTAGCTTGAGGTGTTTCTCGTGCTCTTCTCTACCACGGGAGTAGATCAAGATGTCGTCAATAAACACGATCATGAACTTGTCAAGATACAGGCGACATACACGGTCATGAGATCCATAAATGCCGCGGGTGCATTAGTCAGTCCAAATGGCATGACTAGATTCTCATAATATCCGTATCTCGTCCTGAAAGTTGTTTTGGGTATGTCTTCTTCCCTTATTTTCAGCTGATTGTATCCTGATCTTAAATCTATTTTAGAGAAGTAGCAAGCTCCCTACAATTGATCAAATAAGTCATTAATCATTAGGAGAGGATAGTGGTTCTTTATTGTCAGCTTGTTTAGCTCTCGGTAATCAATTCACATCCGTAGGGTTCCATCCTTCTTCTTCACAAATAAGACCGGTGCACCCTATAAAGAAACACTCGGTCGAATAAACCCCTTGTCATGTAGTTTTTGGATCGGCAACATTAGTTCTTTCTTCTCGAGAGGGGCGAGTCGATATGGTGCCTTAGCTACTGGTACAACACCAGGCAGTAGGTCTATCTGAAACTCGACTTGTCGGTTCGGAAGGAGTCCTGATAAATCTTCAGGAAATACTTCTTGATATTCAGAAACTACTAGAATATCCCCAATCTTCTTCCTCTCCTTGGCTTTCATTACGTAGACCATGAAAGCTGGATGTCCCTTTTCGAGACTCTTGGTAGCTTTCAAATGGGATATCATAGGGCATAGCGTGTCACTTCCCTCGCCATGAATCATTAATACTTTCCCGTCGCTCAACGGTATCCTAAGCAGGCGTTTCTCACAGACAATTTTGTCTCTGTGCTTAGGCAACCAATCCATACCAACAACCACATCAAATCCTCCTAGCTTAATAGGCATCAGGTTAATCTTAAATGTGCTACATTTTAGATTCATAAAACAGTCCTTGATGACTTCATTAGTTTCTATAATGTTACCGTCGGCTAATTCTACGGTAAACGGATTAGTCAGGTTACACACACTCAAGTCAATCAAGGGCCTAAAAGCAGTAGAGACAAAACTAGCAGTTGCTCCAATATCAAAGAGTACGTAGCAGGATGATTTTTTATAAGGAACGTACCGTTGACCACATCGGGTTCCTTGTGAGCATCAGCTGGTCCCATCACAAATGCTCGTCCCTTAGGCTTGTTAGGTCTTGCATCCTTGTCTCTTGCCAGCTTGGGGCATTTGTTCCTCATATGCCCCGGGCCTCCACATTCATAACACTGCTTACCCAGCGTGAAGGTGCAATCCTTGATCAAGTGGTTGGTTCGCTTGCACATGAAACAAGGCATTGGGTTGTAGTCCCCTTGATGGTGCAATTTTCACTTGTTGCAATAAGGGTTTGTGCCTACATACAACCTTCGTGCCCTTCCACCTTAATCGTCACGCCTCATACCTTCACCTGCTTTCCTGCTCGACCTGTTGTTGCTACCCATCACCTTCTTGGCATCAACCCATTTTCTCTTTCTTTCATTCTTCAGTTCTTCACTGCTCTATCCATCCAGCCCTAATCAGGTCATCAGATAGGCTGCTAGTGAGATCCACTGTGGATTGTAAGGTTGTAGGCCTGGAAGATCAGACCATCCCTTGAACCCTAGGATGAAACCCCTAGATAAATCGGGCTACAACTTTAGCTTCCAGTGTCACCAGGTGGGGCACCAGTCTAGACAGGGATAGGAACCGGTTGATGTACTTCGGCCCTTTCATCTCTAGGCCTAAGAACTCAGATTCCAGTTTCTCCAGCTAGTTGATCGGATAGTATTTGTTGATCATCAATTCTCTAAACTCGACCCAACTCATATGACCTGCAACATTTTTTCCTCGGGGCTGAATGATGGTTTTCGACCATTCAAGCACTGATCCTTTCAGAGATTGGGAGGCGAATCATACCATGTGCTCCATTTTGCACTCGCTTATGTCCAGTACCGCCTTGATCACATCCATCCAGTGGTAAGTCTCGATAGCACCCTTGGCGCCATAGAAATCTTTGGGTTTGCAAGCCACAAACCTCTTGTATGAGTACCCGGTCCAGATTTCATCGGTATCATCCTGGTGATCTCCCCCATTTCCGATGGCATTGTCCCGATCCGCATTGATCTGGGCAATGATGGTGGGTATGGCGCTAGCGATTTGTTGCGCCATAATGTTTGCAATTCTTTCATCGCTTCCCGGGCTATTCATTATTGGCGGGGTGGGTGGTCGATTTTCTTCTCATCCAGGTTCCTTGCGGGGGCCTCTGCCTGGTCCTCTCCTACCCACACGGGCTCGTCTTCTTCGCAGCATTCTAATTTCAAGACAAGCAATGAATTTTAGCATCATATAATGGGTTTCGATTATCCCAACACATTATTTACCCTAAAGGTCACGCCAACAGTTGCATAAAATCATATTCTATGAACAACATGACATAATAAATAGTTTCGTTAAGCATGGTTATGGGGGTTCATTCCCGAGCAACCGAATTGTTTCCCTCAAGCTTGTGGAATTACATACTCCATATCAATTCACCCTGCAAGGTTAGTATTGGATAGCAATAGTTTCTTTAAACAACCATAAGATCATCCAACATAGAGATTAAAATAGAATATATGTCATGGTTCACAACTTGGAAGGTACCATTACCCCCATAAAATAATAATAGTATCAGTTAATAGTAGAAATTGTTTCCTTCAACTGTCTTAGAGACAGATAATCTTATTTTCTACCAGGCCTTCACATCCACTTCTTTTCAACCATCCTAGCCACCCTACATTCTTCTTTTTCTGCTCTTGCTCCAGCCGTTGTACCCCATGTGAGGCCATCATGGCCTGAAACTGGGCAGATTTGGATGTCCGAATTGCATGCTGAATAGTCATCTCTTGACGACAGACGGTCCTCCAAATCTCATCTAGTACAACATCGAAGGGACCTGCATCACTTGCGTGGTGACTAGACTGGGAGTAGCGGTCACCAACCAGTACACTAGAGCTGTCATACATGCTGTGCCTAGGTGGCATCCAGTGGTCGTCACACGGTTAGTGTTGGAGTGGGTCAAATGGTTGTGGGGCCGGCATCAGTCTCTTACCGGTGGAGGCGGAGGAGGAGGCATCCTGAAAGAAATTGAAGTTTCCGGCCTAACATTCTTTCGAGGGCGGGAAACAGTCCGTGCACCCCTATACCCAATAGGAGGGAGAGGTGAGTGAGTGGGTGTGATGACATGCGGCGAGTTGGAGCGCATCCGGCTCCTGGTTGGGGATGTTGAAGCGGAGTTGATGGCTCCGAGTCATCTGAAGTCGCAGATAAAAACCCCGGGTGTCCACACCTCTTGAGGTAAGCCTCGTATTTCGTCTGAGGAGCGATCCTCAAACTGCTCCCGATCGATGTAGTCTCGTGGACTGAGTGAGCCGGCGCCTTACCTTTTCCTGCCATAGTCTTGGATAACCTATAAAATCATCATGAGTAATTTGGTTTCTCATAGCTCATGGTAGTAATAGTACAGGTAATAGTAACATTACTTATAATAGTGATGGCAGTAGAATCAGTAATCAATAGTATCAATAATAGTATCAGACATCAGTAATCTCGTCAAATGACAACAAATAGGAAGGTTCTTTTAAATAAGGCTCTTAGACCACACAAAGAAAGTTTTTAGAAATCCAAATTTTTAAATAGAGAAGGGTCCAAACACGACCTAAGGTCCATGCTGGAATTTACACGTCCGGTAAATTCATGATTACGTTGATCAAGTGTAATCATCAATTTACCTAACCCGATCATCCCAACACTTTCCACAGGGGTGGTCCTAAGGCATCAGGGTTGTAGCCTAGGGTCTACTATGGTATCCTCGAGTTATCTACAACCTTTGGCTCTGTACCAATCTGTCACACCCTGGGCCCAGGTAAGGTGGAACGTCGCAGACAAGTAACAACAAATGACAACAGAAACAAACCATCATAAGAGCACAAAGGGAGAGAACATCACATGGCATTAACATTAAAAAAACCCGGGCTAGAATTAGGATTAGCCCCAAATAAGAAGAGTACATACAACATCAATACAAATTGTTTTCAACATCAATACAAATTGTTTTCAACATCAATAAATGTAAATTGTTCAAATGTTTCAAAACAAGGACAAGCTATTGCCATGGTCACAGTGCTAGGTCAAAGTCTTCTACACAGGTAGACTCCACTCATGGATTAACTGAAACATGCTCAAAAGAATTTGTGTCAACTAAAAGGTTGGTGAATTCAGGTGCTTAATGTTAAAAACAAGGATTCATTAGAACCCACACTTTATTAAAAATTCATAGTATCATTGTTGTGGGCATCACAATCAACCCTGCACTCAGACCCAGCTAGCCTTTTCAAAAATTGTGTTACCGGTTCAATACCGTTGGAGAACTGAGCCTAAAACCAGTGGACCGTACCTGCTGGATGGTCCACCATAGTATCTTATAAAACTTGTTACATGCCACAAATGACCCTGTAGGATCTCAACGTGGTACCCTTCCTGTTCATCATGGAAGGCACTATGTGTGGGGGATTCCCCAAGTAGAACTACCCATATAAATAAGTGGTTCACAAAAGAATTAATGAATATGATAAAAGTATCAGCAGGTCTCAACATAACCACAATATATAGCATCACAATATAGCATGGAAATAGTTTAGTTTAAACAGAGCAAGCTTCATCCCAAAACAATAGTAAAAAGGGGAACACTTGAACTCACCTTGAAATTCAAGCAATAAGGGTCTCTTCACGTGCCAGGAATAGTCTCAAGTCTAGCACCCTAACCATTAATATTTAAGTGTTAATCCACTAATTCTAGGGTTATGGAGATGCATAAGATGTGTCATAAGGTTAATGTCTTAATATTATTTGAATTACTAAGTCTTTAAAATAAAAAGTTTTCTTTTATAGAAAGTTAGGGTTTCTAGGAAAGAATAATGGGTTACATGTTAAATCACCTATATATGTGAGTTTGAGTCTTTTAAGTGATTCTTGGTTCAAGGGGTCAGTTAAAGAAGTCTAGCAAAATTTACAGTTTAGTACTCCAAGTTTTCAAAATTACAATTTCTACCCCGAAGTTTTATTTTCTGCATTTAACAACTTTTTGTTGAATTCGATCTGCACAAGATACATATTAAATTGATGTGGCTAGTGTGATATGATCCAAGTTGGGTCATACCCAATAACAGGCTAGACAAACACTTGCAATATTTATTTATTGATTTGATCAGTTAAATAAATAACAACACCAAAGGGTTTAGAAAATTGTTTTCTAAAATAGATGCACTTAAGAAATTAATAAATAAGATGGGTTTATTTATTATTTCTGAGAGATTACTTTATAATTGTTACTTAATGGTTAATTAACATTTATAAAATGAAACCATATAATTGCATATAAGATGTTACAAATTAATTAACTTAGGTTTTAATTAATCATATGTTAATGCTAGTTGGGTGTACAAAATAATATGTAAATGTTACATATTATATTTTGTAATTCTTATAAAACAAATTGGATTAATAAATCAAAAGGGATGCCACCCATTGGTGGCAGCATTTGCTCGGCCCAAGGGCTGCCTTAGAGGCCAGCCATTTTGCTTTAACTAATGATTTTTGACACCCACAAGCAACATACATGCAAACCTTTCAATTTCTCTCAAGAGTGTGCAAAAGACCTACCTCCTTTCTTCTTTCTTGTTCACGGAAGTATCAAGTAGAACAAGGCTGGATTTTCTTTCAGCTTTAAAAGTGTTTTAAGCTGAAAGTTGGTGTTGCAAGATCCTAGCATCAAAGGTTCTTTGTTTGTGGCTTGGGGTACAACCTTCTTGAGGTCTTCTAGTTTGAAGATTCAGCCACAAGTTCATCCTTTTATCTGAACCACTTCGATTTCCAGCAGCTCCAAAGGTGGTAATTTCACCATCTTATGTTCTTTTCATTGTATGCACTTTCGTATATTGATCCATGGTTTGGGGTTGCTTCTTAAATAGGTTTAATAACCATCTTATTAACATGTTTTAAAACCTTATTTGCGCTGCGTTTCTCATATATATATAATGTTTTATGAGCTTTGATAAACTTGTTAAAACCCTACACTTTTATGGACAAAAATTAGTTTTTTAAGGTTAGGTAACTGATTTTAAGTAGGTTGTACCAAAATTTCAGAATTTAGCTCCGGGTTATATATATATATATTTATGTCTTCCATTACCAGTTACGGTAAAACCGAATGTTTTATCAGTTAAGTGTTGATTTCTATATTAATGGTCTTAGATTCATTAAATATTATTTTAATGACTTTCTATAAATTTTTACTCTGCTAAAGATGTATTTCAAGCCCCGTTTAGGTGAAAGTCTATATTTTAAGTTTTACCCGTTAAAACGCGTTTCTACCCGAATTTGACCATTTAAAAGTTCATTTGACCAATTTTGCAATGAATCCTATCCAAATACTTTGTTAACCCTTTTAAATCCTGTATTGCTTTTTAAGATGGTTAAAATCCATGTTTTATTGTTTTTAAGTCATTTTACCACCTTTCGGGTCTCCGAATATGCCTAAATTGAATATGAGTCTATGACAATTATATTTTCAGCCTTTAACATCACATCACATACCCAAAAATCATCCAAAACCTACTGAAATACTATGCCAATCCCATGGGTCCAACAAACAAACCATGAACGAGATGGAAACGTTAAGATTACACCATTTTCATCCATTACACATGTGTTAAACGTTATAACTTGTGATTAAACATTAACCCAACCTTTTTTTAACTTTAAAAGCAGGTTATAAGGAGGTTATAAAACTCTTTTTGAGCAGGTTACAGGTTTGGTTCCGAAATATTACAAGTTGTGCAAGTCGGATGGTGTAAATACACCCAGAAGAGGGTTTTCTAGGTGTAAACCGAGTTACATCTATAGAATGAAATGTATTGCAAGTGAGATACCTTCAAGAACGTGAAAAGCTCCTTATGAAAGAGGTATTAAAAGCAAGTTTCTGTTAGATATGAGAATGGTAAGCTTTTGAATGAAAAATGAAGACAAACACATGAAATAACCAAAACTAGGTGACATGAGGCTTAAACTTGATCTAAGCTGTGGTTTGGAGGGTGTAGCTAGTCGAAGATGACCTGAAAATGCTTGGATAAAGCTGGAGAATAACAAACAAGTGCTGGAGAACCACAAGCTCGCAAGGTCTGAGCACCACAAGTTCACAATCTTCACTACCTTGCGGTTAGAGTTTGGCCGATGATGGAATGGTGTTGCTCTTCAAAAATAAGGCTGGGATTAGAGAGAAAACGTGGAGTGTGTGTGTGTGTTTCTGCTAGTAGAAAGAATCCAAGAGGGAGAGAAGATGGGTAGAGTGTATAGAGGTGATGAAATTGCATGCGATGGTATGGTTGGAAGGGGTGGTGGTGTAGAAGAGAGGGGAGTGGAGGAGAGGGGGCGGCCGATTTTGGCTTGTAGTGAGGGAGTTTGAATTTCATTTCAGATGTTGAGTAATATTAGGTAGCAACTTAGGTGGTAAAATTTAGTTAGTTGATGATTATTATGCATGAACACACACGTATTAACCGAAAATTAAGTGTGTAGGCACACACTTTAATTATTTCAAGGGTGACTAATAAACTTTCCCGGACACTAAGTTTTCCCCTAACAAATGTTTGATCTAGCTAAATCATAAAAACACAAGTTGGAAAGAGTCATAACCAGGTGATATGCGGCTGAAGGGGTCCATCTGCATTAACCAATGCGAACGAAAAGGTTCATCCGCATTAACCAATGTGAATGAAGAGGTTCATCCACATTAACCAAATACGAATGAAGAGTTCATCCACATTAACCAAATACGAATGAAGAGGTTCATCCGCATTAACCAAATGTGAATGAATAGGTTCATCCACATTAACCAAATGCGAATGAAGAAGTTCATCCGCATTAACCAAATGCGAATGAGCCTCGAGGAAATGCGGTCAACCCAAGGCATTTACTCCAAAAAGGGGTCAATTAAGACAAGAGTACCAAAACACATATCATGTAGGAGAGAATAGTATCAATAGTAATAGTAATAAAATTGGTAGAATCAGAAAAGATGTAGGTCGATAAGGTAAGAATTATGACCTAGAGGTCGGTTGTTACACTAGGTCTTCGACAACTGCTAGAGTGCCTTCATGGATTACCTGAAACATGCTCGAAGAGAAATTATGTCAACTAAAAAGTTGGTGAATTCAAGTGCTTAAAGTTAAAAAACAAAAGGATTCAATAGAATCCACATTTGATTTAAAAGAATCATAGATTCACTATTGTGGGGGGATCACAATCAACCCTACACTCAGTCCCGACTAGCCTCTTCACAAGCTATGTGTTACCAATTAATCCAGAAGGAAGAATTGAGCCTTAAAACAGTGGACCATACCTGTCGGATGGTTCACCTAGTATCTTATACAAACTTGTCTCATGCTACAAATGACCCCGCTAGATCTCGATGTGGTACCCTTCCCGTTCATCACGGAAGGCACTGTGTGTGGGTGAATCCCTAAGTAGATCTACCCATATAAAACAAGCGGTTCACACAAGAATTAATAATCGTGATACAAATAAACACAGGTTCTAACAATAACCCTAACATTCAAGCATCATACAATAGCTCATAATGTGTTTCAATTGAAGTATAGCATGTTTCATCCCAAAAACAGTAGTAAAAAGGGAACACGAGAACTCACCTTAAATTTCAAGCAAAAGTGTTCTTCGTGTGCCGGGAAGGAGTCTCAAGTCTAGCACCCTACCATCAAGATTTAAGTGTTAAGACACTAATTCTAAGGTTATGGAGATGCACTTGGTATGTCATGAGATTAATGACTTACTAGCTTTTGATTTGTTAAGTCTTTATATAAAAAGTTTCCTTTTATAAAAAGTTAAGGTTTCTTAGGAAAGAATACATGATTACCATGTTAGATCATCTATATAAGTTAGTTTGAATATTCTAAATGATATTAGTCCAAGGGGTCGGTTTATTGAAGTTTAGCAAAATTTACAGTTAGTCCTTCAAGTTTCCAAAATTACAACTTCTACCCCAAAGTTTGATTTCTTGCGTTTAATGACTTTTATGGCCAATATTAGGTTCTTGAAGTTAAGTAACTTCTTTTAAGTAAGTTTACTCCAAGTTTTCAGAATTTAGGTCCGGGTTTTATATTTTTATTTTAACCTGTTAAAACGTGTTTTTTTTCGTAAATGACCGTTTACGGAGCTGTCTTTATACTTGCGTGGTAACTATTGTTATTGGAGAACTCTACCAAAGGAAGATGATTGTCTCAGTTCCCACCAAATTCAATCACGCAAGCTCTTAGCATATCTTCCAGGGTTTGAATAGTGCTTTTATTCTGACCATCAGTTTGTGGGTCGTATGCAGTGCTTAGATCTAAACGAGTTCCCAAGGCTTGCTGGAGTAATCTCCAGAAAATGTAAAGTGAAGCGCCTATCATGGTCGGAGATGATTGACAGAGGCACACCATGCCTAGTCATAATTTCATCGATATACAATTGAGCCAGCTTCGTCAGGTCGTAGTCTTCTCAAACCGGAAAGAACTGAGCTGATTTAGTTAGCCTATCCACTATTACCCAAATAGCATCATGACCTCTTAAAGTTCTCGGTAGATTTGTGATGAAATCAATTATGACGTTTCCCACTTCCACTCTGGAATTTCGGGTTGTTACAACGTCCCTGACGGTTTTTGATTTTTAGCCTTCACCATGGCGCACGTCAGACACTTGCTAACATAAACGGTGATGGATTTCTTGATCCCAGGCCACCAGAAAAGGGCCTTTAGATCATGGTACATCTTGTCACTTTCGGGGTGAACCGAATACCTAGATTTGTGGGCTTCGTCGAGGATTACCTCTCTAATTCCCCCGTGCTTTGGTACCCACGTTCTACCTCATATGTATATATACCATTGCTGTTCAGCTCCAATCGCTTCTCCATTCCTGTCAACATTTCCCCCGCTAGCTTATCTTCCTTTAGCACTTCGCCTTGTGATTTCTTTAGTCTTGCGATGAGGTCAGTGTACACACTCATCCTTAAGGCACAGACGTGTAGAGGTTTTTCCCTTTCTTTCCGGCTCAAGGCATTTGCCACTACATTGGCCTTGCAAGGATGGTAGCATATTTCACATTCGTAACCATTTAGTAACTCGACCCATCTTTGTTGGTGCATGTTTAGCATCTTCTGATTTAGAATGTGCGGCAAACCCTATGGTCGGTGTAAATAATGCACTTCGTGCCATAGAGGTAATGCCTCCACATTTTGAGTGGAAACACCAAGACACCCAATTCTAGATCATGTGTTGTGTAGTTCTTCTCATGATCGTTTAGTAGTCTTGATGCATAAGCAATTACCTTGTTGTGCTGCATTAGCACGCATCCTAGTCCTTGACGCGAGGCATCACAATAGACCACGAAATCCTAATTCCTTCTAGGAGAGCGAGGTAGGTGCACTACACAGTTTCTCTTTGATTTTTTTCGAACGCTTTATTCTACTCTCGTTCCCACACAAAGGTTGTGTTCTTTTTTATCAGAGCAGTCATTGGTTGCATAATGTGCGAGAAGTCTTTGATAAACCTCCTATAGTATCCAACCAATCCAAGGAATTGCCTTATCTCAATAGGGGTTTCAGGATTTTCTAGTCCTTAATCGCCTCAATCTTAGAAGGGTTAACTTGAATCCCACTTTCATTTACCATATGCCCTAGAAATTGCATTTCTCGTATCCAAAATTCACATTTGGAGAACTTGGCATATAATTGTTCATTTTTTAGTAACTCAAGAATCAGTCTAACGTGTTTCTCATGCTCTTATTTACTATCGAAGTAGATCAGGATGTTGTCGATAAACACGATCATGAACTTGTCAAGATATGGGCGACATACATGGTTCATAGAGATCCATAAACGCTGTTGGTGCGTTAGTCAGTCCCTAGGGCATGACTAGATACTCATAATGCCCGTATCTCGTCCTGAAGGCCATTTTGGGTGCGTCTTCTTCTCTTATCTTTAGCTGATGGTATCTCGATCTTAAATCTATTTTAGAAAAGTAACTAGCTCCCTGTAGTTGATTGAATAGGTCGTCAATCCTCGGGAGAGGGTAATGATTCTTTATAGTCAGCTTGTTTAGCTCCCAATAATCAATGCACATCTATAGGGTTCCATCCTTCTTCTTCATAAATAATACCGGTGCACCCCATGGAGCAACACTCAGCCGAATAAATCCCTTGTCAAGTAGTTCTTGGATCTGTAGCATTAGTTCTTCATCTCAGAAGGGGCGAGTCGATATGGTTCCTTGGCTACTAGTGTAGCACCAGGCAGTAGATCTATTTAGAACTCGACTTGTCGGTTTGGAGGGAGTCCCGGTAGATCTTCGAGAAAAACTTCTGGATATTCAAAAACCACTGGAATATCCTTAATCTTTTTCTCATGTTTACGTAGACTATGAAAGGTCGACATCCCTTCTTAAGGCTCTTGGTAGCTTTTCAGATGAGATATCATAGGACATAGTGTGTCACTTCCTTCGCCACGAACCACTAGCACTTCCCCGTTGCGCAATGGTATTCTAAGAAAGCGTTCATCACACACGATTTTGACTCTATGCTTAGCCAACCAATCCATACCAACAACCACATCCAATCCCTCCTAAATTAATAGGCATTAGGTTTATCTTAAATGTGATACTTTCTAGATTCATTAAACAATCCTTGATGACTTCATTAGTTTCTATAATGTTACCGTCGCCTAATTCAATGGTAAACAGATCAGTTAGGGTACATGCACTCAAGTCAATCAAAGGCCTAAAAGTGCTAAATACAAAACTAGCAGTTGCTCCAGTATCAAATAGAACGGTAGCAGGATGGTTGTTTATAAGGAACGTACCAATGACCACACCAGGCTCCTTGCGAGCATCGGCTGGCTCCATCACGAATGCTCGAAACTTAGGCTTGCTAGGTCTGGTCTCCTTATCTCTTCCCAGTTTACGACACTTGTTCCTCATGTGCCCTGGATCTCCACATACATAGCATTGTTTACCAGGCGCATACGTACAATACTTGATTAAATGACATGGTCGTTTGCATCGGAAGCAAGGCATTGGGTTGCAATCCCCTTGATGATGTAGTTTGCACTTGCTGTAGAACGGGCTCGTACCTAAGTATAGCTTCCTTGTCCTCCCACCTTGGTCATCGCCCCTCAGACCTTCAAAGCTCTTTTGCATCGGAAGCAATTGCTCTCTTCACATCAAAACACTTCCTTTTCTCACCCATCAACTTCCTCTTCTCTTCAGTCCTGGTTTGCTCAGTCCATCTAGCCCTAGCCAAATCATCAGTCAAACTACTAGTGAAGTCAACTACAACTTGTAAGGTTAAAGGCCTGGAAGATCAAACCATTCCCCTAACTCTAGGATGTAGCCCCCAAATGAAATATGCTACACCCATAGATTCCGGTGGTATGGCAACAATTGAGATGGGGCTAAGAAGCGGTTGATGTCCTTAGTGTAATTAGGACCCTTCATCTCTAGGCTCAGGAATTCAGACTCTAGCTTCTCCAGTTGGTTGATGGGGCGGTATTTGCTGGCTATCAGTTCCCTGAACTCGGTCTAGCTCATTCGGTTAATAGTGTTCCTTCCCTGGGGCTGAAGAACCATCTTCCACCATTCTAGAGTCAATCCCTTGAGTAACTGGGATGCGAACCTCATCATGTAGTCCATTTTACACTCACTGATGTCTAGGACAACTTCAATTTCATCGATCCATCGGTACGTCTCTATCGCACTCTCAATGCCATAGAAGTATTTTGGCTTGCATGCCATGAAAGTTTTGTAGGAGCATCCATTCTTTAGTGCTCCAGCTTCCTCGTTATTACCCTCGTTGTTTCTGAATTCGTCATCACCACCGGGATTACTCCGGTCTGTGTTGATCTGGGCTATAATGGTAGGAATAACAATTGCAATTTGTGCTGCAACAAGGTTGGCAATCCTTTCATTATTCCCCTGGTTTGCATTCTCTCTATGAGAGGTTCCTGGTGGAGTAGGGGTTTGGTTTCTGGTTTGTCTAGCCCCTTCACGATGACCTCTAGTAGCTCCTCGTCTTCTAATGTGGGTTCCTCTCCTAGTCGGCATTCTGATAGCATCATAGATAAATTTTTGTTTAGCATCTCATAATTGGTTTCAAGTAGCCCATGCATCATTTACCCTAAACTATCACGTCCTAGAAAGAGGGAGTGTATCATTCACACCACTAAATATCTCTAATCAAGAAAATGTTTCATTAAATAAGCTTAAAGCAATTCATCCATAATGGACACATGACAATATTTCCAACAATAACATGCCACGTTGCAATTCAATATAAATAGCTCAGCAAGGTTTTAGCATCAATTAAAATAATTTCATAGAGTGATAGAGTTAATAGTATCAGCAAACATAATTGTCTTAGAGTTACACTCTTACAAGTTGGAATGTACCATCACCCCCATAATAATAATAATAATAGTATAAGTTAATAATAGAAATAGTTCCCTTGAACTGTCTAAAGAATAGATAATCTCACATCCTCACCATGCTCTCACAACCACTTCCTCTTCAGCCACCCTAGCCATCCTGAGTTGTTCTTCCTCTGTTCTTGCTCCAACCACTGGACCCCGTGTGAAGCCATCATGGCCAAAAACTAAGCAGACAGAGAGGTTCGAGTAGTGTGCTGGAGGGTCAACTTGTGGTGACGAACGGTATTCAAAATCTTGTCCAAAGAAGTATCAGAGGGACCTACGCACTTGCCCAACGGCTAGACTGGGAGTACCTGTCACCAGCTAGCACACTATGTAGATACATGTGTCCCTAGTTTCTGAACTTAATGTAAAATGTCTTTGTTGTCTTACACATATGTAATTGAATGGGTACTTAATGAAATACAATTTGTGGTTGTGCTTATAATGTTGAATATTTCATTGCTTGGTATGTAGTAACGCTTATTGAACTAACTATATAGGTTGTGGTTATTTGAATAAATCTAAGTCAAATAATGATTGTGAAACATGTTCAAACCTAATCATATGAAGTTCACATACGATTGGCCCATGCTAATGGACCATACGCAAGAACAAATTCATGCTAATGAACCAGTCGTACAAATGAACTAGGAGACTGGATCGGTCGCATGATGGTAACATGAGATTGACTCAGTCGCACGACTGAACACTCAGTCATGCGAATGGATCAACCGCCTGACTCAATCGCACGACTGAACCATGCTAATGGTTCAGTCACCTGAATAAGAATTCCTAACCTATAAATACCACTTAAATCGTGGAAAAACAGGACACTTTGAATACCTACATACTGAATTGTACCCTAGCCATCCAGAGACCTCTAAGAACCTATTCCAAGTTCATAGATCGCTAGATTCAATCCACAATTGTTTCTACATGTGTTCTCACTGATTGGATCGCCAATCAAATAGGATTCTACACTATTTGATTCGGTAGACATGTATATCAGTTAGTATTTCGTTCAATACACGATCCTAACAAGTGGTATCAGAGCTTTGGCTCTTGTTACGTGTGATTTAATTGTTTTTGGTACAAAAATTATGTTTTTTCACTAAAAACAGTCTTTGTTAGGATCGTGTACTAGACGAATACTAACAGATTTACGCATATATCAAATCAAATAGTGTGGAATCCAATTTTATTGGCGATCCAATCAGTGAGAATGCATGTAGAATCAATTAAAGATTGAATCTAAACGTTAAGAACGATTAGCAATCAATCTACTGTGATCTATGAAGTTGGAACAGGTTACTAGAGGTCTCTGGACGGCTAGGGTACGTGTAGGTATCGAATTGTTTAAAGTGTCCTGGTTTTCCATGATTTAAGTGGTATTTATAGGTTAGGGTTTCTCATTCGGGCGACTGAACCATTAGCATGGTTCAGTCATGCGATTGAGTCATGCGGTTGATCCATTCGCACGACTGAGTGTTCAGTCGTGCGACTGAGCCAATCTCATGTCATAATCATGTGACTGATCCAGTCTCCTGGTTCATTCGTACGACTGGTTCATTAGCATGAAGTTGTTCATGCGTATGGTCCATTAGCATGGGCTAATCGCACGAAAACTTCACATGATTATGTTTAACATATTTCTTAATTATCATTTAACAATATTATGCAAAGAACTACAAACCTATATAATTAGTTCAATAAGCGTTATTACATACCAAGTAATGAAATAATAAACATTATAAGCACAACCACACATTGTATTTCATTAAGTACCCAATCAATTACATATGTGTAAGACAATAAAGACATTTACATTAAGTTTAGAAACTAGGGATACATGTATCGACAAACTCCCCCTTGGAACTAGTTTCATCTATTGTCTTACATCCTTCATAAGCTCTTCAAACTTCTTGTACTTCTGTTCTTTTGTGACTCTTGCATGTATCTCAAAAGCAAAATAGAGTCGTATCACGTTCTGAAATTGGAGAGCTTGTACAATATCTTGTGAGTCATAGAACAGTAGCCACTTGTATAATGTATAGACATCATTGGCAGACAAGTTAGTAAGCCACATCGAGTCGAACACCCTGATGGTTTCCATAACACCATTCTTGTTTAATACTATGACTACCTCTTATGTTCTCCAATACCACCATTTGAAGTGTGGAGTGAAGTCTTGTGGCATTTCCCGTAGAGGGATCGTAGACATTGTGCGCGGAGGACTCCACTTCAGCACTATTTTCGGTTTTCCAGTTATGGCATCAACCTCAGACTGTTTGATATACCTTGTTGGTTGTTGAGGTTTGAAGTTGACCCATCTGGTGTGGTACACTCTTTTTAGAGCTACTTCAAACCAGACTGACATTTAACGTGGGTCAGCGTATAGCAATTTCAAATTTGCTAGCTGGTTAAGCTCAAAACCAGGAAGAGTCTTCAGGTCATGTGGGAACCTGAAGTACTCAATCCCCTTCTCATGTTTAACTGCATAAACGTTGATATCTTCAAAATGTGCCCATGCGATGATTTTGCCCGACACCTTTTGATGTTTCTTCACCTTGTATAGCATGGTGTAGACAGTTGACGTTGGAGCACTGTGTTGGGCTCTTATTTCTTCAAAGCATGTAGCCCATTCAGCCTTTCTGATGTTGACTTCGGCATCCAAGGTGTGGGCCTTATCTTCTTTCTTTTCAGACTCTTGTTCCATTTTATCCAGAGTCTCAAAAGTTTCACTGACAAGATTGTCGCCTAGATTGCGAACGGCATTACCTTCATTGTCAGTGTACTCTGGATAATTTTGATCCGTGACATCTTCAATGTCGATCTCATCGACGTCGCTGAGCTCGTCGTCACTTTCAACATGGACTGTTGGAGCATCTTTCACCATCTCATTAGGATTGAGTCGGAACATTTCAGCAAGTTGCTCGTCGGTGAGATCATGAATTATCCCTCCTTCTTCAGGAGTGTAATTCACTGATATCCTGACAATCCCCTGCAGATCAAGAATCATCATGAGTTGAGACTTGATCTGTTAGAGGGGAGCAACATCATATTCATCTCCTTGAAAATTTGGATCTGCTTGATTTAAAACATGTAACACAACAACCATTAGTCAACAATCAAAGCAGTAAACATCAATAATCAAAATATAAACATTATATACATTAGTTTGATACACTATTCAGTTACACATGATTTTAAATAACATAAACAACTAAGCATTACTCTTGTCTTGTATCATGTGCTCCTCTGCTGATGGGGATGATATGGAGGCACCTTGGTATTGAGCATTCTTGGTCCTTCTTTCACTTTCAGATGTGGCACCCGCAGCAGAAGTATCATCATCTCCTTCATCATCATCATCAACATCATCACCAACATCAGTATCATCCCCTTGATCATCACCATCATCATCATCATCATCATCACCGTCATCATCATCACCATCATCTCCATCTCCTTCTCTGATCTTTAGTGGCTCATCCTTTGATCCTTTGAGCCTCAGCATGATGGTCTTGTTGGTCGCCTCTAACTCCTCTATCCGTTTTGCTGAATGGACATGTTGCTCCTGGAGTTGAGACATCTCTTAGCTCTGAGCAGCCATCTGCTATGCCTGTTGCTCAATCAGCTGAGCCTGCTGAGATATCTGCTGAGATTGTGCAGCAGTAAGATCTACTAGCTAACGAATCCGGGCAGTCTTCTCGTCATCGGCTGCCAACAACTTCAGCACCATACGGTTCAGTGCTAAGAGATGTTCCTCTACCCCACTGGGAGGTAGAGATGATCCAGATGGAAAGGAGGGGTAATATGACGGTCCTGCTTGGTGGCTAGTGGTGGTGGTGGTGGCAGTGGTGAAGATTGGGGGTGGTATAGATGAAGGTGGTGGTGGATGAGCTGTAATGGAGGTGGATTGGATGTGGGTAAAAGGTGGAGTGGATGTGTTAATGGTGTGTGAGGTGGTAGAGGTGGTGGCAGTGGTAGTAGTAGCCGTGGTGGTGGTAGTGGTGGATGGTGTGGCTGAGGTAGTGGCTGTGGTAGTGGATGAGGTCAGAGTGAACTTTAGCCTCTTTCCCATCTTGCCGTAGGGGTGTGCCATCCTCTTCTTCCTTAAACCTCTAGGCATAGAGGCTCCCCTTGGCTGCTGGGCGGGTCCGAGGCATATGTGGGATCTGTATCAGTAGCAGCATCCCTGGACTCCCTTGGGCGTCCACCAACCGCCCTCAATCCTCTCTCTGTGGCTCCTCATCACTCTCTTCTTCATCATCATCGGGAGAGGCTCCTCATCACTATCTTCTTCATCATCGGGAGGACATAAGTCTTGGTGAAAGCTGGCTGTGGTGGCATCTGCATGTGTAGGGGGTGAGTGAGTAACATGTGTAGTGGGGCCCCTCGAAGAAGCGGGTCCGGAGTCTCCGCCCGTATCACCATCATCATCGGAGTCATTAGATGGAAGAGCAATTTGCTCAACATCTGAGTCACTCTCCTCGTGGCGCCACTTTCTCCTACCCGGCGCCATGTAATCAGCTTGGGCTAGATGCCCGAAGAGTCTCTTCACCAGGGGTTTGACCTCCTTTCCCCGGTAGACCTTCATACGACCCAGTGTCGTATCATCCATGATCTCCAACGACACAACGTCGTGGCTCTCCTTGGGCAGTGTGGGCAGCTTCTCATCAAAAATTATCTGAAGAAACCTAGGGTACATGCAGAAACCCTGTTTTCCCTTAGCTTCCAGATTCTCTATCAAGTAAGAGAATATCATACTCGAGAAGCTAAAAGGGTGGTTCAGTACCAGTGCCATGTAGGCATTTTGAATCTGCTCTGAAAGATCATCAAACCCACCCCTTCGCGAAGCCAAGCACTTAAGGATGACATGTGATAAGTACTTGTAGTGGGGACACAGGTTGCTCTTGTTAAGCACACCTGCATTGATATCCGTAGCATAATTCATCCTTAAGATGCACCTCTCACTGTCAGAGGGTGAACTCCGGTAGGGTGGTCTGCATCGTCACCCAGACCAAGTACCTGTCGAATATCCTCAACAGTAACCTCAATATCCATTCGAAAAATAGAACTCCTCATGCTGTATGGCTCATGAGAGCGGTCAACCGATGCCCCCTCCCAGATGGCCTGCTGAATAGACCTATAGGGAGTGCATGGTGTAGATATAGCCTTGTAGATCCTGGGTCGCTTGAGGAAAGCAACGATCCCCGCAAACTTGGCACCGTTCCGAGTCGTGGCATCTAAATGAGCACATATGTTGTGCTTGGGTTGATGGACCACCTGCCAGCCATCAATCTGTCACACAAGACACGTAGACATTAGATAACCACACAACACAAAATAAGTTCTAATTAACCTGGTTGAATTCATTATGCGATTGAACCATGCGACTGTGTTCAGTCGGTTGACCTGGCATGCGACTGGATTCAGTCGGGTGACTGAGCAGGTGACTGAGTTCAATCGGTTGACTGAGCTTGTGATTGGTTCAGTCTGGCGACTGAGCTCATTCGTATTATCCATTCGGCCGATTGAGCCATTCGACCAACTCAATCATGCGATTAGAGTTCATCCTTGTGTCCAGTCGCATGACCCATTGTTCGGTCGGCTAAATTCGAATTCGATCCAAAACTTAGAATTAGACATCGTGTTTTGGTTCAATAGACTCGCAATCACTTTACTAATAACCTAATGACTTTTATTTCAATATTTTACTCGGTTTAGTAAGGTTATTAGTCCATTTATAGGTTCGGTTCTGGTATGGGTCGAAATACATAAATTAGGGCACAATTCCAACAGATTTCGGTGAGATAACATCACATTGTACCTGTATAACAACTCACAATCGTCAGAATATCAAAAGAAGTCGGAAATTTTGGTCTGATGAAATTTGGGCAGAGTAACAGTAAGTTGTGCGATATTAGGGTGATTGGGGGTGATGAGTTGAATGTGATCGACTATGGCCCTATTTATACTGAATCTGGTTTCAATCGGCCGACTGGACCCATTCATTTTGTTCATTCGTGCGATTGGCCCTCAGTCGTGCGATTGGTTCAGTCCATCACATTTAGTCGGCCGACTGGGGTTCAGTCAGGCGTCTTACTCATTCGCACATAGATTGGCTCATTCTCATATGCCATTCGGGTGAATGGTTCAAACTCATCTACTATTTGGCTGTTTAGTGCATGAGTATGGTCCATTCGTACGGTTGGTCCATACTCATGGTCTAGTCGTGCGATTGGATCATACTTATGATTTTGACTTCATGACCATTCCACACTTAATCCCCTTTTAACTTTTGAATAAACATTATGAGCATTTGATCATCTTAGACATGATCATTTTAACTTGAAAAACATTTGATCAGCTCAGACGTGATTCTTTTAAACAAGTTGTCACCTTAGACGTGACTGATTTTACATTTGAAAAATGCATGTGGTCACCTCAGACGTGTCCCCTATTGAATTCCATGGTGTAGTCCGATATCAAACAAACTGAATTGACGAAATTTAAGCAAAATAAAAGACTTAAAACTGAAATACCAAACTAAAACTTGTTTTTGAGGTTTTGTGAGGTGGAAATCCTAAGATAGAAATCTAATGGATTCGGTTCCGGAAAAGGCAGCTTCAATTCATTTTGACCATAAATGGACCAATTGAATTTGGAATCATACAGGCAAGTCAAATCATTTAGGACATGTTATCAACACCTTTTCATGCTTAATGCTTGTTTTTCATCTAGAGTCGTTAGCAAGTTTAGGAAATCATATTAGTACTATTAGATCCCCACATTGATTTGGACTTTCAAGAATTGTAGCCATGATGATTGTCAGTATACTTGTCCTCTTAAATCCATACACAGACTTTTGACACAGATTGGTGATAGTTTAAGGTTTGATTATTTCAACAAGCATTTGTGGATCTGACACTTATATGGTAATCAACATTCCTCAGGAGATCTTGAACAACTTAGTTTAATCTTGAGATCACCAACAAGGTCTAATCATCTATTGTGTTGAATCTACCGACATAACATCTGTGGTAGCAACCTCTAGGTCTACTTTCTTTGTGTTACCTTAGTAGTAGCTAGTTTTACTATCATTTTTCCTTTTATATTGCTCAGACTACACAGACTTTTTAGGATTTTTTTTAATAATGTTACTAACTAAACCTATTCTCCCCCTAAAATTCTAAAACTGTAACCGATTTACGCTCTTTAGGAACGCTCTTTAGGATTTTAATAGGCGAAAAAATAGTACCAATTCAATTAAATACTTAAAATTGTTGGTCATGTGATCGATGAACAGTACAATTGATAGGATAATTTGATCAATATCAAACATACAATCCAAATAACAACAATTGAGAAGTGAATATGATGAATCAAGACATAATTGGTACTCAAATGAACAAACTCACTCAATAACAACAAGCACAATTGTATTTCAATGAAGTAACTGCTTAGAAATGGTAGCTTGCAACAGAATTCCATGATTAGGGTTTTGCAAGCTTTTCGTACAAAGTGAAATGAGAATAGTATATATAGCAGTCATAGATTCGCTGACAGTTTCGCTACCAGTGAAACTGTCATGCCAAAACTATAGTTTCGCCCGGCAGAACACAAGTTCGCCGGGTAAACCAAAACAGCAAACTGTGAGCGAATGTATAGATTTGCTCACAGTTTCGCTGGACTGCCAAAACTGCTAATTACAAACAAAATACAAAATGAAACTAACAAAAGTCCTATTAAAATGTAAAGTAAACATCTATACTAAAGTGAGTCCAACCTAACATGATCTTCAAAATTAAACAAATAAATAAAGAAAATAAAAATTAAAAGAAAAATTAACTATACGCCTCGAACTACACATGGTCATCTTCAGGATTACATCACTTTTCTTTTTAACGACGTTGACCTCTAACAAGTATAGAAAACGTGGTTTATCAAAAGCCTTTGTATAGAGGTTAGCGCGTTGAAAATCAATATTTATTTTAATCACATCGATTAGGTTTTTTTCAAAGCAATCACGTATAAAGTGATATTTTATGCCGATGTGTTTGGTCTTAGGATGTTGGACCAGATTTTTAGTTACTACAATTGCAGCAGAGTTATCCACAAAAATAGGAGTAGACGAGAAATTCAAACTGTAGTCCCGCATTTGCTGTTGAATCCATATGATTTGTGAACAGCAACTTGCAGCAGCAACGTATTCGGCTTCACAGGTTGACAAGGCAACCTACGTCTGCTTCTTACACTACCAGGTCACTAATCTTCTCCCAAAGAATTGACATCCCACAGATGTAGACTTGTAGTTCATCTTCCAGCCACCATAATCTGAGTCACTATACGCCATAAGCTCGAAGTCAGCATCATGAGGATACCACAACCCTAGTGTTGGAGTACCCTTCAGACGATGGAAGATCCTTTTGACACCTATTAGATGGTTAACTTTTGGCTTTGCCTGATATCTTGAACATAAACATGTCGCGTACATGATATCAGGTCTTAAGGCAGTGAGGTACATGAGAGATCCAATCATTCCTCTGTACATGGTGGCATCGACCAGATCACCATTCTCGTCGGGTGCTAAATCATGGTTTGTAGCAAGTGGAGTGCCAGCTGCGGAAGCATCCTCCATGTCAAACTGATTGAGAATATCTCCTACATACTTGGTCTGATGTAGGAAAATCTCTTTTGGTGTCTGATCCACCTGTAACTCAATAAAGAATTTCATCTCTCCCATGGCACTCATTTCAAACTCAGCCTTCATTACTGCTTCAAACTCTTTACATAGATCTTCATTCTTGGACCCGAAGATTATGTCATCTACATAAATTTGGACTAGCAGTAAATCACCATCCTTTTCTTTGATGAATAGTGTACAGTCAATGACACCACTGCGAAAACCGTGTTTCACAAGGTGATTCGAGAGTTTCTCATATCATGCACTGGGAGCTTGATGAAGCCCATATAAAGCCTTATTGAGTTTGTAAACTCTATCCCGATGATATGGATCCTCAACTCCCTCGGGTTGACTGACGTACACTATCTCTTGGATTTCACCATGAAGGAATGCACTCTTCACATCAAGTTCATAAACTTTAATATTCATGTATGATACATAGGCAAGGAAGATACAGATTGCTTCCATTCTTGCCACGAGTGCAAACACTTCATTGTAGTCTATGCCCTTGACTGTCAAAATCCTTGAACAACAAGTCAAGCCTTGTTTCTGATGATCACTCCTTCATCATCTTTCTTGCATTTCAAGACCTATTTGGTGCCAATGACCTTAGCACCTTTAGGTCTATCCACCAGAGTCCATACTCCTAACTTCTTGAACTGAAGAAGTTCTTCTTGCATGGCACTCACCCATGCCTCATCATTCAGGGCTTCACTAACATACTTTGGCTCAAATTGAGACATAAAGCAACGATAGCACCATCGTGAAAGTATCCCTTTTCCATCACCGAGGCATAATTAGCTGAGTACAGCTGATTTCTGGTCTGAACTCCTGACCTCACATCCCTAATGACATTATCCAAAGGATGATAGACATTTAGGCGTGATCCAAAAGTTGTTGGAACAACTACCTCAGAATCAAGATTATGAACATTTGGTTCAGTATCTAAGGTAGTAGGTGTCTGAGGTTCCGAAGATTCAGAGGCATCAATGTCAGATGCTTGTGGACTTGTAGTAGTAGGAACCTGTTCCTCCTGGTTGTTCTGATCAGTCTCCATAGCTCTTCATTAGAGGAAGAGTCACTATCTTCAAGTATCCCCTTGAGTTGTTAGATGACTGACCTTGTGAACCGGATGATGTTGATCTTATGAAGGGGTGTTCAAGACATCATACATCATCTTTGTGACTAACTCATCATCAAAAGTGGAGAGTGGTATGTTGAAGGACTTGAAGAATCCATCATAGTCGAAAAAGAAGGCAGGTCCTTTTCCAGCAGGTGGTGTAGTGTATCTCTGAACATCCACATTACACCACACTCTACTTGACCCGTCGAGTTTTTGTAAACTCTCTTGTTCGGTATGTTGGATCCTAGAAAGATACCTTCATCAGCCTTCTCGCTGAATTTTCCCTCCTTAGTCTTCTTTAGTAGGGTGCACGGAGCGTCAAATGGCTCGAGATACTGTAGATGGGTTTACGTCATTTTAGTAACTCGTAACACGTCTATCCATGGCTTTTAACTACCAGAACTCGATTTAGCGTATAACATGCATTTGCAACTGGTTCATTCCAGAATTGGATAGGCAGTTTCGAGTCTGCTAGCATCGTCTGTGCTTTCTCTATCAAGCTGCGATTCTTCCTTTCAGCAACGCTAGTCATCTAAGGAGTGTAGACAGAAGTGAACTGATGTACAATTCCTTTTTCCTTGCAGTAAGCCTCCATCCATTGATTCTTGAACTCGGTTCCGTTGTCTGAGCGCCCTTGTCGTACCTTCAAACTTGTATAGGGACTCCAGAGTAGTTACTAATTCCTTGAATGACTCAAATGTTTCTGATTTGGATTTCAAAAACATCACCCAATAGAATCCTGAGTAGTCATCAGTAACTACATAGTAGTACAAGTCGCTTGTGATGCTTCTTGTACTGACTGGACCAAACAGATCCATGTGAAGAAGTTCAAGAGGAAGTTCGATGGAATGAACTTTCTTTTCCTTATGAGACTTCTTCGTATGTTTGCCCTTCTTGCACACAACACAAAAATTTGGAAGTTGGAAGTTTTTGACGTTAACTCCTCTCACTAGATCATTCTGGATAAAGTGATTCATCTTTCGTGGATTAATTTGTCCCATTCTCCTATGCCAGGAGATGGAGTCCTTCTCAGTAGCTTTTGACAAGAAGCACTGAACTTCATGGTCCGTTGTGGAGGCCTTTGATAGATCCAAGACATAAAGGTCCTTATATCTTGAGGCATACATTAAGACTTGATCCACTGGGATGACATAGTCCTTTTTCAGGACATAGCACTTCTTGTTGTCAAAAACTACCTTGAACCCTTTATCATAGATTTGAGAAACAAAGAGCAAGTTATTTTAAGTTGTTGAACATAGTTTACCTTGTCAAACTTCACTTTCTGATTACCTACTTCCCCTTGAGCTGTGATGTACCCACCTTTGTTTCCAGCAAACGAAACATGACCTCCTTTTATCTGTTGACGTTTGATAAGAGAGCCATGTTCCCTATCATGTGCCTGGATGTTCCGCTATCGATAATCCACGTGTTGGTTTTAGCACTATAGCGAACACCCTACACATTTAATTTAAAACATTAGTTCATGTTAGGGACCCAAGCCTTCATTGGTTGGGTTTCCCAAAGGCATCATACATCATAAACTAAACCCATTGACCATTCAAGGGTGAGGGAATCTCAGATGTCTTCTTGTTCTCATTATCAGACAATGAGGTTGATTTTTCCTTGCATCAGCCAGCTTTGTGTAAGGCTGTTTGTGATAAACAAACGACTGGCTAATGGTTGAACTTTGGTTCACTAGCCCTTTTAGGTGGCATCACTGAGTTCCTCTTAAAAGAGCTAGGTTTTGGTTCCGGAAGTTCAACTTTCCTCCTTGTGTCTGATAATAAGGACAATGAGACGCAATGTGTCCATACTCTCCACAACTGTAGCATGATCTACTTTCGACTTTACGATTTAACTGTTTTTGTGGAGATATATGTGACACACGTGTGACCTTACTCTGTTTGAGTTTGGACTCTTCTTGTTTAGATATTTTGTTTGGTTTAACAAAGTTAATTGCTTTAACATTTTTAACATCTTTTCCTTTTCTATTATCTAGACTTTGACATGAAACCCGTGATTAGTTAACATTACTTGTCTCTTTAGATTTAGAATTAGACTTGATTAACCAGGCTTTATATTAACCTTTTCAAACTCTTTTCCTAGATTAATACAAGACATTTTATCTTTTGCCTTTAAAGTGGCCTCCTTTTGCTTAGTACCAGATTCATTTGATTTACATGTGGAATCTAGATCACATACAAGAGGAGTAGACACCACATGATCCTTGATTGCATTGTCATTGATTGGTTTACATTTTGCATTCATCAAGATCTCATGTGGTGGTGGAACCACTTTATAACCTAATCCCTCCCCGTTGTTTCTCTCTCTCACTAGGTTTTGGACAATATGGGATGAAATTGTCCAACTGTGCAGATTTTGCTTTAAGGAATTAACTTCTACTTCTAAAATTGCTTTTGTTTCTTAGTATCCTCTAGAGAGTTAAGATAGTACCTAATGTCATTAGCTTGGTAAAGGCTGCTACTTCTGTTTCCTAAGCTGTTTGTTCAAAAGGTCTATCTTTTCCTTGTAACTATGCTCATCTTGTTTTAGAACTCTGTTAGCTTCAGTGGACAGTTCCAAGTCCTTTACTAAGTTATCAATATGATCTAATAACCTAGCAAATTTTAAATCAATGCTTTCCTTTAATTTATTACAATCAGAAACAAGCATGATTATTGAAAAGTTGGTCAGTAGTACTTACCTGAGAGGGTTCTCATGAATCAACCATCAATGCAGAGTCTGGTATTTCTGGTGCTGGTGATTCTGACGTTGTTGTAGTTTTCCCTTCTTTGGGCAGGTAATTGACAACTGGGGTAGTCTCTTCTGTGTTTGGCATTACGAGTTCGACTGCAATATCTCCATCACTAGCAGAATCATCATCTAGATCCTCCAGACTAGCGATATTGGATTCTCCCGGTGAGACAAACCGAAAGCTCCAGTCCTGTCCTTCATCATTATGAGCTGTCAAGCCTTTAGGATCCTTGCTTGATGAAGTAGGACTGCTAGTGGGTTTATCCTAACGATTGAAGGAAGTGAAAGGATTCCCATTTCCAGTCTTCTTTAGTTTCACACACTCCCGTTTGAAGTGCCCTTTCTCGCCGTAGTTGAAACAAGTCACCTTGGTCTTATCGAAACCAAAGGTAGTGTCCTTATTTGCAACCAAGTTCTGTCTGGTTTTCTTGAGAAACTTCTTAGCTCGCCAGACAGCACTCGCTAAGGCCCACATTATGTCCATCCGTTCCAGCTCTATCTCGTCAACCTGCTCATAGTCCTCACCTGTCAGATGGCAGTTCCCAATTTTACCAACAATTAGTCCATCATAGGAGTGGACTACCGCAGCTAAGAGATCTATGTGTTCTTTAGCTACCTCAACTGTCACATTACCGAAGTTCTCGGTCTTCAGTTTTGCTGCATTGGCTTCAGGTACAATGTATTGGGTACCAGACGACCCTGACATTTCTAATCCTAAAGTAGAGGCTTGAGAAGGACCAAACGAGCTTGATACAAAAGCTGTCTAAAGAGGTGCTCCAGATGTTTGGCTTGTGGAGCTGCATTGTACAGGGCTGGGTTCTGATCATAGGAAGACTTTTGTGCTCTATACTTCATTCTCAGCTCTTCCTCTCTCAGTTCAGAATGAAGTCATTTGATATCTACTTCATTATCATATCATTTTGTTTGAGGTTGGAGACAAATGAAACCCATTTCTCTGGCAACCCATATGCAAAGTTAGACACTTTGTCCTCCATTGACGTCGTTACGCCATGAGTCGGCATCTCATCATCAAGTGTAGAACCTATCGATAACATCATCCAGGCTTCTTTTTCCATCGAGGAGAAGTTGTCAATAGGTTCTACCACTTGATGAGTTAGATGCACACTCATGGACTAACGACGTCAATGGAAGACAAAGCGTGAAACTTTGCTGATTTTTTGCGAGAAAAATGGGTTTCGTTTGTCTCCAATCTCAGACAGAATGGTATGCTAACGAAGTTAGATATAAATGATTTCATTCTGAAGCTGAGAGAGGAAGAGCTAAGGATGAAGTATATAGCCCAAAAGTCTACCTATGATCAGAATCTAGCATTATACAATGCGACTCCTCAAGCCAAAACATCTAGAGCACCACTTCAGATAGCTTTTGTGTCAAGTTCAGCTGGTCCCTCTCAAGCCTCTACTTCAGGGTCAGAGTCGTCAGGGTCATCTGGTATCCAATACATCATACCTGAAGCCAATGTAGCAAAACTGAAGACCGAGAATTTTGGTAATGTGACAGTTGAGGTAGTAAAGAGCACAAGGATCTCTTAGCTGCGGTAGTCCACTCCTATGATGGACTAATTGCTGGTGAAATTGGGAACTGTCATTTGGCTGATGAGGATTACGAGCAGGTGATGAGACAGAGTTGGAACGGATGGATATAATGTGGGCCTTAGTGAGTGCTGTCCAGCGAGCTAAGACGTTTGTCAAGAAGACTGGACAGAACTTGGTTGCAACTAAGGACACTACTTTTGGCTTCGACAAGACCAAGGTGGCTGTTTCAACTGTGGTGAGAATGGGCACTTCAAACGTGAGTGCGTGAAGCCTAAGAAGACTGGAAACGGGAATCCGTTTACTTCTTCAATTTTCAGGATAAACCCACTAGCAGTCCTGTTTCGTCAAGCAAGGACCCTAAAGCCTTGACTACCCATGATGACGAAGGACAGGATTGGAGCTTTCGGTTTGTCTCTCTGGGAGAATCCAACATTGCTAGTGTGGAGGATTTAGATGACGATTCAGCTAGTGAAGGAGATATTGTAATGGAACTCGTGATGTCAAACACTAAAGAGACTGCAACTGTGGTCAATTACTTTCCTGAAGAAGGGAAAACTACAACAACGTCAAAATCACCAGAACCAGAAACACCAGACTCTGCTTTGATGGCTGATTCATCAGAACCTCCTCAGGTAAGTACTACTGACTAGCTTTTCAATAATAATGCTTGTTCTGATTGTAATAAATTTAGGGAAAGCATAGATTTAATATTTGTTAGGTTATTAGATCATAATGATAGCCTAGTAAAGGATTTGCAACTAGCACTGAAGCTAACAGAGTTCTAAAACAAAATGAGCATAGTTACAAAGAAAAGATAGACCTTTTGAACAAACAGCTTAAGGAAACAGAAGTAGTAGCCTTAACCAAGCTAATGACATTAGGTACTATCTAAACTCCCTTGAAGGCACTAAGAAATAGACAGTAGTTTTAGAAGTAGAAGTTAATTCATTAAAGCAAAAACTACACAGTTGGACAAGTTCCTCTCACATTGTCTAAGACTTAGTGAAAGAATGTAATAATGGGGATGGTGGGACATAAAGTGGTTCCACCACCACCTAAGACCTTGATGAATGCAAAATGTAAACCAATAATATACCCAATCAAGGATCATGTGGTGTCCACTCCTCTAGTAAGTGATCTAGACTCCACATGTAAATTAAACGTATCTGGAACTAAACAAAAGGAGGCCACGTCAAAGGCAAAAGGTAAAATGCCTTGTGTTAATCTAGACAAACAATTTGAACAGGTTAAGGTTTAGTCTGGGTCAAGCATAGTCAAATCTGAACCTAAAAAGACTAGTGATGTTAACCAATCACGTGTTTCATGTCAAAGTGCAGGTAAACAAAATGGAAAAGATGTTAAAAATGTTAAAGCAATTAACTTTGTTAGACAAGATAAAACATCAATACAAGAAGAGTGTCAACACAAAAAGGTTAATGTCACGCGTGTGTCACACACTTCTCCACACAAACAGTTAAATCGAAAAGTAGAAAGCAGATCATGCTACAACTGTGGAGAGTATGGACACATTGCGTCTAACTGTCCTTACTATCAGACACCAAGGAGGAAACTTGAACTTCAGGACCCAAAACCTAGTTCTTCTAGGAGGAACTCAGTGACTCCACCTAGAAGGGCTAGTGAAACTAAAGTTCAACCCATTAGCCAGACGTCTGTTTATCACAAATAGGCCTTACACAAGGCAGGCTTATGGAAAGAAAAATCAACCTCAATGTCTGATAATGAGAAAAAGAAGACAACTGAGCTTCCCTTACCTCTAAAGGTCAATGGGTTACATTTATGATGTGTGATGCCTCTGGGACACCTAAGCCAATAAAGGCTTGGGTCCCTAACCTGAACTAATGTTTTCAATTGAATGTGCAGGGTGTTCGCTATAGTGCTGAACCAACACGGGATTATAGATACGGAGCATCCAGGCACATGACAGGGAACTGGGCTCTCTTATCAACACTCAAACAATAAAGGAGGCCATGTTTCATTACTAGAAACCAAAGGAGGGTATATCACAGCTCAAGGGGAAGTGGGAAATCAAAAAGTGAAGTTTGACCAGGTAAATTAGTTCAACAACTTCAAAATAACTTGCTTTCTGTATCCCAAATTGTGATAAAGGTTTTATGTAGTATTTGACAACAAGAAGTGCTATGTCCTGAAAAAGGACTATGTGATCTCGGAGGATCAAGTCTTAATGTCTGCCTCAAGATATAAGGACCTTTATGTCTGGATCTATCAAAGGCCTCCACACGGATCATGAAGTTCAGTGCTTCTTGTCAAAAGCTACCGAGAAGGATTCCATCTCCTTGGCATAGGAGAATGGGACACATAATCCATGGAAGATGAATCACTTGATCTAGAATGATCTCATGAGAGAAGTTAATGTCAAAAACTTCCAACTTCTTGATTTCAGTGTTGCATGCAAGAAGGGCAAAGAGACGAAGAAGTCTCATAAGGAAAAGAAAGTTCATTCCATCGAACGTCCTCTTGAACTTCTTCACATGGATCTGTTTGGTCCAGTCAGTACAAGAAGCATTGCAGGCGACTTGTATTGCTATGTAGTTACTGATGACTACTCAGATCTCTTGGGTAATGTTTCTGAAATCTAAATTCGAAACATTTGAGTCATTCAAGGAATTAGTAACTACTCTGGAGTCCCTATACAAGCTGAAGGTACAAAACGTTCGCTCAGACAATGGAACCGAGTTCAAGAACCAATGGATTGAGGCAAACTGCAAGGACAAAAGGAACTGTTTCACTTCTGCCTACACTCCTCCGATGAACGGCGTTGCTGAAAGAAAGAACCGGAGCTTGATAGAGACTGCACGGACTATGCTAGCAGACTTGAAACTTCCTATCCAATTCTGGAATGAGGCAGTTGCAAATGCGTGTTACACGTTAAATCGAGTTCTGGTAGTTAAACGCCACGGCAAGACGTGTTACGAGTTACTACAACGACGTAAACCTAATTTAGAGTATCTCGAGCCATTTGGCGCACTGTGCACCTTACTGAAGAAGACTCAAGAGGGAAAATTTAGCGAGAAGGCTGAAGAAGGTATCTTTCTAAGATACAACATACTGAACAAGAGAGTTTACAACAACTCAACGGGTCAAGTAAAAGTGTGTTGTAACGTGGACGTTCAGAGATACACCACCCCACCTGCTGGAAAAGGACCCGCTTTCTTTTTCGACTATGATGGATTCTTCAAGTCCTTCAACATCCCTCTCTCCACGTCTGATGATGAGTTAGCAACAAAAATGATGTATGATGTTCTAAACACACCATCTCAGGAATCTACATCATCTGGTTCACAAGGTGATTCATCTACCAACTCAAGGGGAGCACTCGAGGGAAGTGACTCTTCCTCTGATGATGAAGCCATGGAGAATGATCAGGACACTCAGGAGCAACAGGTTCCTCCTACTTCAAGTCCACAAGCATCTGACATTGATGCCTCTGAGTCTTCAAAACCTTACACCCCTACTGCCTCAGATAGTAAACCAAATGTTCATAATCTTGATCCTGAGGTAGTTGTTCCCACCACTCCTGGATCATGTCTAAATGTCTATCATCCTTTGGACAATGTCATTAGGGATGTCAGATCAGGAGTTCAGATAGAAATAAGCTATATTCAGCTGATTATGCCTTATTAATGGAGAAAGGGAACCTTCACGATGGAGCTTATCGTTGCTTTGTGTCTTGTTCGAGCCAAAATACGTGAGTGAAGCCCTAAATGATGAGGCATGGGTCAGTGCCATGTAAGAAGAACTTTTTCAGTTCAAGAAGTTAGGTGTATGGACACTGGTAGACAAACCTAAAGGTGCTAAGGTCATTGGCACGAAATAGGTCTTGAAATGTAAGAAAGATGACCAAGGTGTCATCATCAGGAACAAGGCTCAACTTGTAGTTCAAGGATTTCGACAAGTTGAGGGAATAGATTACAATGAAGTGTTTGCACCCGTGGCAAGAATGGAAGCATTCGTATCTTCCTTGCCTATGCATTGTATATGAAGATTAAAGTTTATCAACTGGATACGAAGAGTGCTTTCCTTCATGGTGAAATCCGAGAGACAGTGTACGTCAGTCAACCCAAGGGATTTGAGGATCCATATCATCGGGACAGAGTTTACAAACTCGACAAGGCTTTATACGGGCTTCATCAAGCTCCTAGAGCCTGGTATGAGAAACCCTTCACTCACCTGTGAAACATGGGTTTTGCAAAGGTGTTATTGACTGCATACTGTTCATCAAAGAAAAGGATGGTGATCTACTACTCGTCCAAATTTATGTAGATGACATAATCTTTGGTTCAAAGAAAGAGGAATTATGTAAAGAGTTTGAAGCAATAATGAAGGCTGAATTTGAAATGAGTGCCATGGGAGACATGAAGTTTTTTCTTGGCTTACAGGTGGATCAGATACCTAAGGGAATTTTTCTACATCAGACCAAGTATGTAGGAGATATTCTCAGTCGGTTTGACATGGAGAATGCTTCCGCCATTGGGACTCCACTTGCTACAAACCATGATGTAGCACCCGACAAGAATGGTGATCTGGTAGATGCCACGATGTACCAAGGAATGACTGGATCTCTAATGTACCTCACAGCCTCAAGACCTGATATCATGTATGCTACATGTCTATGTTCGAGATATCAGGCAAAGCCAAAACTTAACCATCTGATAGGGGTCAAAAGGATCTTTCGTTATCTGAAGGGTACACCAACACTAGGGTGGTGGTATTCTCATGACGATGACTTCGAGCTTACGGCTATAGTGACTCGGATTATGGTGGCTGCAAGATGAACTACAAGTCTACATCACAGGATGTCAATTCTTTGGGAGGAGATTAGTGACCTGGTAGTGTAAGAAGCAGACCTCGGTTGCTTTGTCAACCTGCGAAGCCTAATACATTGCTGTTGCAAGTTGCTGTTCATAAATCATATGGATTCAATAGCAAATGCGGGACTACGGTTTGAATTTCTCTTCTACTCTATTATTGTTGATAACTCTGCTGCAATTGAAGTAACTAAAAATCCAGTCCAACATCCTATGACCAAACACATCAGAATAAAATATCACTTTATATGTGATTGTTTTGAATAGAACCTAATCGATGTGGTTAATGTAAATACTGATTTTCAACGCGCTGACCTCTACACAAAGGCTTTTGATAAACCACGTTTTCTATATTTGTTAGAGGTCAACAGTGTTAAAAATAAAAATGATATAATTCCTGATGATGACCATGTGTAGTCCGATGCGTATAGTCCATGTTTCTTTTACTTTTTATTTTCTTTATTTATCTAATTTGTTTTTAGTAGTTAATTAAATTGATGTTATTTTTTTGCCTAGTAAAATCCTAAAATGTAAATCGTTTACGGTTTTAGAATTTTAGGAGGAGAATAGGTTAGGAAGTAACATTAGAAAAAAAAAAAGAAGACGAGGGAGGAGGAGAGGTAAGCTTTCGATCGTATTTGTGATACCGATTCAAACTTTGGAAAATGATAGTACACACGAACAAAACACTTGGGACTTTAAAAGTTTAAATTGAATAAGATGCAATAAGTCTTTGTAGTCCGAGCAATATAAAAGGAAAAATGATAGCAAAACTAGCTACAACCAAGTTAACACAAAGAAAGTAGACCTAGAGGTTGCTAGACCACTAATGATATGTCGGTAGATTCAACACAATAGATGATTAGAGCCAGTTGGTGACCTCAAGATTAAATAAGTTGTTCGACAAGCTGTGGGTTATCATCGTATCCCTAGTTAAAACAATCAACAAAATTCCAATAAGGGGTGACGAGCAGAATAGACGCCACGAATGTGTGCGTATGACCAAAACATGAGCAAAAGCACGTGATGAAAAAAAGCAAAAGCAATCAAACTAATAACCTATGTTGTTGCTGAGATCTATGCAAAAATAAAAAAATTGCTCAAATAAGAAGATAGGGTATGTGCCTCTCTGCTATGTGGTGGCACTGACCTGAGGATAAACATAACCTATATATTCTAGAATTCATTGTTGTTTTCCGCCTCTCTACTGTGCGGTGGCACTAACCTGAGGCTTGGCTTCTCTTTGAAAGCTCTAAGAATAGTTTCTTCTTGAATACTACCCTAAGACCGCTCAAAAATCTCCTGAGGAATGTTGATTACCAGATAAGTGTGGGATCCACAAATACTTGTTGAAATAATCAAACATTAAACTGTCACCAATATGTGTCAAAAGTCTGTGTATGGGTTTAAGATAACAAGTATACTGACAATCATCATGGCTACAATTCTTGAAAGTCCAAATCAATATGGGGATCTAATAGTACTAGTATGATTTCCTAAACTTGCTAATGACTCTAGATGAAAAACAAGAACAGAGCATCAAAAGGTTTTTGATAACATGTCCCGAATGATTTGACTTACCTGTATGATTCCAAATTGAATCGGTCCATTTATGGTCAAAATGAATTGAAGCTGCTTTTTCAGAAAATGAACCTATTAGATTTCTATCTTAGGATTACACCTCACTCTAAACCACAAAAACAAGTTTAGTTTTGTATTTCAGTTTTAGTTCTTTTTTTTGTTTAAATTCATCAATTTAGTTTTTTAAACATCGGACTATGCCATGGAACTCAATTGGGGATTTAATCAACTAAAAGGTCACGTCTGAGGTGACCACACGTGTTTTCAAATGTAAAATCAGTCACGTCTGAGGTGATAAATTGTTTAAAAGGATCACGTCTGAGGTGATCAAAAGTTTCCAAGTAAAATCATCATGTCTGAGATGATCGAATGCTCATAATGTTTAATCAAAAGTTAAAACGGGATTAAGTATGGAATGGTCATAATGTCAAAATCATGAGTAAGATCCATTCGCACAACTGCACCATGAGTATGTACCAACCGTACAAATGGAGCATACTTATGCCCTAGATAGCTGAATGGAGCATGAGTATGAACCATTAACCCGAATGGCATATTAGATTGAGCCAATTGACCAAATGGAGCTGTGCGAATGAATCAGTCGCCCGACTGAAATCCAGTCGGCTGACTGAATGTGATCGACTGAACCAATCGTATGACCGAGGTCCAATCACCCAAATGAACAGAGCAAATGGGTCAAGTCGGCCGACTGAAACTAGATTCCGTATAAATAGGGCCATAGTCAATCGCATAAACTCATCACCCCCTAATCGCCCTAAAATCACATACTGTACCGTTACTCTGCCAAAATTTGCACTAATTGATTTCCACACCTAATATCGATATTCTGACGATCTCTACTTGTTATACAGGTACTACGCGGTGTTATCTAACCAAAGTTCGTTTGATTTGAGCCCTAAATTGTGATTTTCGGCCCTTGCAAGAACCGAACCTGTAAATGGATAATAAACTAACCAAACAAGGTAAAATGTTGAAATAATGGTTATTAGGTTATATTATAGTGATTACGAGTCTAAGGAACCAAAGCACATCGTCTAATTTGAAGATTTAGTCCTAATTCGAGTTTAAGTTGAATGAACAGTGGGTCATATGACTAGACACCCGGATGAACTCCAATCGCGCGATTGAGCTGGTCGAATGACTCAATCGGCCGAATGGATAATACGAATGAGCTCAGTCGGCCGCCTGAACCAATCGCAAGCTCAGCCATCCGATTGAACTCAGTCGCCTGCTCAGTCACCCGATTGAACCCAGTCGCATGCCAGGTCAACCAACTGAACACAGTCACATGGTTCAATCGCATGATTGAACAAAACTGAATTCAACCAGGTTAATTAGAACTGATTTTTGATATGTGGTGATCTAATGTCTATGTGTCTTGTATTATAGATCTATGGCTGACAGGTGGTCCATCGATCCTAAGCACAACATATGTGTTCATTTAGATGCCACTACTCGGAATTGTGCCGAGTTTGATGGGATCATTGCTTTCCTTAAGAGATCCAGGATATACAAGGCTATATCCACACCGTGCACTCCCTACAGGTCTGTTCAGCAGGCCTTCTAGGAGGGGGCATCGGTTGACTATTCACATGACCCGTATAGCATCCACAATAGTATTTTTGGTCTGGCTATCGAGGTCAATGCTGAGGATATACGACGTGTACTTGCTTTGGGTAATGATGCTGATCACCTTACCAGACTTCACCCTCTGACAGTGAGAGGGTACTTCCTAAGGATGAAATATGCTGGGGATATTAATGCAGGTGTGCTCAACAAAAGCAACCTATGTCCTCAGTATAAGTACTTAGCACATGTCATCCTTAAGTGCTTGGCTTCGAGAAAGGGTGGGTTTGATGATCTTTCCGACCAGATTCAAAATACCTATGTGGCACTGGTTCTGAACCACCCTTTCAGCTTCTCGAGCATGATATTCTCTTACCTGATAGAGAATCTAGAGGCTAAGGGTATAGAGGGTTTTTGCATGTACCCAGGTTTCTCAAAAGATCATTGATGAGAAGCTGCCCTCTCTGCCTAAGGAGAGTCAGGATGCGGTGTCATTGGAAATGATGGATGACACGACATTGTGCCGCATGAAGGTGTATCGGGGAAAGCAGGTCAAACCCCCGGTGAAGAGACTCTTCGAGCATCTAGCCCGTGTTGATTACGTGGCGCCAGGTAGGTGAAAGTGGCGCCATGAGGAGAGTGACTCAGATGTTGAGCAAATTGCTCTACCATCTGACGACTCCGATGATGACGGTGATACCGGCGGAGACTCTGGGCCCGCTCCTACTAGGGGCCCACTACTCATGTTACTTCTCCACCTCCTACTGATGCCACTACTGCCAGCTTTCACCAGGAATTTTGTCCTCTAGATGAGGAGGCAGAGAGTGATAAAGAGCCTCTCACGAGGACTGTGGGCAGCAGGGTGGTTGCCATAGAGAGAGGTTTGAGGGCGGTTGGTGGACGCCCAGGGAGTCCAAGGATGCTGCTACTGAGTCAAATCCCACATATGCTCCGGACCCGCCAACAACCAAGGGGGAGCCTCTGTGCCTAGAGGCTCAAGGAAGAAGAGGATGGCACAACCCCATGACAAGAAAGGAAGAGATTGAAGTTCACCTTGACTTCATCTACCACCACAGCCACTACCTCAGCCACGCCTTCCACCACTACCACCACCACTGCTACAACACCACCTACCACCACCTCTACTACCTCACACACCACTACCACACCCACTCCACCAGTTACCCACATCCCATCCACCACCACTACAGCCCATCCACCAAAACTACATCTATACCATCCCAAATCTTCCCCATTGCCACCACCACCTCTAGCCACCCAGCAGGACCATCATCATATCCCTCGTTTCCATCAGGATCATCTCTACCCCCAGTGGGGTAGAGGAATAACTCTCAGCACTGAACCGTATGGTGCTAAAGCTGTTGGCAGCTGATGACGAGAAGACCACCCCAGATTCGTCAGCTAGTAGAGCTTACTGCTGCACAATCTCAGCAGATATCTTAGTAGGCACAACTAATTGAGCAGTAGGCACAGCAGATGGCTGCTCAGAGCCTTGAGAAGTCCCAACTCCAGGAGCACAATGTCCATTTAGCTAAGAGGATAGAGGAGTTGGAGGCTACTAACAAGACCATCATGTTGAGGCTCAAAGGATCGACGGATGAGCCACTAAAGATCAGAGAAGGAGATGGAGATTATGGTGATGATGATGAAAGTGATGTTGATGATGATGATGGTGATGATCAAGGTGATGATACAAAGGAGGTGATGATATTAATGAAGGTGATGATGATATAATAAAGGAGAAGGAGATACAACTGCTACGGTGCCACATTAGCAAGTGAAAGGAGGACCAAGAAAGCTCAAGAAAAAGGTGCCTCTACTTCAGCCCCGTCAGCAGAGGAGCACATGATTCATCACAAGAGTAATGAATAGTTGTTTATGTTATTTAAAATAATGTGTATTTGAATATTGTATCAAATTAATGTACATAATGTTTATATTTTGTTAATGGTTTCTGTTTTGATTATTGACTGATGTATGATGTGTTTATATGTTTAAATCAAGCAGATCACACATTTTAGCAAGATGAGTATGACATTGCTCCACTTCAATAGATCAAGTCTCAACTCACAATGATACTTGATTTGCAAGGGATAGTTAGGAGGTCTGTGAGTTACAGTCCTGAAGAAGGAGAAATAATCCTGACCTTACTGATAAGCAGCTTGCTGAGATGTTCGGATTGAATCCCGATGAGATAGTGAAGGATGCTCTGACAGTGGACATTGATAGTGATGATGAGCTTAAGGATGTCGATGAAATCGAGATTGACGACATCACTGCTCAACATTATCCAGAGTACGCTGACAAGGAGGGAAATGTAGTCCCCAATCTGGGTGACTCCCTTGTTAGTGAAACTTTTGAAACTCTGGATAAAATGGATCAAGAGTCTGAAAAGAAGGAAGACAAGGCCCCAGCCTCAGAAGTCGACGTCAATATCAGAAAGGCTGAATGGGCAGCGTGTTTTGCAGAACTTAGAGCCCAATGCAGTGCTCCCAAGTCAAATGTCTACAAACTCTATAAAGTGAAAAAGCATCACAAGATGTTAGGAAAAATTATCGCGTGGGCCTATTTTGAAGATCTGAACGTTTATGCAGTTAAAAGAGAGAAAGGGATTGAGTACTTTAGATTCCTACATGATCTGAAGACTCTTTCAGGTTTTGAGCTTAACCAGTTAGCAAAAAAATTGAAATTGCTATATGTTGACCCACCCTCACAAGATGTTAGGCTGGTTTGAAGCAGCGTTAAAGAGAGAGTACCACACCCGGTGGGTCAACTTCAAGCCTCAACAACCAATGAGGTATATGAGGAGATCCGAAGTTGATGCCATAACTGAAAAACCAAAGATAGTGCTGAAGTGGAGTTCTTCGCGCATGATGTCTAGAATCCCTCTACGGGAAATGCCATAGGACTTCACTCCACACTTCAAGTGGTGGTACTACTATCGGAGAACAGGAGAGGCAGTCATAGTGTTGAACAAGAATGGTAGTATGGAAACTGTCAGGGTGTGTTGATCCCATGTGGCTTAATAACTTGTCGTCTGATGATGTATACACATTATACAAGTAGCCACTGTTCTATGACTCGTAGGATATTGTACAAGCTCTACAATTTCAGAATGTGATATGACTTTGCTTTGCTTTTGAAATACATCCAGGAGTCACAAGAGAGGAGAAGTACAAGAAGTATGAGGAGCTTATGAAGGATGTAAGACAGTTGATGAAACTAGGTCCAATGGGGAGTTTGTAGATACATGTGTCCCTAGTTTCTGAACTTAATGTAAAATGTCTTTATTGTCTTACACATATGTAATTGAATGGGTACTTAATGAATACAATGTGTGGTTGTGCTTAAAATGTTGAATATTTCATTGCTTGGTATGTAATAACGCTTATTGAACTAACTATATAGGTTGTGGTTGTTTAAATAAATCTAAGTCAAATAATGATTGTGAAACATGTTCAAACTTTATCATATGAAGTTCACATGTGATTGGCCCATGCTAATGGACCATACGCATGAACAACATCATGCTAATGAACCAGTCGTACGAATGAACCATGAGACTGGATTAGTCGCATGATTGTAACATGAGATTGACTCAGTCGCATGACTGAACACTCAGTTGTGTGAATGGATCAACCGCATGACTCCATCGCATGACTGAACCATGGTAATGGTTTAGTTGCCCGAATGAGAAACCCTAACCTATAAAAACCACTTAAATGGTGGAAAAACAGGACACTTTGAACACCTACGTACTAAATTGTACCCTAGCCGTCTAGAGACCTCTAAGAACCTGTTCCAAGTTCATAGATCGCACTAGATTGATTCCCAATCGTTCTTAATGTTTAGATTCAATTCACAATTGTTTCTACATGCGTTCTTACTGATTAGATCGCCAATCAAATAGGATTCTGCACTATTTGATTCGGTATACACGTATATCAGTTAGTATTTCATTCAAAACACAATCCTAACACACTAGGGCCATAATACATGATGTGCCTCAGTGGCATCCAGTGGTCGTCATGTGGGTGGTGGTGGAGTGGGTCAACTGACGGAGGTGTAGGTGTCGGAATCCTAACAGGTGGGAGGAGGAAGTGGCATCGTAAAGGAGACTAAGGGACCTGGCCTTGCACTCTTACATGGGTGGGTGATCACACGTGCAGCCCTATCCCCAATAGGTGGATAGGTGAGTGGGTAGGAGCTGCGACATGAGGTGAGTGGGAGCGCGTCCGGCTCCCAGAGGGGGATGTCGAGGAAGAGTCTTCTAACAACTTGGTGTCGTCGGATGTGACGAATATCCATCCTGAATGTCTGCATCTCCTCATATACTCCTTGTACTCCGTTCACGGTGTCGCCTTCTTGAGGCTCCCAGATGGTGTAGTCTCGTGAGTGGGGTATGCCGGTGCCTTACCCTTGTCAGCCATAGTCCTTGATGTCCTGCAAGAAATATCATGAAGAATTTGGTTTTTCATAGCTCATGTTTATAATAATAATAATAGTACTAATGGTAGTGACGGCAATAGTATCAGATATCCCAATAGTATCAATAACTAGAGGTAACAGTAAGTAGTAGTATCAAATATCAATTGCTTCTTCAAATAGCAATTGGTAGAGTAGTTTATATTTAAGAAAACCTTTAGAATACTTCAAAATAAATTTCAAAAATCATAAGCTTAAAACACATACAAATTCAATAATTACCTAAAGGTCCATGCTGGAACTTGCGCATCTGGTAAAATCATGATTATGTTGATCAAGTGTAATCATCAATTTACCCAACCTGATCATCCTAACACTTTCCCACAAGGATGGTCGTAAGGTATCAGGGTTGTAGCCTAGGGTCTACAATGGTATTCCTGACTTCTCTACAACCTTTGGCTCTGATACCAATCTGTCACACCCTGGGTCCAGGTAGGGTGGAACGTCACAGACTAGCAACACATATGACAAAGGAAATAAACTATCATAAGAGGCTAGAAGTAGGTCTAGCCCCTAAATGAAAGGTGCATACAACATTAGTACCAAATGTACCCATCAACAGTAAATGTAAGTTGTTCAAAATGTTATTAAAGTGAAATAAGCCAATGCCATGGTCATGGTGCTAGGTCTAGGTCTTCGACAACTACTTGAGTCCCTTCATGGATTACCTAAAACATGCTCAAAAAGAAATTGTGTCAACTAAATAGTTGGTGAATTCAAATGCTTAAACTTTAAAAACAAAAGGATTCAATAGAATCCACATTTAGTTTAAAATAATCATAGATTCACTATTGTGGGGGATCATAATCAACCCTGCACTCAGTCTCGGCTAGCCTCTTCAAAAGTTATGTTTTACGGTTAATCCCGAAGGAAGAACTGAGCCTCAAAACAGTGGACCATACCTACCGGATGGTTCACCTAGTATCTTATAAAAACTTGTCACATGCCACAAATGACCCCGTAAGATCTCAGTGTGGTACCCTTACTATTCATCACGGAAGGCACTGTGTGTGGGGGATTCCCCATGTAGATCTACCCATATAAAACAAGCGGTTTACACAAGAATTAATGATCATGATACAAATAAACTCAGGTTCTAAAACTAACCCCAATATTCAAGCATCATACAATAGCTCATAAAGTGTTTCGATTCAAGTATAGCATGTTTCATCCTAAAAACAGTAGTAAAAAGGGAACACTAGAACTCACCTTAAAATTCAAGCAAAAGGTTCTTCGTGTGCCGGGAAGGAGTCTCAAGTCTAGCACCCTACCATAAAGATTTAAGTCTTAAGACACTAATTCTAGGGTTATGGAGATGCACTAGGTATGTCATGAGATTAATGTCTTAGTAGCTTTTGATTTGCTAAGTCTTTATATAAAAAGTTTCCTTTTATAGAAAGTTAGGGTTTCTTAGGAAAGAATACATGATTTACCATGTTAGATCATCTGTATAAGTTAGTTTGAGTCTTCTAAATGATTATTAGTCCAAGGGGTTGGTTATGAAGTTTAGCAAAATTTACAGTTTAGTCCTCCAAGTTTCCAAAATTTACAACTTCCACCCTGATGGGTGCGGATAGAAATATTTTGATAAAGATTTATTGCACAGATTCAGTTTTAATTGGTTATTACTAATACTAAATCACACACACAAAAGGCAGTGTACCTGTCATGTGGTAATATAGTGTTGGTAAGAACCGAGTATCAATCCGTGGACACACCTAGCCTACTCAAGAAACTTGATGTTTGGCTATCAGATTTGGTTTTTGTTAAAGAAAATGATAATTTGTATTGGAAATATTTTTAGGATTTAAAAATAAACAATAATGGAAAGGAAGTAACTAAGATTTGAAGCGTTTGGATTTAAAACCAGGAAATAAAAGTTATCATCCTAATTAGATTCCACTTATGTAACTATGATGAATTGGTGGTGTGATTTAAAGATATGGATTAATATAATTATGTTAATGTTTATAAAGATGAGCTGGCGCGATTTTTCATCTATCCTGTTGCCGTAGTGACTTGATCCTGTCAGGGCGAGTTTTACTGCTCAGATCAAAGCCCTACTAATGTAGGTAAATCTTTTGTGAACTATTTGACATACGATTTCTGAAAACATAACTTAATGTCAGAAAGAGAGTTGATCAGGTTCCTTCCTAACATAACATTAATTTTAGAAAACCGTAACAATTACTGAAGTTTTTGAACAAATAAAAGGGAACCCGTAAATGATCATAAAGTTAAAGTGATATGATTTCTAATAACCATTTCTAGTTCATTAGCCATGCATTTATAATGAAGACCGGTTTCACAAATGAAAGTTAATCATATGGCTTTTCAACTTTGTATGACGATCACAATCACAAAACATAAATTTATAACGTCTCGTTCAAATGTAGATGCTACCCATCAATAGTTTTCCCAAGACCACCATAACATTAACATAATATTTATCACACCATTAGTTTATCACAAATTACATAAGTTTCATCCGATTAGGATGACAAAAAGAGTTTAGCTCATAATGAGCTTGAACATAACAACATATGACAAAGAAGATAGATATGTAATCATCGGTGAAATGGAACAATCAACCGATAATCCACAATGGATGGCGTTTAGATGATTCCGAGCTTCTTCCAAGTGTTGTATGCACCTCCCGAGCCTCCAAATGATCTTAAAGTTTTGATTCCCAAGAGAGTTTTGCAGAGTAACTCTCCCACCAAAGCTTACCAAAAACGGTGAACTTAGGCTTCTATTTATATGCTTTTCGGAGTGTTTAAGCACAACCCCGTGCCTAAAAGGCACAGCCCCATTCTAGTACAATGCTTACGAAAGTTGGTCAGCTCGTACATGCACGTTGTGTCTGGCACGACCCGTGCTAAATGGGGCACGACCCCGTGTTGGAGGTGGGGCACGGCTCCGTGCGTAAAAGGCACGACCCTATGTCTACTTTTAGGGAGCAGTACTTTTTGTCCTATCAGATGTCCAAACATGGGGGTGTGTTAATTTAGCCCGGGGGTGTGTTTCTGGCATAGCATGGGGGCGTCCTTAAAGAGGCACGACCCCATGCTTGGACTCTAAAGCCCATATTACTTCAATTTCTTGCTAAATATGCTTCTTTTGTCCATCTTTCCCTTTTAAACACCTAAAAACATAATTTAAGAATTTTAAGCACATTTTCATCATTTTAAGGAAGATATTAAGGAGTAATTGATGTGCTTTTGATAGGATATTTATGTATAATTTGCAGCACATCATACCCAAAGCTTGATTTCTTGCATTTAATGACTTTTATTGCCAAATATTAGGTTCTTGAAGTTAAGTAACTTATTTTAAGTAAGTTTACTCCAAGTTTTTTAGAATTTAGGTTCGGTTTTATATTTTTATGTTTAACCCGTTAAAATGCGTTTTTATCCGTAAATGACCGTTTAAAGCTTGTTTGACCAATTTTTCAATACCTTTAAATCTTATAGCACTTAACTTTCTGAAATAACATGGTTTCCATGGATTTTAGTTTTTATACTATTATCTCTAGGATTTTCCTCAAAACGTCACCCGGTGAATACTTGTTTTTAGTTAAAAATCCCTTTTTAACTTGTCTTTTGACCATTTAATCAAAAAATCCGGTCTAAACACTTTATTAACTCTTTTAGAACCTGGAATACTTTTTAATATGGTTTAAGTCCATGTTTTCTTATTTTTAAGTCGTTTTACCACTTTTTGAGTCCCCGAATATGTCCAAATGCTTACAAGCCTATGACTTATTATTTTCAGCCATTAACATCTCATCATATACCCAATATCCTCCAAAACCTACTGAAATAACATGCCTAACCACAGTTTCAACAACCAACTTAATGGAAACTTAGAGATTACACCATTTTCAGCCATTACACATGTGTACTTGTGATTATACATTACCCAAACCTTTTGTAACTTTAAAACCAGGTTATTAGAAGATTAGAAAACTGATTTTGAGCAGGTTACATGCTTAGCTTCACAAGATTACAAGTTGTGCAAGTTGGATGGTGTAATAACACCCAAAAAGAGGGTTTTGTAGGTGTAAATCAGGTTACACCTATAGAATGCCTTATGTAACAAGTGTGATACCCTCAAGAACATTTAAATCTCCTCAAGAACAAGGTTGTAGCAGCAAGTTTCTGTTAGATACAAGAATGGTAAGATCTTTGAGTGGAAAATGAAGAAAACAAAAGGTATGTCCAAATCGGGTGATATGAAGCTTACACTTGGTGTAGTTCACAGTTTGGAGAGTGTGGAGGAACAAAAACGATGCAGGATCGGTTAAAGTCACTTAACACTTTGCTTTTCTCTCAAACTCACTTGAACAATACTCGGATGAAAATAGAGTCAATAAGAGTTGATCACAATATAGTAAGTAATAAAGAACACAGAAAGTAATTTTCAACGTAGTTGCATATATTGCTTCTCAACTCAAATATTACAAGACTCTTACAAGCTTATCTTTTCGAGTTACAATGAGAACTCTATATAATACTACCTACAGCCGGATATACTTTGATACCAGCTGGGATCCTATAACTAAAGCCTATACTACAAGACTATAGTTCAGATAAAGTTTTATCTGAGATATGGTAGTCAGGACATGTCCCTGACTTAACTTTTGTCACCAACAAAAGTTGGTAACATGTTCTATCATAAACAATAAACTGTGGAATAAGGTACGGTCAAGTTCATGGCTCTTTGAGAAAACGCCATACATTATCAGAGGTGTGTAGCGGAAATATAAGAGACCATACTTATGTCCACTGGTTCATAGCAGTGTCTTCCGAAGGTTAATGGCTTCAGAAGTACAAGTACTTCCGAAGCCACTTATACTTCGGAAGAGGCTGCTTCTTTCGAGACTTGGGAACTTCTTCTTTTCTTCATACTTCGGAAGTAGTCTTCTGGCTGTTCTTCTAAGACTTGATCTTCAGAAGCATGCTCTTAACTTCGGAAGTAGAGTTTTGTCTTCGGAAGCTGATCTTTCACTTTATCTTTGAAAGAACTCTACAACCTTTGGAAGTTCCATGCTAAGCTTCAAAAGCATTTGCATGTAGCACCAAAATTATCTAATTGATTTGGTTTTGGTTGCACCAGCCTTCTTCTTGATCCAACAAACTCCCCCTAGGCTGATGCTACCAAAACTTCACTTGTTTCTGCTTCTCAAAACTTTCAGCACCAAGGAGAGTAGATATTAATATGTTTCCTTGTTCTTTCCTGATTTGGTGCTGAAAAGTTTGTACAAATCCTTGGTAGACAGGAAGCCCAGTCTATCACCTTGGATGATGTGTACCTCTGTTGTTGCCCTCTAAAAAGAGTTAGTTGATGGGAACTGTAATCATATTCCCATCTAACTATAGGTTCCAATTCGGGACCCTCTACTATCTGTAGAAAGGCAACGCCCTTGGTAGGAGGTCTTTCCTTGTCTTCCCGTCTTCTCAACCTTAACTCTTCTTTAATCTTGGCTTTTGCAGTTAGCTTGGCTAGGTGAAGACTGCTAAGATGATTTCTGATGAGTGCAGCAGCTTCAGAGCTGGAGGGGTTGGAGAATGGCTTTTCTGCTAACTCAACAATATTAAATCTGCTGGAGTGTAACAGAGAGGTTGCATTAAGTCTATTGACTTCGCCATTCTCCCTTTCCACAACAAAGTTGTGAGAAGTTTCATCGAACCTCCACCGGATTATTTTTTTCTAGGCACACAAGACTGACTAGGAATCTTGTCCTCTTTCTTAGTATCTAGCAGAGTCACCAGTTTCCTTCTAAGTTTCATCTCTTCATCATTTAGGGAATCTGAGTTGAGGCCTAGAAGTCTAGCTGCCTGGTCCAATGTTCCTCTAGGAAAATCAAGGAATTGATCTCTTGTGAGGGAACATGAAGATCCATCAACATAGGTGATATTGACAGAGTCTTCCTCACATGAGACTTCGCTCAAAGTTGTGCAGTTGGTGAGCTTAGTCTTGATTACCTTGAACTCCTCAAGAGAGAGATGTTGAGAAGGCTGAAGGGATAGTTGTTGGGTAGGTTGTGGTTCAGAGGTTCTAGGAAGTGTTTTTTGGTTAAAGGATGGGAAGTTTGGGTGGTTGAGGTGATGAAATGGGAGAGGGTAAGGATGTTGGTTCAAGGGTGAAGGGATTAGTTTTGATGGTGAAGGGTAAGGGTGAGGGATTTGGTTGTGGTTGGGTAGTTGCAGTGATGGTCATCCCCTTTACCCTATATACATCTCTTTTCTCTTTCCCAAGCGGATGTCAGCCTTGATTTCACTGAAAATCCGTTGGAGTGTCCTCTACTGACATGGGACCCACCTGCCTTCCAGAGAAGCCATAAGCCCAGAAATAGTCCTTCATCCAGGCCTTTTCACTGAGCTTCCTGGTTGCAGTGGCCTTTGCTTCTTCCTTCTTCTTCTTCCTTTCCTTTAGCTTTTCTCTTGCAACCTTTCTTATCTCTTTCTCCATTTGATCCTGCTCTTTGTTATAGAGCCAAAAGATTGTTTCATTGTTGTGTGGAGAGTTTCTTGAAGATTGAAGCCTCTGGGGATCAGGAACTCTATCCTATCTCTCCGCTCCTGCAAGTCCGCCTCCTTGTGTTCTTCTTCTCTCTTTCTCTAAGGCCAACCTGGCTGCTTCTTATTGTTTTCATGTTGCAGTTGGTTGCCTTTTCCAATTTCACCAACTCCTCTAGTGGTAGCAGGAGTGTTTCTTCATTGGCAGCTCCTAATTAGATAAGCTGATCAATTATCTCTTCTCTCTTTTGTTGTTGACAGCCTCTTGTTGGCTGCAACTGCTTTTCAATTAGCAACTTCTCCTCTTCCTGAAGCTCTTCCACAGTTGGAAGTCTTCCTTTCTTCTTGAACTTTCAATCTTCTCCTCTTCCTGAAGCTCTTCCACAGTCATCTTCCTTTGACCTTTGTTATCTTTTGAAGAGCCTGACTATGGTGGTTCTTGGAGAGTGGATTCTAATTGTGAGAGAGACAGAGAGGGTGTCTGGGATAGAGGTAGATTCAGAAAGTCCTCACTGTTCACCTCAGATGCCATTTCTAGGATTGCATCTGTGATGATCAATTCCTCAAACATCTTGAACAGTCCTTCCGCAGCTTCCATTTCAGCTTTGGAAGATTCAGCTTGTTCTTCCGAGGCTTTAACTTCAGCTTCGGAAGTTTGAGGAAATGCAGATTCTGTCCCGCTGTTTCAGTTGCTGGGCCATCAGTCCCTATTTTCCCTTCGAAATGAATATTAGGTTCCATGTGGACCTTAGGTTGACCAACTTCTTCCATAGTGGTAGTAGGTGCAGTAAGCCTCTAAAGCTCTTCAGCTCTAAAGTAAATCATTGCAGCATCTGGGCTTGGCTAATCAGTATAGGGTCTTAACAGAAACTTGGTGAAGAGTTTGTAGAGATCTCTGAGCATCTTGGATCGATTTGAAGTACAACTTGAGATGGTTTAGACAAAGTGTTGACAGGAGTAGAAGATGTTGAAGTTGAAGTATGAATCTGTGGGTCCTCAAGTGTTTGTCTCTGAACATTCTCCCCCTTTTTGGTATTATCATCTTGAGAGCTAGATGAGCTGGTGGAAGAAGTCAATGAGACCTGAACAGTACATGCCTAATAGATCTCTCAGTCTGTTTCTCAGCTAGTGAGCCTTGAGATTGTCAATCTCAAGTTGCTTAGTGGCAGACCTTTCTTCTAAAGTCCTAACCAAGGATCAAAGGTTTGAGACTTTAGACAGAAGATCTTTTATAAGGAGTTGCATGCTTCCCTTATCTTCTTTTGAAGAATCACGGGGATATGAGGTAACTACCTAGTATGTTCAGCCTCACCACCAGATGTGGTTTCTTGGCACCCTGGTTTTCCTTGCTGAATGATGTCTCTTTCAGAGTCATCAATGGCATGGTTGCACAAATTTAGTCTCAGATATTTACCACTACTATAGGGTCCATTGAGGCACCTTCTATAATGGCAACTGAATCTACATGAGTCCCCTCCATATTAGTGGGACTCACCTTAGTTGTGGGTTGCTGATGGGGGCTAGAGATAAGGGATCTCTCTAGACTCTGTTGATCTTGGAGAGGGTGTTGTAGATCAATTTCATTGTCGTGGAGAGATGTATACTCTTCATCAGTTTTAAAAAGATGGTCAGTGAAGGATAGGGATTAAGCCTACTGACGTGGGACCTTGGTCAATGTCTACAGGCATTGAGCCTTTGGTAGGGCTGTCCTTTGTTAGCTGCTCAGAAGAGTGTAAATACTCATCCTAAGGGATGTTGGTTTGGGTGTCAGGCTCATGGGTTTGAGACTGAGGAGACTCAAAACCCAAATTGAGGTCGAATGAGAAGGATGGTGAGACCTCAGACTGAGTGGGAGCCCATGTTTCCATTCTAGTCTTTTTGGATTGACAGGAGGTGCTTGCTCAATCAGAGTAGATTGAAAAAGGGTACATTTAGGCGTCTCTGGTATGTGATGGTGATGGGTAGAGAAGGCAGTGTTGGCATTGTGGAGGTGGTTGCCGGTGTGGGTTCATAACCTGTGGGGTGAACAGCGATGTCACAAGGAGCTATGCGCTCAATATAACCTGGAAGTAGAGAAGTGTACCTTCTAGTAAAGTTGGTGGACACCTTCTTCAAAGTCTTGAAGATGGTAGGCCTCATGTGAGGGACAGTAAGAGCAGCTGCACAAACAAGCATACTCTGTTCCAACTCACACTTGATTATGTGTTGAATGAATCGGTGATACATAAAGAATGTCTCCCTTTGAAGATTCCCAATCAGATTGGTGAACACACATCTTGAGTATTGAAGCGGAGGCCTCTCACCAACTATGAACCAGCATCCTAGTTCATACGGGATTTGATCCCATCCCCCAGATTTGTTAGACAGACAGTGGAGAACAACATGCAGGAGGAACTTCCAGTTGTAGGAGAAGTTGTACTTGTAGACTGTCGACCTACTCACGTCTCCGCCATATCCCATGAGGATATAAGTGCTATCTAAATCTTCTTTGGGGAATTCAGTAGGAGCTCTTTCATCATGAAGCTCGAGATGCTCCCTGATAAGTTGTTCTATGACCAAATCTTGTCCTCAAATGCTTGACCTTAGTACACGAATCCCATTTTGGGTTTCGACTTGACCATTTTCCTAAAATTCAGCCATTTGATTGGAGTAAATAGTGGGGTTAATGGTAAGGGCTGTGTAGTAAGATTATGAGTGAGAAAGGAGATGATTTCAGAGAAGTCAGCATCTCTTGTTGAATCAAGAAGTGCGACTTGGTTATGCTGAGGGTTGAGTGCCATTGGAGAAAGGTGAATGAGGATGAACTTGAGCTTGGGTAAAGTTGGAGTGGAGAAAATCTTTAGGGTAGTAAAAAATTGCAAGTAAGAAAATGAAAGTGAGTAGTCGGGATTATTTAAAAGAGGGTGGAAAGGCGGTAATGGGGGTTAGGATAAGGTGATATGATGTTTTAGTGGAAGAAATGACAGTGGCGGTAAGGTTAAAATCAGTTAAATAACCGACATCATTAACAAAATCTTTGCTTTTGTTGAGGTGGTTGCCGGTGTGGTTCATACCTACTCACCTATTCAAGTTTAGTGACCAACTGCCTGTGTCTGCTAAACTTGATGTTCCTGTAGCTTCAGCAGTTCCATCCACAACAAATGCTGATGAGATCTCTGTTTCCTCTACATCTTCTTGGCCATCTCATCCTCTCACAGGACCAAATAGATCCATATGCAGTAATTGCAAGCAGGCAGTGGACTTAGGCTCTTCAATAGGAGGGAATGAGACTTGTGCTGTTTTCCTTTTAAACAAGCAGTGCAGGTTTCATCACAGTGGAACTCCTTTATTGTAAGCCTCTGACTAGACTATTGTGGATAGCTGATTCATGTTTTCGAAATTAACATGACCCAGCCTTCTGTGCCACAGTTTAGATTCTTGAGAAGAGGCTTTGGAAAATAGGCAAGGATTGCCTTTGAGATCTATTTTCTTGAAAGATCTAAGCATACACTCTTCCTGTCCTGTTGGCTCTCAGGAGAGTGTGATCATCCAACACCTTGTCAATCAAGTGCAAAACTTTGGATGACAGAACCTACAGTTCTGACTGGTGAAAAGAGCAACATGGCCTTTATCACACATTGACTGACACTCAAGAGATTGTACTTGAGATTTTCCACATGATTAACATCATCAATTTGATTTCTCCATTGGAGACAAAGCCATTACCAATGATGTAACCCCTAGCATCATTGCCAAAAGAAACAAATCCCTTCTTTCCTTGAGAGTAGTCATGAAGAAGAGAACTGTTCCCAGTCATGTGCATAGATCCCCCACTGTCTACATACCAGATGCTACTTTGGCATGTTGGAGAACCCTGCAATAATAAACAATCAGTTAGTTTTAGAGACCCAAACCTTTTTGGTTTTGGCCTGGTCTCATCAATAAGATGGTAAACTAACAGGTTTATTTGAAACAACAGCCTGAGAGGAAGAAGATGGTGAAGAAGAGGAATCCTTTGGCTTGGATCTCCTTTTCTGTGGTTTCAACATAGGAGCATCTAGTTGGTTACTCTACCCAACAGATTTGAACCATCATAACCAGTTGTGTCTGATTTTGTGATAAAGCTTTCAGCATCAGACACATTGCCAGTGGAGTTTGATAAGTTCCTATGTTGCTCCTTCTTCTTCTGAGCACTCTCAGCTGTCACCTGTTTAACCCCTTCCTTTTTGGATTTCTTTGAGGACTTAAGGGTTACAGGATTTGATGTTGCTCATACAAATGTGGTCTCAAACTCAGTTTTCATTTTTAACCATTTTCTCTTAATTTCTTCTTTTTGTTTGAGTTTGGAACCTCTTTTGTACCAGCAATCATCTGTAAGATGATTGAACAAACCACATACTTCACATGGTTTCTTCTTCATCTTAGGTTGATCATCAACTAAAGAGGGTGAAGCAACAGGAGACTTGCTCTTCAATGCTTTGGAAGCATTGTTTGCTTTCTTGACTGCCTCTTTAGTAGTCTTCAAACTCTTTCTACTGGCAGTTTTCTTCTCTTCAGTACTGACAGTAGTTGGAGTTTGAACTTCAGGTGTTAAATCCTGCTCTCTAGTCCTTTCAGGACTTTTAGAATTAACTCCTGAGTTGATCAACTCATTGATCATGTGAGTGTCAGCATTTGAACCATCACCATCAGCTGATAGGTTCAGAGAGGGCTTGATGCTGACTTCTACTTCTGATTGTGCTGTATCAGAAAGTAGATCACATGATGAGATGGATTGGTTATTACTCTCACCATCAGATTCTACCTCTGCTCTTGGAGTAAAATCTGTAGGTGGAGCAGTGTGATTGTAACCAATGCCAAACTTCACATTGGAAGCAGATTGCTTACTAAGAAGCATTTCAAACCTTTGCATGATTGTACCCATCTATCACACTCTACCTGGGTAACTGCAAGGTTTCTTGAGATCTTTATACTTCTCTAGAAGTATCTCTTCCCTAGCCTTATCATCAGTTATTTGCATTTCAGTTTGTAAATCTCATCATTTTTATCATTAAGCACAGACTCAAATTCAGCTTTGTTTTTGGAAATTATTTGTTCTAGCTCAATGTTCTTATTGATTAAAGCTACATTTGCTTCTCTAATAGATGCAAATGCTGCTATGCAAGTGTTAGAACATAATTTGGCTTTTGCCTCAGAGGATACCTGTGATACCTTTGGTGTAGAGGCATTAGAGGATGAAGTATCAGCAGAATCCAAAGCCATGAGAGCTAGATTTCCAAATGGACTTTCACCACCATGTTGACCAGCACTTGAGAACAGTTGTTCATGACCAGACATGTCATCTGGTAAACTGCTCCAGTCAACAACTCCTGGGGTGAAGAAGCTGTGTTGTTGAGGTTGAGTTTGTTGATGAGATTGGGAAGGCTGTGGTTCAGGCAATGCTTGTGGTTGTTGTGCAACTGGAGCTTGAACAGAATTTGGTTGAGGCACATAATAGCAGGGATAAGGATATGACATTTGACCCTGGGGAACAAAGTATGCAGGAGATCTAGGATGTGAATAATGACCAGAACCAGCAGGATGTTGCCCTCTGTTTTGTGGACTAGTACTAGGAAAAGTCACAAAGGTGCAGAAGAGTTAGATCCAGTTGATCTACACTCTCTTGCAAAGTGTCCTAGCCTTGGCATTTGTGACACCTCACTTACTCTTGTCAAAACCAACTTTGGTTTTGCCAGAGAGTCCAGGAAATTTCCTGCCAGTTCTCTTATAACTTCTGAGATCTGATATTAATCAGTGCCATTTGGCTCAGAATATCCATCTCTTCTAGATCATCATCAGCTATTCCTTTCAGATCATCCATGATGAAGCATAAACTGTCACTATTACTGCCAGAATGACTCTCAATACCAACAAATGCATGATCAGAACTATTTGAAGAGAAATCTATATGCTCATCATAATTGCTCTCAGATGCAGCATATTCTGACTCATGACCAACCAAGGCAGTGTTGCCTGGTACAAAGTCATCAGTGAGCTTTCCTGATGAGGACGTTTCCTCTCTCTGCTCTATCTCTCTTTCAAATGTAAGCAGTTTCCCATGAAGTTGGGTGAGAGATAGGCATCCAGATTTGCACTGGAGCGTAGAACAATGGTGTATGTGTCCCATCTCTCAGGCAGTGATCTGAGGAATCTGTTGTTCATCTGGCTATTGGTGTATTCCTGTTTCACCATTTTCAGCTCAGATATCAAGCAGGAAAAGCGCTCAAACTGTTGAGTCAGTGTCTCACCCTTTCTATGAGAGAATGTCTCATATTGTTGGGCAAGGATTTCTCTATTGTTTGCTAAGACCTCATCTGTGCCACCGAATTGTTCCTTCAGGGCATTCCAGAGATCATGAGCAGTTTCATGATGCATAAGCCCTGAATAGATTTCATTAGGCAGTGCCATGGCCAGAATTCCATGGGCTTTAACATCAATCTCAAATAGTTTCTGATCTTCATCAGAGTATTGTTCCTTCTTCTTCGGAACCATTTGATTGGTTTCCGGATTGTTCACCATAGGCTTATGTGGTCCATGTACCACAGATGTCCAACAACCTGAACTGTTAACAGACAGGTGATGAAGCATTCTTCATTGCCATATGTTATACTCGGTCCTAACCAGCATCGGAGGCTTGGTGAGGAACCGGTATTGTGAGGATCATTAGAAGGAGTCGTCATCTCGGATTCAATCAAATTCGGTTAAGCTAAAACAGATTTAGAACAAAAACACAAAACCAATTGAACCAGAAGATCTCAAAATAATGACGAAAGCGCGCAGAAATTCAATAATCTATAACCAGTTCTTGCAAATGCGCTAATTCAATCAAACACAGAAATCAATTAGCAGTTTCAATGATCAATTGTTAGATCGATCAATGATTAACCATGCTCTGATACCACTTGTTAGGATCAGTGATCTTGTTTGATGGATTGAAGAGTATAGCAGCGGAATTCAAACAATGAATAGTCAATTCACAAGAACAAACGATATTCAATGAAGAACAAGACGGTTATAGAGAGAGAGAATATCTGCAATATATTTCATTCAATATTTGCTTTCGTTGTAACAGAATGTCACAATTACAATTAGGTCGACACCTCTTATATAAGAGATGTGACGTCTGCTGATGTCACTTGATAGTGACATCTAACAGATTTATTACAACTGAAACACAACTACTGAAGATGTCAAAACAGCTGACATCTTCTTACAAAAAATGCTAAGTGTTATCAGTTGTTATAACTACTGAAAAACATAAAACTACTTAAACTACAACGACTGAAGAACAAGCTCTTCAGTCGTTTTACAAAACTACTGAAAGTAAAAATATAAAACTACTGATATCACAACTACTAAAGAAGTACTCTTCAGCAGTTGTAACAAACTACTGACGCTTCAGTACTTGATCTTCAGACTTTGAACTTCAGATGTTTCATCAGCTGATGACTTCAGTAGATATCATCAGCTGATGTCTTCAGTCTTTGTCTTCAGACTTTGTACATCAGTTTTTGATCTTCAGCACTTGTAAACTCTTCAGCTGTTGTACTTCAGTACTTGGTCTTTCAGCTTCAGCACTTGTGTTCTTCAGCTGTTCAGCTTCAGTACTTGTGTTCTTCAGCTGTTCAGCTTCAGTACTTGTGTTCTTCAGCTGTTGTACTTCAGCACTTTAGTTCTTCAGCTGTTGAAGTCTTCAGCACTTGATCTTCAGCTGTTGAAGTCTTCAGCACTTGTCACTGCTGATGAAGCTTTCAGCAGTTGTTGTGATACCATGTGGGACTTAGAGGTTTTCTGATCTTGGCACATTGGTTCTTTTGGTCCAACAGGATACGTCAACACCACAATTGTCTAATGTACCGATTATGTGTCACTTCCTAGAAAATTTACCAGGTGTGTTGTAGGACCGTGAGATCGAGTTTCAAATCAACTTGGTACCTGGTGCCCAGCCTGTAGCTAATCCACTGTATTGGTTGGCTCCAACCGAGATAAAGGAACTAATGGAGCACTTGTAGGAGTTGCTCGATAAGGGGTTCATTAGACCGATTATCTCTTCTTGGGGTGCTCCGATCTTGTTCGTGAAAAAGGACGGTAGTATGAGGATGTGCTAGACTATCATGAATTAAACAAGTTGACTATGAAGAACCGGTATCCATTGCCGAGGATTGATGACCTGTTTGATTAGCTCCAAGGTGCCAATTAGTTCTCGAGGATAGATCTTTGATATGGCTATCATCTGCTGAAGGTGAAGGAGCAAGATATTTCTAGAAAAGCTTTTCACACACGTTATGGACACTACGAGTTTCTCGTCATGTCTTTTGGTTTAACAAGCACGCCATATGCTTTTATGGGCTTGATGAATCGAGTGTTTCGCCCGATATTAGATAATCAGTGATTGTGTTTATTGATGATATCCTGATTTAATCGAGGAGCGAAGGGGAGCATGTCGGTCACATTTGTGAAGTGTTAGAGACTCTAAGAAAGGAGAAGTTGATGCTAAGTTCTCCAAGTGCGCATTCTGGTTGCGCGAAGTTCAGTTCTTGGGTCACGTGGTAAATCCCGAGGGGATTATGGTAGACCTGGCAAAAGTGGAGACAGTGATGCAATGGAAGTGTCCAAAGATGCCATCTGAGATCCGTAGTTTCTTGGAGTTGGCAGGCTATTATAGAAGATTCATCTAAGACTTCTCCAAGATAGCTTCTCCGTTGACTAAGTTGACCCTCGAGGACGTGAAGTTTGTTTAGGGTCAAGATCAAGAGAAGGCTTTTGAGGAGCTAAGGATGAGGTTGACTCAGCTCCTATCTTGTCATTACCCAAAGGAAGTGAGGATTTGGTGGTGTATTCAGATGCTTCTTACTCGAGGTTGGGTTACGTGTTGATGCAGCGAGGAAAGGTATAGCTTATGCATACCAACAATTGAAGATTCATGAGGTTACTATCCTACTCATGACTTTGAGTTAGCAGTTGTGGTCTTTGCATTAAAAATTTGGAGGCACTACTTGTACGGGACAAACTGCACCATCTTCACCGACCATAAAAGCTTGAAGTACTTCTTCAAGCAGAGTGATTTGAATATGAGGCAGAGGTGATGGTTGGAGCTCATAAAGATTATGACTGTGAGATCCATTACCATCCGGGCAAGGCCAATGTGGTGGTAGATGCCTTTAGTGAAAAGGAGACCTGAGCCGATTCAGGTGAAAACTTATCAGTTAGTCATGACCTCTAATGTGTTAAAGCAGGTCAAGGAGTTTCCAGATGAGGTGTTGAAAGAAGTTCGTCTTAACTCTGAACGGATGAGAGATCTAGTCACGGAGTTGGGTGAAAACACTCTTGGTGTTAGAACCCAATTCAAACGGATGTGGATTCCTCGTTTTGGGGATTTACGTGGGAAGATAATGGATGAGGCTCATAAGAATTGGTACTCCATTCATCCCAGTGCTACGAAAATGTATCAAGACATGAAGAAAGATTATTGGTGGCCGGGTATGAAGCGTGATGTAGTGTAGTACGTGAGTAAGTGCCTTACTTGCTTGCAAGTGAAGGCTAAGCATCAGAAGCCATACGGGAAGATCAAACCTTTGGATATACCATGGACTTTGTCATGAAGTTACCGCGTACCGCGAATGGGTATGATGCCATATGTGTAAGTCCCCGTTCCCAGAGACCTCACAGTTGGTCAATCACAGCAGCTAAAACATTAAGCACTATAATTATACAAACTTAAGCAGCGGAAATAATTTATCAATAACCATTCATTTCATTTAAAACACTATTGTTAAGCAATACATCATCATTTACTGTTTACAAAAGATTTTTTATACTACATTACAAAACAACAACAACATAGAATACGAATGGATGTCAGTCTTTCCTACCGAGTAGCTTCACCCTCATGCCATCCTCAGCAATAATTACCTGCCAACTGAAAATGTATAAAAGTCAGCGTTGCTGAGTGAGTTCTAGTTTTAAAAGTAATAAAATACTTTCTGTAGGTTGTATATGAAAATACTCATTTCTGTAATATACAACTATGTACTGTATATGCGAGCACACATAAACTATATGAACAGATACTGTTTGTTCTCATTATTGTATGCCTTGTCTATTCTGTAAACTTTTATCTTTATCTTTCACATTCTGTATGAACTAATGCTCAATACCCCATCTGTATGTGCGATGGAAATCGGGTGATGGGCCATCTATATCCCTCAAAAGGGTCAACTGTATCCCTCGAAAGGGTCAACTGTATCCCTTGAAAGGATCAACTGTATCCCTCGAGAGAGTCAACTGTATCCCTCAAAAGGGTCAACTATATCCCTCGAAAGGGTCAACTATATCCCTCGAAAGGGTTCTGTGTACTGTATACAAGGCTGACCCAATCACCCGGGGCACACTGCAAAGGTCCTGCCAATCTCAATTGACTGGCCTTATGTGCATAATAGGGTAGCTAACCCGTAGCACAGCTGAGCTAACGACAACATGGTCGTGTACCTCCTGTAAGCTTGCAAGACTTGTTAACATTTTATTATTGTTCCTCGTCTTTTCTTTATTGCTCTTTCTCTTTATTATTACGATATACTTTACGTTACGATAATAAACATACCACGTACAGTCACATACTATAAGTAATAATAATAATAGCAATAATAATAATAAGGAACAATCATAATCATGCATGGAACATCATCATCAATGAGCCCTAGTCAACCTCGGTCAAAACCCTAAAAACATAGACTCCCAAAAATTCTGTAATAAATTCTAAGTGTCTGGGTGCTTTGACACTATTTGGGCGCATGAGCCCTGTTTGGGCATTTCATTACTATGTACGCGCATGAGTCAACACTTGAATCATTTTATCACTTAGGCGCATGAACTATTCAGGCACATGGGCACTATTCGGCGCATGAACACATAGGCACATGGGTTATTTGCACGCATGGACATTTAGGCGCATGGGCCTCTTGGGCGCATGGGCACTATTGGGGCGCATGGCCCTATACTTAGTCGTCCGACTAATATTTCTAGGCACATGGACCATTGTTCAGGCTCATGGGCTATACTTGAACATTTATAAGGTAATCTTAGGTGCATGGGCTATTGTTCAGGCACATGGATTACACTTAGATCCTTCTAAGGCATTTTCAGGCGCATGAGCCTTATCTAGGCGCATGGACCTTCTGTGTAACATGTTTCTAGTATGTTTTCAAACCCAATCATCAAACCCATTTGTTCTAAGCTTAATATGGCTATTCTAAACATGAACAACCTATAAACATTCAAGAATTAACATCCAACATGCATAATACATACAGGTAAACATACATAAAATTTGAAAATCGTTTTAATACATTTTCAGCCCCAAAGATAGTTTAAATCAAGTAAAAACCAGGGTCTAGAACTCACCTGGTGCAACTTGGGTGTTTCTTCCTTCAAACCCTTTTGCAAATGAGTTCAAACACTTAAAAACACCACCAAACACACACACACCCAAGCAAATACACAAACACAAAAGCACATAAGCATATAACCGGGATAAAACTAGTCATAAACACTTAAAAACCACGAATTCTTACCTTGAATTCGATTTCTCTTCTTCTTCTTATCTTCAGCCGAGAGTTCCTCTACTCTCTCTCTCTCTAAAACCAAAAGAAAATGGTGATGTGAAGTGAGGGTGGGCGGCCATGCCCACCTTTACGCCAACTTTTCAAAGATTTGTTCTTTTGGACACCTTTAGTCCCTCCACTTGGACTTATTGCTTTTCTTTCTTTTATTCTTCATTTCTTATCTTTTTAAAATAATCGGGTGTTACAAGTCCACCCCCCTTATATAGGTTTCATCCCCGAAACCTGTTATTCCTCGAACATATGAGAATAATGTTGCCTTATCTCCTTCTCAGTCTCCCATGTAGACTCGGATCCCTTCCTGTGCTTCAACTGTACAAGCACTAGAGGAACCACTTTATTTCTTAGCCTTTCTCTTTATGATCGATGATTGCCACTGGTTGCTCTACATAATTGAGCCTTTCATCTACTTCGATATCCTCCAGTGGAACAATCATGTCTTCATCAGCTAAACACTTTCTCAGATGATATACATGGAATGGCGGGTGAATCCCACTTAACTCATCTGGTAACTCCAACCTATAGGCCATCTCTCCTACTCGAGCAATGATTCGAAAAGGGCCATATATCTTGGGCTCAACTTGCCCTGATTCCTGAATCGGATAATACCCTTCCAAGGTGAGACCTTCAACATAACCCGGTCACCCACCTGGAACTCGATCGGCCTGGGTCGTCTATCGGCATACGACTTATGCCTATCTTTAGCAGCCTTCATGAAGGCTTTAATCTTCTCAAGCTTCTCACGCGTAGCCTCGATTACCTCGATGCTCCCCAATTCCTTTTGACCAATATCATCCCAACAAACGGTGTTTTGCATCTCCTATCGTATAGCATCTCGTATGGTGGCATACCAATGCTGGCATGATAGCTGTTGTTGTATGAGAATTTAGCTAACGGTAAGTGGTCATCCCAACTTCCCCCAAAATCAATCACACATGCCCGAAGCATGTCTTGTAGTGTCTGAATGGTCCTTTCTGACTGACCATCAGTTTGGAGATGATAAGCTATGCTAATATGTAACCTCGTCCCCATGGCATCATGGAATTTCTTCAAGAATTTAGAGGTTAACTGAGTGTCACGATCAGACACAATGGAAACGCACACACCATGAGGATTACAATCTCCTTAATGGACAGGTCAGCCAACCTTTGGATGAATATGTCTCGCGGGTCGGTAGGAAGGGAGCACTCTTCGTCAAACGGTCAACAATCACCCATATCGCATCGTACCCCTTCGGGGTACGTGGCAGCTTCGTAATGAAATCCATGGTGATGTGCTCCCACTTCCATTCCAGTATACAAAGGTTGGATCTTCCCATACAGCTTCTGATGTTCAGCCTTCACCTATAAGCAAGTAAGGCACTTACTCACATACTCCACCACATCACGCTTCATACCCGACCACCAATAATCTTTCTCATATCTTGATACATCTTTGTGGCACCAGGATGAATGGAGTATCGAGTTTTGTGGGCTTCATCCATAATTTTCACCCGTAGATCCCCAAAATGAGGAATCCACACTCGTCCAAATCGGGTTTTAACACCGAGTGTGTTTTCACCCAATTCCCCAACCAGGCCTCTCATCCTTTCAGAGTTAAGATGATCTTCTTTTAGTGCCTCACCTTGAAACTCTTTGACTTGCTTCATTACATCAGAGGTCATGATCAGTTGATATGCTTTCACCCGAATTGGCTCGGGCCTCTCCTTTTGGCTAAGAGCATCGGTCACCATATTGGCTTTGCCCGGATGGTAATGGATCTCGCAATCATAATCCTTTATAAGCTCCAACCATCATCTCTGCCTCATGTTCAGATCCTTCTCCTCGAAGAAGTACTTCAAGCTCTTGTGGTCAGTGAAAATGGTGCACTTCGTCCCGTACAGATAGTGCCCCCAAATCTTCGATGCAAAGACCACGGCTGCTAGCTCCAAGTCATGAGTGGGATAATTGACCTCATGAACTTTCAACTGTCGGGATGCATAGGCTATAACCTTCCCTCTCTGCATTAACACACACCCCAAACCCGAGTAAGAAGCATGAGAATATACCACCAAATCCTCGCTTCCTTTAGGTAATGACAAGACAGGGGCTTGTGTCAGTCTGGTCTTCAACTCCTCAAAAGACTTTTCTTGCTCTTCACCCCACACGAACTTTACATCCTTACGGGTCAGCTTATTCAACAGGGAGGCTATCTTGGAGAAGTCCTGAATGAACCTTCGATTATATCCCGCTAACCCCAAGAAACTATGAATCTCGGATGGCGTCATTGGAGATTTCCAATTTTATACGGCTACCTTAACAGGGTCTACCATAATCCCTTCGGGATTTACCATGCGACCTAGGAATTGAACTTCGCGTAACCAGAACGCGCACTTGGAGAACTTGGCATACAACTTCTCCCTTCATAAGGTCTCTAACACCTCCTAAATGTGTCCAGCATGCTCTTCTTTGCTCTTCGAGTAGATCAGGATATCATCAATGAACACAATCACTGATCTATCCAACATCGGCCGATACACTCTATTCATCAAGTCCATAAAAGCAGCTGGCGCATTGGTCAGACCAAATGACATAACAAGGAATTCATAGTGACCGTAGCGTGTGCGAAAAGCTGTTTTAGGGATATCCTGCTCCTTCACCTTCAGCTGATGGTAACCAGATCGAAGATCTATTCTTGAAAACCAACTGGCACCTTGGAGCTGGTCAAACATATCATCTATTCTCGGTAAGGGGTATCAGTTCTTCACCGTCAACTTGTTCAGCTCTTGGTAGTCAATGGACATCCTCATACTACCGTATTTCTTCTTCACAAACAGGACCGGAGCACCCCAGGGAGAGACTACGGTCTAGTCAACCCCTTATCGAGCAGCTCTTGCAACTGCTCCATCAGTTCTTTCATTTCTGTCGGAGCTAACCGATACAGTGCTTTGGCAACGGGTTGAGCACCGGGTATCAAATCAATTTGGAACTCAATCTCGCGACCGGTGGCACACCGGGTAAGTCTTCCGGTAATACGTCCGGAAAGTCGCACACCACTGGTACTTCGGATAATTGCGGTACCGACGCATCCACATCTTTTACGTAGGCCAAGTAGGCAATACATCCACATCTTATGCACTTCCCCGCCACCGCCATCAAAATCATCTTCGGGACCATAGTAACACGATCTCCATAAATCGTAACCAAACTCTTATCGGGCGCAACTAATCAAATCATCTTCTTGTGACACACGATGTTTGCTTCATAAGGTGCTAACCAGTCCATCCCTAGTACTACATCAAATCCACCTAGGGGTATCACGTGTAACCTAGCAGCAAACCTATGACCTTCTAGTTCTATGGCACAGTCCTCTATCACATCAGTAATTCTAGTGGACTTACCAATAGCAGTTTCTACATCGAATGGTGCACTGACCTTTCTACTACTAAGAGGCAACTTAGCACAAAAAATAGTGGAAATAAAACTCCTGCTAGCACCGGAATCAAACAATACAGCGGCACAAGTTTGGTTTACTAGAAACATACCTGACACAACATCGGGATCGGCTCTGGCTTCCTCCCGGGTCATAGTGTAAGCTCTAGCACTTGCCCTCTGCCCTCCTTCCTTCGGCTTCTTCTTCTCTGCTCCAGAGCTCTCTGCCCTCGGCTTCTTACAGTCTCTAGTGATGTGGCTAGGATGGCCACACCTGATGCATACGTTCATCCCCATCCTGCACTCACCAGTATGCTCTCTTCTACATTTGTCAAACCTCCTTAGCCCTGATCTTGACGACACTCCACGGTCGTTCACCTTCACCTTCTTGTTGTTTGCAGTAAAACCACTACGTCCAAATCTCTTCCCATTCCTGTTCCTTCCATCCCCACTTGTCTTCTTCACCTCAGCCACCACCACCTCGCGCTCGTCATATAATCTACCAGCCAAATCAACCGCCGGCCTAAAAGTGCTCGGCTAGGTGGCGATCATATGCCTATGGATATCCGCCGGCAGCCCCTGGATGTATCTTTTAATCTTTCGTGACAGTGGTGTCACTTGATCGGGCACCAGCCGCGTCATTTCATTAAATTTAGTGGTGTATTGCTGGTGTGTCATCGTTCCCACATCCAGCTATAGGAAATCCCTTTCTACCTTGTCCATCTCTTTGTGAGGATAGAATTCCTCAATCACTAACTTCTTCAGTTCAGGCCATCTCATTCTCCCAATGGCCCTGCTACCCTTGGCTTGGATAATGTTGTCCCACTAGCACAAAGCCGAGTCCACAAAAGAGTGGGTAGCGATTTTCACCTTCTGATCTTCACGACACTCACTGATGTCAAGAACAGCCTCCTTTTCCCTCACCCATCAATGAGCAGCCACAGTAGTGTTGTTTCAATCGAAAGTAGGGGGCTTGCATCTCATAAACGCCCCGTAGTTACAGCCTCAGGCCGCCTCCAGTGCAGGCTCTTCTTCTTCCTCCTCCTCATCATTAGAGAGAACCATTTCTGGCTCTGGTTGTTCTCTTCCTCCTGAGGACCTGTTTCTTTCCTTTCTTTCCCCTTCCCTTACTGCCTTGATCACTTTGGTCACCACAAACGGTAGAATCATCTACATGACCTGATGAACCTCTTCCACCACAGCCTCCTTTACTGAGGCTCTTAGATTGGCGCTCTCGTCACCACCCTCCGGATGAGGGGTCTCTGGTTCTTCATGAACCACTTTCTTGACTCTGGGTCTCCCTCTCTTGGGTCGCGGAGCAGCACTGCGTCCTCCACCACGAGAGGTTTTCGAAGATCTACCCCCAGCCATCCTCTAAAAGCACACTATAAGATTCAAACACTAACACGGTCATTCAAGGTCACACTCAGTTTATGTCAAGTATAGTAAGTCCCTAATTATAGTGGCCAGTTGTGATTAGCCACTTACTTTACTCTTCACACCCCAAGCATCTCCTATCCTCACCTAATAAGTATCTAAATCTACTAAGAGCACATAAGTCACATAACATGCACACATAATACCGGTTAACATTTAGAAAAGACATACCTGATGGCACGTAGCTACTCCGGCTGACATCCCTCCGTTTGTTCCATTTTCAGTTTAGTTTAGGTTTTAAAAACTTTATTTAATCCAATTCCCTTAAACTTTAGCTCTGATACCAACTTGTAAGGCCCCGTTCCCGGAGACCTCACAGTTTGTCAATCACAGCCGCTAAAACATTAAGCATTATAATTATACAACCTTAAGCAGCGGAAATAATTTATCCAAAACCATTCATTTCATTTAAAACACTGTTGTTAAGCAATACATCATCATTTACTGTTTACAAAAGAATTGTTTTACTGCATTACAAAACAATAGCAACATAGAATACGAATGGATGTCAGTCTTTCCCTGCCGAGTAGCTTCACCCTCGTGCCATCCTCAGCAATAATTACTGCCAACTGAAAATGTATAAAAGTTAGCGTTGCTGAGTGAGTTCTAGTTTTAAAAGTAATAAAATACTTTCTGTAGGTTGTATATGAAAATACTCTTTTCTGTAAAATACAACTCTATACTGTATATTTGAGCACGCATTAACTATATGAACAGATACTGTTCGATCTCATTACTGTATGCCTTATCTGTTCTGTAAACTTTTATCTTTATCTTTCACTTTCTGTATGGACCAATGAGCAATACCCCAACTGTATGCGCGATGGAAAATGGGTGATGGGCCATCTATATCCCTCGAAAGGGTCAACTATATCTCTCGAAAGGGTCAACAGTATCCCTTGAAAGGGTCAACTATATCCCTCAAAAGGGACAACTGTATCCCTCGAAAGGGTCAACTATATCCCTCGAAAGGGTCAACTATATCCCTCGAAAGAATTCTGTGTACTGTATACAAGGCCAACCCAATCACCTAGGACACCCTGCAAAGGTCCTGCCAATCTCAATTGACTGGCCCTGTGTGCATAATAGGGTAGCTAACCAGCAGCACAGTTGAGCTAACGACAACATGGTCGTGTACCTCCTGTAAGCTTGCAAGACTTGTTAACATTTTATTATTGTTCCTCGTCTTTTCTTTATTGCTCTTTCTCTTTATTATTACGATATACTTTATGTTACGATAATAAACATACCACGTACAGCCACATACTATAAGTAATACTAATAATAGCAATAATAATAATAAGGAACAATCATAATCATGCATGGAACATCATCATAAATGAGCCCTAGTCAACCTCGGTCAAAACCCTAAAAACACAGACTCCCAAAAATTCTATAATAAATTCTAAGTGTTTGGGCGCTTTGACACTATTTGGGCGCATGAGCCCTGTTTGGGCATTTCATTACTATGTAGGCACATCAGCCAACACTTGAATCATATTATCATTTAGGCGCATGAACTATTCAGGCGCATGGGCACTATTCGGGAGCATGAACACTTAGGCGCATGGGTTATTCAGACGCATGGACATTTAGGCGCATGGGCCTCTTGGGCGCATGGGCACTATTGGGGCGCATGACCCTATACTTAGTCGTCTAACTAATATTTCTAGGCGCATGGACCACTGTTCAGGCGCATGGGCTATACTTGAACATTTCTAAGGTAATCTTAGGCGCATGGGCTACTGTTCAGGCGCATGGATTACACTTAAATCCTTCTAAGGCATTTTCAGGCGCATGAGCCTTATCTAGGTGCATGGACCTTCTGTGTAACATGTTTCAAGTATGTTTTCAAACCCAATCATAAAACCCATCTGTTCTAAGCTTAATATGGCTATTCTAAACATGAAAAACCTATAAGCATTCAAGAATGAACATCCAACATGCATAATACATATGGGTAAACATACATAAACTTTGAAAATCATTTTAATACATTTTCAACCCCAAATATAGTTTAAATCAAGTAAAAACCGGGGTCTAGAACTCACCTCGTGCAACTTGGGTGTTTCTTCCTTCAAAGCCTTTTGCAAATGGGTTCAAACACCTAAAAACACCACCAAACACACACATACACGAGCACATACACAAACACGTAAGCACATAAGCATATAACTAGAATAAAACCCGTCATAAACACTTAAAAACCACGAATTCTTACCTTGAATTCGATTTCTCTTCTTCTTCTTATCTTCAGCCGAGAGTTCCTCTGCTCTCTCTCTCTCTAAAACCAAAAGAAAATGGTGATGTGAAGTGAGGGTGGGTGGCCATGCCCACCTTTACACCAAATTTTCAAAGATTTGTCCTTTTGGAAACGTTTAGTCCCTCCACTTAGACTTTTTTGCTTTTCTTTCTTTTATTCTTCATTTCTTGTCTTTATTAAATAACAGGGTGTTAGAATATGGGTGATAGTTGATCGTCTGTCGAAGAGTGCTCACTTCCTATCAATCCGAGAGACTTATTCCTCTAAGAGACTGGTGGATCTATTCATCAAGGAGATTGTAGCTCGTCATGGTGATTCAGTGTCTATTATGTCTGATCTTGACACTCGATTTACATCCAAGTTTTGGAAAAGATTTCACTGGTGTCGATGGGGACGAGGTTACATATCAGCACGACTTATCATCCCCTGATAGATGGTCAATCAGAAAGGACCATTCGGACGCTTGAAGATATGCTTCGAGCATGCATCATCGATTTTGGAGGAAGTTGAGATGACCACGTACCATTAGTCGAGTTCTCATATAACAATAGCTATCATGCCCACATTGCCATGCCTCCTTATGAGATGCTATACGGTAGGAGATATAGAACGCATGCTTGTTGGGGTGATATCGGCCATAAAGAGTTAGAGGGCGTCAAGGTGATCGAGGCTACAATGGAAAAGCTAGAAAGGATCAAGGCCCTTTTGAAGGCAACTAAGGATAGGCAAAAGTAGTATACCGATAAAAGACGTAGAGCGATTGAGTTCTAGGTAGGTGACAGGTTATGTTGAAAATTTCACCTTGGAAGGGCATCATTTGGTTTAGGAAGCGGGGCAAGTTAAGCCCGAGATACATGGGGCCTTTCCGAATCATTGCTCGAGTATGAGAGGTGGCCTATAGGTTGGAGTTGCCTAGTGAGTTAAGTGGAATTAATCCGACATTCCATGTATCTCACTTGAGAAATGCTTAGCCGAAGAAGATATGGTTGTAAAACTGGACGACATTGAAGTGGATGAACGGCTCAACTATGTGGAGCAACCAATGGCGATCATCGATCACAAGGAAAAGAGGCTAAGGAATAAAGTGGTTCCACTTGTGCGAGTACAGTGAAAGCAGGAAGGGGTCAAAGTCCACTTGGGAAGTTGAGGAGGAGATGAGACATCATTATCCTTAACTATTCAGCGACTACGGGTTTTGAGGACGAAACTTAAATAAGGGAGGTGGACTTGTAACATCCGGAATAAAGTTGAAACGAGCCAATTAATAATAATGGGCTTAGGCGGGATTATTTAAATAAAATAAGCTGGAAGTGGAGTATGGACCGAGTAGACCTTGCGGGTTATATGTTTGGTGAGTTTAAGGTCCCGAGAATGCCCAATATATATAAACGGATCAGCAAGATCTAGTCTCATTTGCAACTCTACATCCAACTTTTAGAGAGAGAGTGTAGAGAGAGAAAGTGGTGATCCAAGGCTCGATTGATCAAGAGATTGAAGATCGGTGTGTTTGCGCATCCAAACAACAAGAAAAGACCAAGAATCTAGGTAAGAGACATCATTTAATCGTTTCTTTAAGAGTAAATTTGGATTCTAGGGTTTGGGGTTTTTGAATGTGGCAAATAATCACCCAAAACTCATGTTTTTGTGTAAGAAAACATGTAAGAAGCTTAGATATATCTTCCTGGGTGATAAACCAAGGTTTTGGGTGTAAAAGATTAATGTTTTGTGTTAAAAATGGGTTGGTTTGTAATTTCAGCCTGTTCTGCGAAACTGGGCGTTAATCCAGAGAAATTATGTAGTCGTCTAACGAAACTATGAAGACTTCCTACAAAACTATAGTTTAACACGTAGTTTTGCAGATATGATTTTGCAATGAAAGTTGGGCGAAACTGTCAGCAAAACTGCAAGCAAAACTGCAAGCAAAACTGCAAGCAAAACTGCAAGCAAAACTGCAAGCAAAACTGCAAGCAAAACTGCAAGCAAAACTGCAAGCAAAACTGCAAGCAAAACTGCAAGCAAAACTGCTGGCGAAACTAGCAGCGAAACTAGCAGCGAATATGCTGATCTTGCAACGAAATTATGGAGAAATTTAACCCTTTTGAGTGTAACTTATCTGTAGGCTGCGTAGTGTGACCCTTGCTTAAAAGCTTGATTGAGAAGTTGCTCATTGAGTCCAAGTGAGTTCTAGATCCCCATTTTAAAGGTTTTAAACTTGTTTGGGGTTGGAAATGCATACTAATTATATGTTTTAGATGACCAAGATTTTTAAGAGGTGTTAATAGGAAAATCAGTTTTTTCTATATAAATGTTTGAAAATAACTTTTTATGAGGGGCGTTCCCCTTGGATCCCACTAGGGGCTGCTGCCCCTAGGAACCCATTGTCAAGGTTTGTCATCCTGAAAACCCCGCTGTCCCGTAAAGGATCGTTTATGTTCTATGATGATTGTACTTGTGTGCATATGTATGTGTATGAAAATTGATGATGCATGATGTTTATGATGATGTGTGATGTGGTATGTGATGTTTATGTAATGCTATGTATGTTCATGTTGCGTTTCCTTATGTTCCTATTATGTATTATTCCGTGACTTACGTGTTACGGGTATGAAATGAACGTAAAGTATTATGTAATGAAAGAGGAATGTAAAGAATGGAAAAATGCATGCATTAACGAATGATAGAATGGAAAGGCTTGCAAGCAAATGAAAGGAGGTGCACGACTTTAAAATGTCATTAGCTCAATTGTGTGTGGTTTAGCTAACCCTCACGGATACACAAAGGGGTTTAGTCTTTGTGACTGACCAAATGTATGGAACATTTGTCGCTTACCCCAGTACTGTTGCTAGGATATGTGCATAATGTTGGGAGTCTATTTATAGACTTCGGCCTAGTACCCACTTCGTCCTTACGTTTGGGGTGTAATGTATGACATTGGTCTGGATGAGAAGTAAAGGTTAATCAATGAACGAATGATAATGAGTAACATGCAATGAAGTATGATAATGAAAGATAATATTAAGATTATCTATGTGTACGTATGATGTATGATCAGGAACGAAAGTAAAGAACAATTTTAAAAGCATATAAAGTATTTTAATTATAAAAACTAGAACTCACTCAGCAACGATGACTTTTAAGTGTTTCCAGTTGGCAGGTGAATGTTGCTGAGGATGGCATAGGGCAACTACTTGGCATTTTGGGGTGGCATCCATTTGTTTAAATTATGATGTTTTTGCATTGTAATGCGAACAAACAATATTTTGTAATGATTAGGAATGTTGTATTATTTTGCAAAAGCAATGAATGAGATGATTTTAATTATTCTGTTGTGTTGTTTTAGTAAACTTAAATGTATAATATATGTTTTATGTTTTTGTGCGACGATTATCGAATTGTGAGCATCCCGGGAAAGAGGCTTTACATTTTTGCTACCCATAACAACCTTTCATACTATACCATTTCGATTCTCAAACCTTCTAAACACCCTCCTAAACAAATCTAGTAAAATTTGATGGTAAGATCAATGAAATCAAACTAAACAACCACAAAGGGAACATAGTATCTACTTTTAAATAGAAACCAAAGCAGAAGATGGAAAGAAACAAATCACATTAGAAATCAATCCACTCCTGCACAAAATGCATCCACAACACTCCACAACCATCTCTAAACACTCTTGCTTGTAAATCTACTAAAATCAATACAAATGATAACTTTCGATCCATGAAATCCTTTATTAAGCTGTAAACTATGGATACAAGTTGTAAAGTATAAAAAACCCACTCGTATTCACTCAATAAGAAGCAAGAATGAAACTATAGTTACGGAATGGAAGTAATCCCACGTCAAACATGAAACTCAATGTTGGATTGATGAAAATAAGTCAAATCAAGGTAACACCACCAAGAAGACAAGATTTCTTATTATTTCATTTGAAATTGGGCGATTATAGATTTATGCATCAAAGTATTGGAGAAATATTAATAGAATACATGAAAAAGGAACTAGTTATACAAAAACACTAAACAATAATAGTCCTCGTATGGTTACATTTTGCTACCCGTAACAACATTTCATACTATGCCATTTCAATTCTTAAGCCTTCTATATACCCTCCTAAACTAATCTAATCAAATTAATGATCAATGAAATCAAACTAAACAACCACAAAGGGAACATAGTATCTAATTTCAAATAAAAACCAGAGCCAACCATGAAAATCAACAGATCACATGTGAAATTGTTCCACTCGTGCACAAAATGCATCTACAACACTCCACAACCATCTTTAAACACACATACTCACAAATCTACTAGATTCGATCAAAATTATGACTCTCGATCCATGAAATCCTTTATTTAGCTATAAACCATGGATATGAGTTGTAAGTATCAAAAAAACAACTTGTATTCAGTTAATAAGAAGCTTGAATGAAGCTATCATTACAGATTGAAAGTAATCACATGTCAAACAAGAAACTTAATATCTAGTTGATGAAAACTAAGTCAAATTAAGGTAACACGACCATAAAGATAAGATTTCTCATTATTTCAATCAAAATTGGGCGATTATAGATTTGTGCATCAAAGATTCATGAAAGCTTAATAAAATACATGAAAAAGAAACTAGGTATACCCAAACATTAAGCAATAATAGTTCTCGTATAGATAGTTTTTGCTACCTGTAACAACCTTTCATACTATACGATTTCGGTTCTCAAGCCTTCTAAACACCCTCCTAATATAATCTAATCAAATTCAATGGTAAGACCAATGAAATCAAACTAAACAACCACAAAGGGAACATACTATCTACTTTCAAATAGAACCAAAGCAGAACATGAAAACAAACAAATCACCTTTGAAATCGGCCCACTCCTTCACAAAATGCTTCCACAACACTCCACAACCATCTCTTAACACTTTGCTCTAAAATCTTCTAAATTCAATCCAAATGATGACTTTCGATCCACAAAATCCTTTATTAAGCTCTAGAGCATGGATACAAGTTGTAAGTATCAAAATGCCACTCGTATACCATCAATAAGAAGCTTGAGTGAAGCTATAGTTATGGATTGAAATTAATCAAAAGTCAAACATGAAGCTCAATGTCTAATTGATGAAAACTAAGTCAAATGATGGTAACATGATAAAAAGATATGATTTCTCACTATTTCAATTGAAAGTGGGCGATTATAAATTTGGGAATCAAAGTATTCGTGAAAGCTTTTAGAATACATGAAAAAGGAACTAGTTATACAAAAACATTAAACAATAATAGTCCTCGCATGGATAGTTTTTGCTGCCTGTAA